>VWZS01006039.1:251469-277212 GCA_013397075.1 Rhabdornis inornatus | reverse complement strand
AAGATTTAATTTCGCAAATAGGACAAACACAAGCAACAATACCTTACTTAATCACTTTCTTCTTGGTGTAACTCTCACCAGAAAAAATGGACTGACCCACATTACTGACCACACATGGTATCTTTGTGTGTAATTTCTCTGACTGTGATAATTTGTGGATGGAATTAATTGTTTTCACTGAAAAAAAAAAAAGTATTTTAAAAAAATCAAAGGGCAAAATTTCTAATTTTACTTAATTTATTTTGCAAAGTAAAAAAACCCAATTAATTATTTCTTATAGCTCAGTTATCTTTTTCAAGATATTTGGAAGTAGAGATACATTATTAACCCTGATTGTAAAAAGGGGAAACAAGAACACACATGGACAAAAAAGGTCCAGATTTTCAGTGAAATTTAGGCTTCTGTAACCCATTGATTTCTAAATGTCTTAACCAAGGTCAAAAGCTTTTGTAACAGAATGGGGACCTGAGCTAAGCTAGTCCTAGACTTGGTAGAACATCTTTCATCTTAACTGCTATGGTGGTAAAATCCAGTGGTATTTTGAAAAATAAACTCAAAAGTATATTAATATGTAGCTATGTTACTACAAAGTTCTTAAATTAGGAACACACATTACTACATTTTTTTCCCCAGTGTTATATAAAATAACAGCATCTTTGGGAGATGTCATTTTCAGCCACATCTGAAAATAATGTGCATACTTTCCAATGCAGGCATGTGGGAAATCATGGTGATTTAGTGACTGCACAGTATGTTTGATTTATGAGGAATCCTAGTTTGTGCCTGAACTCTGTGAGCCAAGGAAGAATCTTTGAAAATTCAGTAGAAAAGTGGGGGGAAAATCCAACAACAAAAAAACTTTGGCAGATTCTGGTGGACACATAATCTAAGCATGTAGACATAGATATTTGCATGGCCAGCAATGTGTCAAACAGCTCTATTATTTTAAATCTTAATTAGTGTGCAGGAATGATTATAGTTTGGTTTTCTTTTTCCCTTGTACTTAGTTCCTAATTTGTCTGAATCATACACACTTAATGAAAACCTGCTTTATAGTTCAGGCAATGCAGCTCAGTGGGGTTGTTTTCCTTTGTGCTCCAGGCAAATCTACAATATCTGGCTTGATTAATCTGTTGCCTTTGTGTAGCTCATTTTAAATGTCAAATAGGTTGTTAATGTGGGAAAACATTCTGGGCCAAATTCATCTTCCAGCTACACCTGTGCTGCCTAAGCAAAATCCACGGCACCCTGTATCAGTAAAAAGAGAGCAGAACTTGTAGCTCATTCAGAACAAAGAAAATACTCAAATCTTGTGTACATTTTTCAATGCTTGTAAAAGCTGAATAACTATAATTAAGCCTTTCATCAATATTAAATGAGGTCCACTAAAATCGATGTTGCCTAAAATTTACAGGACAAAGATTTCTCCTTTCACAATGGTCTCATCACCACACAAGCCAGGAGTTTTCCTTTTTCTTCTTCTTAAGGGCAACTCATTCATCTTTCCTTTTACATGTATCTGTATTTGCATTTTTCGTTGTCTGAAACATTTGTATAATTTTCGTGCTTTCCACCTAAAGTATTGATGAAACTGCATAAAGATATTCTGTCTGTCTAACCAAAGGTCAGTAGAATATCCATAAAAGTAGGGATTTACTTCAAAGTAGTAAAATTTGCCCTAAACCAGGACACTGATGTTTCAACATCAGTGAAAAGAACCTTCAACTCTTCACCTTAGACTTGCTCCATCTTTCCGTGGCACTTTAGCTGGACCAAACTAGTTTCAATTATCCAGCCTGAATTCATGTTCTTTTTTTCCTAGTTTGGGTGGGGTTTTTTTTTGTTTTGATTTGGCTCTTATTTTGCCATGGACACACAGTGATGGCTGTATAACCATCACAACCATGTGAGGTTACAGGGCTAGGTGCCTGAGCAATATTTATGTATTCATGGCCTTCTGAGAGGTATTTATATGATGAAGAAACTTCAGGTAACCTGAAGAAACTAAATAGGCAATGGAGATGACCCAATCACAGAGGCAGAAAGCCCTAGCAAGTTTAGGAATAACTCCCATAGACCTCCATGCTCCCATGGCTATACAAAATCTAAGTATAGAACTGAGGGACACCCCAAGGAAAACTGATGGACATCTCCAAAACTGTGATTCATCCCATCTTAATACTTGATATGAATCTATGGAATACATCTCTCACCCCAGTGAGTCTGGAGAGAGATTGGGTGACTGACTTAGCCTGAATGTTTGACTGAGCTACCTGCAAAACCTCTCATCCTAATTAACTCGCTCTAATCATCATTAATTGATTTTGCAGAAGAGTAATAAAAAGTCCAGGCTCTTGAACCTCAAGAGAATCTTTCTCAACAGTCCTGCAGAGAATAAAGAAAGCTACTGAAAGTTAGCATGTAATATATTCCAAAGACAGACAAATCAGACTGCAGACTGCTAAGACTATCATCAAAAATCAAAGTTCAACTCAGTGGTGTGGTCATTTACATACTACAGATATATAATTTCTTTCTGACTCAAGAGGATTTTTTAGTGTGTTTTTTGTATACGAATATTTGCTTTTGAGCTCAGCAATATTCTAAGAGGTTATGCTGGCAGGTTGTATCTACAGGTATCTCTTTTAGAAGCATCCCAGGAGGATTCCACGTATTTCTTTCTACAAAGCTGTGAGTTCCCTGACTACTTCAAAGGAAGGCATTCCTGCTGATCTAGCAAGCTGGGAATGCAAGCTTTACATGGTAACAAAGTCTATCATGCAAACCTAGAAAAGCTGATCAGCAGTGCTTCATATACTTGAGAGCTGAAAATGTGATGCCTTTTCTTCACTTAGAGACAAATTCTCTAGTGAGTGCAGAGTTACACCAAGATGTAATGATGGAGGCCCTGCTGCCTCAGCTGCTTCTTCAGCAAAGAAACTTAGGTCCAGCACTCATTACACCAGTATAACCTCAAATCAGTCTCAGCCTCAGATCCACACCTTAAATGCAATCTGTATGCAGTGCAAGCCACGCTGAAATAACAACAGACATAAAATTCATAGGGGACAATACTGAAAGAGAAATTCTGAAGGATAACCCTTTCTTAGCCCTTCTGACTAGAGAAGCTCTTTCCCTTTTCCTTGGAGACTGTCTTGTATCACAGAATGTTTTTTAGGCCAGTGACAAGTACAATGCAGAGGTTTTGGTTAGCTCTCATTGCAGATGTGGAGGCAGCATATAGAGAATGGCTACTTCAGAATCTTTGCTGTGAACAACACTTTAATGCTGATCTCAGCAGAATAGTGGTCAAGCTCTCCATTCTGAACCACGACATGACATACCACAGTTAACACAGTGGTTCACTGTTCTTTTATTTGGTTATTTAGTTTCCTCTTTATTTTTGCCCTCAGAAAATACTGAACTGAATCTTGCCTTGTAAAAGCCCATATATACTCTTTCTGCACAGACTCCATGATTTTTTTAACAGAAAATACAGCAGCATATTCTGAATTAAAATTGTCAACTTCCAGTAAGGAGGAGTTTAATGATTTTAGTGACCTAAATAGGAAAAAAGTTGTCTTTTGATTGAAATCCCTGAAGATTTACTTCTGCTTTAGGTTTTTACTTTTGGTGACTGATTTATTGTTGGAACTCAGAAACCAGGGAGTTTTGAACTTTCTGTGCTTTCTGACACTGACCCCCAGGAGAACACTACTTTTGACTTGAGGCCTTGGAGAAGGCTTCCAAATTGGAGTGATGGAGTTAAGGTCACAGGTGTGTAGTTGGAATAGAAGTGTGTGATTTCACATGGTGAAGGGGTTTGAATTTGGGTTATTAGAATATAGTAATAGGTATGTGACAAGATGGAGGGTTTTGGGTGTTGCCTCTTTCTGTCTTTTTCTTCTTTCTTCTTCATGATTTCAGGTAACAGTTTCTGGTTGGACAGTTAGTGCTGCACTGCAGGTCACAGGAGTTTGGTTATTGGGTCAAAAGTTTAAATAATATAGGTGTTAGTTCTCTATTGGACTGTTTAGCTTTAAAAGACCTTGTAGCTAGTTAGGTTCATCTCCATTTTGCTTGCTTTTACCTGGTAGCTAGAAGTGTTGCAGAGCTCTCTGTACTTTAGCTAAGATGTCATAAACAACCAAGTCCTAATGAGACGAGTCCAAGTCCAACGAGAAATTCGTCTCCTTCGTGTTTTTAATCCTGACATTGAGTGAAGACAGAAGAAACTTCAGAAAATACACTGATTATGTGGTACAGTTACCCCATTTACAAGTTATCTAAGCTGCAAGTCTGCAGAGGCTTGCATGGAGGGGAAAGCTCCACGAGAAGAGCAGGAACCTAACTTAGGCTGACAGAGCTGCCCTGCAGAGCAGCCTGTGCAGAAAGGTGATTGTCTTCAGTTAGGCAAGTTTGAGGATCCAGAAACCAATTCAACAACCATGGAGACTGAGCTTTTCAAAAGCAGCCTGAGCAGCAATACCAATAAGATCTTCCTCTCCACATGGGCTCCAAGCCTGGTGAGGGTTCACAGGAAGGAGCAAAGATTCGTTTGCCTGTTCAGTCCTTGGGCTGCCATCCAAGGCCAACAGCAAGAATGTCAGTGGTGGTAGAGGATTCTGTGATGTGGTGTACCCTCTCTGTCACTCCAAAACTGTCTACGCTTTCCTTATTCTCTTGTATTCTTGGAAATTCCAAATTGTTTTATGCAGGTTGTTTTTGCTTGTTTGGTTGGTTTCTTTGGGTTTTTTTTGTTTGTTTTGTCTTTGTTTTTGTTTGTTTGTTTGTTTTTTGTTGGGTTATGTTTTTGTTTTTGTTTTTGTTTTTGTGTTTTTGTTTTTGTTTTTGTGTTTTTGTTTTTAAGAGGGTAACTAGAAACATTCTATAAATCAACAGTATTCCTCCAAAACTGCATTTTGCTGCCTGGTTGCTACGCACATCACCTTCAGTGCTTAACAGCAGTTGACTTCTGAGGCTGTGTTTGTCAGTGTGCCCAAAGTCTTGTGGTTTCCTGACCACTGTGGTCCTTAGGGACTGACCAACAGAATCAGCTCAATACAGGATTCAGTTTTGACAAGAACACAATCACCCAAGTCTGGCACTGCAAGTAATTAAATTCCTAAACCACACAAAATTTAGTGAGATTTAAGCACAGGATCTTGTCATCTGCCTTTAGCCACATTAGTCATCCCAGCCACTTTCAGCTAGCATGGTACAGGTTTCACCACAATTTGAAGACATAAAAAATGTGTCCTTTTTAATGATCCTCAAGGTACAGAAAGGTTCTTACCAGTAGGTAATACAAGAAATGCTACAATGATTGATAGGACACATGGAAATTATTAACATCATCAGACAAGCAGAGATAGTTTGGAGAGTAGTTACAGGATCACCAAAAGCAGATAGGGTGTTGCTAAATCAATTTTTATCTATACCTCTTCCAGCCAAATTTTTTCTAGGCATCCAAAGTGGATTACTCCTGTATAACTAACTTCTGCAGTAAATGCAGTTACATACAGAATCTTACATTTTGTTCCTACTTCAATTACACTGTACTGTAATTTATTAGTACAGATTTCCTAATGATTTTTCTCTTAGAGAATATTAAGCAATCAGTGGCTCAGAAATATAACTGACTGCAGTGATAAGTTCCACCACCCAATATACTGTCAAGGAAAGGTATTTGTTGTAGTAGTTCTAGAGAATTGTCCTTTGAGAATGGCATTTTAAAGTGTTCACCTAAATTACAGTTGTGCCATAAATATGACAAGTTTAAACTACAGCAGCTGAGAAATTATATATATGAAAAATTACAGGGATATGATCTTTTTGCACTGGCGCATAAAGATTTAATCTCCTGGGTTAAGTACCCAGAACACAGCAGTTGTGTCAAGATAATAGCTAGAATGATGCTCAGAGAAATGTTTCTCATGGTTATTTCTCAGAGCTTTGATGTTTTCTTTGAAGGAAATGCCTTTTGTGGAGTACAGGTGGAAAGCTAGTGTTGTGGCCCCAGGGTGAGCACTCTTCTGGGGAAATATTGCAGGAAGGCAACAAGGTAAGTGACCACTGAAGGGTTGCTCTGAGTGCCAGTCCATCTCCGAGCCCTCCAAGTTCTAGGAATGCCCCATACATCTCTTGTTAAAGCAGCACCAATGTCAACCAGGAAAATCATGACATTCCAGCAGAATTTGTCAGAAATTAGGTCAAGAAGATGGTATAAATAATTCCTTGAACCTCTGTAACAGTGCCAGAATACCCCAAGAAATTTCTGAGACCTAGGTACTCTGGAATGCATAACTTGTAAAAAAGCTGTAAATTATTTGGGCTGTGAAAATGAATACTGTTTTTTCCTTCCAATTTTTCCTGGAGTAGAAATTATAAACTGTACCTATTACACCTACCCTGTGTAACCATTCCCATTATTTGACTTGGACTGTGGTAGATAAACATGTTGCCATGAAACTGTAGCTTTTGGTGTGATGGTTACCCTTGTTAAGCATTCCAGCTAAGCTCCTCAGCATCAGGAGTCTGAAAAGGACCTGAGGTACATTGGGTGCAAACACAGCATATATGCTGTGACAAAAGAGATCAATGCTATCTGTAGCATGCAAGTGAAGGGTTTTGAGCCAGCAGAGAAAGGAGACCTTGCCCTGTAAGCAGCAGTCTTCTGCTATCTTCTATGGAAGAAGGCTGCACACTTCACTGGCACTCTACACCTTTTAATTGTTGCAGAAATGCTGGAAAGTGTTCAGAAAAGAAAAAGTTTAAAATGTAAATAATTTTGAAGATGATGACATTTTTGTCTATAGAGACACTTAAAAGGTTTTAATCTGTTTATCTGATCAGAAGAAGAGAGGGAGAGTTAACAAGTATGAATCTTTTTTCCCAGGAAGAAGAAAGTGGATACTAAGAAGTGCTTTGATCTGGGAGAGAAAGGCACCATGCATTACAAGAAACAACGGCCAAATATTTAACAGTGAGTGTTGTTAACCAGTACAACAAACCACTGGCAGCACAGATGGATCGTCTCTCTAGAATGCCTCTTTAAGATGAAGTAGAAGCAGATATAGCTTTCATAAAGAATAAGTAGGTGATATTTAAAGGACTCTAATATATCAGAGTCCTAGGTAAGTAGTCTAATGGTACCTCTTGGCCTTAAACTCTGAAACTGTTTCCATTTGTGACACATATATCTATTTCCTTCACATAAAATAGGTTGCTCTTAAAAACACACACCATTTAAAAAAAACATCAAATAACAACAAAAAGTAAATACACAAGGCAGATTCACATACACAGAATCACTCAAAATATGCTGAGTTGGAAGGAATACACAAGGATCATCAAACTCAACTCTTAGCCCTGCAGAGCTCCATCTTTAAGAGTCACACCATGTGCCTGAGAGCATTGTCCAAACACTTCTTGAACTCTGCCAGCCTTGGTGCCATGACCACTTCCATGGAGAACCAGTTCCAGTGCCCAATCACCCTTTTCCTAATATCCACCCTAGACCTGACACAACTACATGCTATTCCCTTGGCCCTGTCATGGGTCACCACAGAGAAGAGATCAGTGTCTGCTTGTCTTCTTCCCCTCATGAGGGGAAGTTGTAACTGCAGTGATTTCTCCCCTCAGTCTCCTCCAGACTGCACAGACCAAGTGACCTCAGCCACTCCTCGTAGTTTCCCCTCGAGGTCCTTCACCATCTTTTTTGCCCTCCTTTGGACACTCAGTGTCTTTCTTACACTGTGTCACCCAAAACAGCACACAGGACTGCAGGTGAGGCCCCAGTGCAGAGCAGAGTAGAACAATAGAACAATCCCCTCCCTTGCCTGGCTGGTGATGCTGTCCCTGATGTCCCCAGGACAGGGCTGGCCCTCCTGGCTGCCAGGGCACTGCTGGCTCATGTTCACCTTGCCACCGACCAGGACCCCCAGGTCCCTTTCTGTGGTGCTGCTTTCCAGCCTCTCATTCCCCAGTCTCTCTGTAGATCCAGGATTGGCCCATCCCAGCTGCAGAATCCAGAACTTTCCCTTGTTGAACCTCACACGGTTGGTGATTGCAAATATTTCATTCACATTTCAGATTGCAGACTATAACTGCAAATAACTACTTCTGCTGCAGATTAGGAAAAAAAGAAAAAGTGAAACAGTTATTTTTAAGTGTTATTTTATATTTATCATAAAATACTTTCTGCATTTAAAGCTCTTGAAAAAATTCTAGTGAACACAAAATCAGATAAAAGCTGAGCCCTCTTTACTTTTTGGGTTCTTCACAGTCTACTGGGATCTGAACACATGTGCTACAGCTTTTTTTTTTTTTCACAAAAAGTGTCTATTTCCTTATAGGAAAAAACAGCTTTTTTGGAATAAATCTCCCAAGGACACTTTGGATGGAATACTGCATGGAACTGGATCTCTGCACTGCATCATGTAGATACCAAATAAATAACTTCTTAGCCATATGCATGATAAAAGCAACTCTTTAATTTACATGGTGCAAAATGCTAAATATGAACAATAAATGTCCATTTTTCTCTAGATGGGACGTAAAAAACAAGCCAAACTATAGAGTGAGATTACTCTGTAGTTCTTTAAGTATCTTCTAGAGGAAATAAACTATTACTCACTTTTTTACATGCAAGAAGAACATCTCAGTAAACTGCAGTGATTCATTCAAAGTCATCAGATACACAAGTGGCAGAATTGGGAGAAGACTCAGATGTCCTGAATGTCTGCTTGGTGATCTATGCTTCAAGCAATCTTAAAAAATTTTCTTTTCTCTTATATATAGAATGCCTTCACATTTCTTTAAATCCCTTGTGCTGAAATTGTGTTTGGGTCTGTGAGACTCTCTTTAAGATTTCTTTTCTATATGTATTTGTTCTATGCATGTTGCTGGCAAAAAGAGTAGGAAAGCTGGCCATAACTCAGGTATTTTACTTACATCTGGAAGCTGGTTTTGAAGACCTGGGGCAAAATTCTGGCCCAACTGAAATTAATGGCAAAACTTCAATGGGGCAGAATTTCACCCCTGGGAACTAAGCAAAAGTATCTCCACTCTAATAAGCTGAGTAGGGAAACTTGCTTTCAACAAGACATTATTTGCTGCTACCTATTCCACAGTAGTTCAAAGATTCAGAGTTTTGTAATCTGTTCAGTCAGCTGTTTATGGGAAATAAGAATAAGAATCATGGTAAATTCCATTTCACCAACATATGAATACAGAGATCAATTAATTAATTAATATTCAACAACAACAAAAAAAAAGCATTACACCTATATTGCAGCAACCTTGTTGTTACTGATTTAGACTAAGGCTATTTCTGTTAACATGTTTTTTTCCAGAGTTCACATTTATATCTATTAGCCTTGAATTTGACAAAATTTACTATAGGGTTAAGGTAACCTAAAGAAGCAATACTGCCCTCTCACAAAATCATAAACAGTCAGAATCTGATATCCTGAATGAAAAAAAAAAAAAAAAGAAAATGTCTTTAAAACTCAGAAGAAAAAAAACCAACAGGGTTAGGGGGAAAAATAAAACTACTTTTTATTTCAAACAAATGTTAATTCAAAGCTAAGTGGAAAGAAACACCACAATTGCTTCTAAGACTTATATGTCTGGGCCTCATTTGTATGGAATTTTCCAAAATCTTTCAGTTCTAAGGACCTAAAGTCACTCTGTGCCTTGTGACTGGATGCTACAAGTCATTGTTGAAACTTAAACTTTAATTTGAGTCATCACAACAAAAAGACGCCAATATATTTGTCCAGATGTTCCCTATTCATCCATTTTAAAATGAAGACTAAGGGGATAAGTAAACCTGGATGGAATCCTTCTGCTTTGTGCAAAAGGTAAAAGCTGTGAAATCTTTGGGACTGACTACTAGGAATTCAGAATACCTAAGTTTAAGCCATCACTAAAATGGGCTGCTGAAAGAAAATGGATTCTGGAATTAAGGCCCATCAATGCCACATAACAAAATTGATCACTCAGGTCCAAGTGATTGTCAGCATCAGTTTTATAAGAGGAAATTTACATAATTATTGGTTAACTCTGCAAGTTCACAGTGAAAGGCTAAGGACTTGTCCTAATCCAGGCTATTTAACAGCACTGTTTACTCCCATTTACCTTTTTTTGTTGCTTCCTCTCTGTCTCATTCATTTTATTTTATTAGCTCTCTGGTCAGGTCTCAAGACACTCACCTCCCAGCTTCAGACCAAGCATTTTCTCAGGTGTTGCTATCCTAGTAACCTCAGTTAGTAATTGATTCACATACATCACTTTCCAAGATGGCAGTGCTGAGGTTACTGTGAGGAGACACAAACAAGGAGGGCTATAAATTACAGCAGAACATTTAGTGGGCACAGAGGAGCACAGTGAAGCAGCAGGTCAGCTGCCTCTTTGCTTATATTCTCATGTATTTGGAAAAGAAAGATATAAACACTAGTCATGTTCTGAGTATGACTCAAGCATATTAAAAATCATGCTTTGAAATGCATTAGTTACCTGCTGAAAGAGCTACAGTTACACATGAGATTTTCAGACCGGTTTGACTCAGTCAACATTGGGATTTTATGCAGACATAGCTAAAATATTCTAAAGTTCACAAATAAAGAGAGTGGGCAAAGGGGAAAGTCACAAATATTCCAATAAATGGTCTTGTATCTATCTCTGAAGTAGTCTATAGTATTAGGAAAGGGTTTCACTTCAGACAAGTGAGGTCAAACAATCGAGAGAGCTCAGGCTAAATTTACAAGCACCTGGAACAGGGGCCAGATTTTCAAAAGAGCCCAGCTTAAGCTCACCTGTGACATTTATTCCTTAGCCTGACTCTGCCTTATTTTATGCATATAGTTTTATGATTTGCCTTATTGCCTATTTTTTTCATTCTGTTTGCCTTTCTTTTCTTTGCTGTTTCTCTCAAATCATCTTTCCATTTATACTCTCCTTTTTGCTCTTAACCTCAATGCTTTATCTTTCCCTCTGTATCTCATTCCTATTGACTCAGTTACTAATGATTTTATTTCCAATTCATTCTTCTATTAATAATGCATGTGAAAGTTATTAAGTGTCACTTACTTTGTTCTTCTCCCAAAGTCCTTGTGCCTTTTCCTAATACAAAAAAACATGCAGGATGGCCAAAGATGGGAGGTAGGATACAAAAGGGGGAGACAGTTAGACTTCATGATATCAGAGTATAAGTTTCACAATATTTGGAGCTACAGGGCAGGGAAGTAAAATTCAAATGACTGAAAAAGAAATCTAAGTTCTGTTTGCACTGTCTCATGAGAAATTAGTGCCTGGCACCAGACATTCAACAGCAAACATTTAAAGGTTTGTGTGAAATATACTCTCTCTGCCTTGAACAATAGCAATGAGCTCAGGCAGGCAGAGAGACACCTCTGCAAAACTGGAATTCAGTGTACCAACCTGCTTCCTGTCTTCTTCTTATATTTGGCAAGGGACAAGTAGCTTGATGTTCTGGTGCCAAGGCAGGTGGTCCAACTTTTGCAACTAATCCTTTCTCAGAACACCCTTTGTAACAGCCTAAGGACACTATGGAGGCTTCAAAGCATCTCTTTTTGCTTACTGAAGCTGTGTGTCACTCTGCATGTGCATCCTACAATATGAGTTTTCTCAAGCCAAAATAAAGAGGAGGCAAACTGGTTGGAGGACAGTTCAAGATTTTCCTCAGCCTTTGGAACAAAGGGAACTTTTTGTCTGGCTTATATGACTCGTTGTTAATGTCCATATTCACTGGGAGTCTGCAGACCCCAACATAATGATCTGGTCCATAGTGCATAAACCTTCAGAGCTGGATCCTGGCAGGCATCATTCCCCCCTCTCACGTGAATATGACAGTGAACAGGGAATATTCAGAATCCAGGCAATCAGGGCCTTGAGCTGCTCACACACTCTTGTTCTGTTAAAATAAAGGCAAGAAAGGCCTTTGGTTGAATATAGCTGTGAGATACATGTCCTCTATAATTACCCAATTTAGCTGTAAAAAAAGAACACCGCACTTAGATCTGGAAAAGGGTAGCATTTTTGGGAACTATTTCGAAATAGACCAAATTTGAGTCAATGTCCATCTGATATCACTTAGTTGTTGTGGTATCATCTTTTGAAGTGGTTTCTTTCAGCATTGGCTTGCGCCCATAAACTAGTCAGCACTGGCATATGCTGCCACCCACATTTAACTGAGAGGAGAGCAAGGCACAGCTGGAAATAGTCATTGCTCTAGAAAGCAATAGAAGCCAAGCAAATGAAGAGAATGCTGACTCATGTCTTTGGCTAGCTTGGTTTTCAGGAATTTGATGGGTTTTGAAGGGATGAAATCTAGAAATGTTGAATTGTATATGGGGAGATATCAGGATCCTATCAAAAATTGCCAAATGTTGAGTTTCCTTCATTGTAGAGCTTTACGGACTTTAACTGTAATTTAGCAAAAATATAAAATAAGCTTATGCTAACTGTCAGTGAAGATTTCTGGGAGAGATAAAAAAAAAGTAGTGGTGGTAGATCTGCACAACTTTACTGAAAAAAATAATTAAACAGGGCTAATTTGCTCAAGTGTTAGAACCAAAATTTTGCCTGAAGTGTAATAGCAAGACATCAGAGCAACAAGTAGAATAGTGCAGAAATTAATCAAAAGTAAATAGACCATAAACTTGGAAGGCTCTGAGAAAACTGCCAATTTTTATAACAAAACCCAGTGGACAACTGAAAAATTCTCATCTTCCTTTCACCTACAGTACTTTAAAAATGGTGTGAAGATATGGTAACAAATATCTAGTAATTTATTTTTATTTAGTTCTTGTTTGTGATCCCCTGCAGTTTTGTAATAATATTTTCTGCATCTTGCTAATTATTTGCATTACAATAATAGAATAAGGAATGTCAAAGATCAGACTCTCACTTAAGTGCATTGCACAATACCAGTAAGTGTCCAAAATTAAAAAAAAAAAACAAAACAAAGTAAGAAAACAACAACAGGTCAAATAAAAATGAGAAGGAAGGCACAGTCTCTCCAGAAAGAGAGCACTGAATTATCCCTAGTTTATAGATGGAGGGCTAAGGTCCTTTAGACTTCAAAAGTCACCATCAAGGATGCAGAAGTGACGGAGTGCCTTGGAAGTAGAGCAACATTCAAAGTGTGGAGGAGCAGAAAGCAGCACTTCTGTTTCATAAAATATATCCAAACATCAAATGGGTTTTCATTGCTATAAAGAAGGAAAGCAGAGCTTTCCAGAATTTCTAGGAGGAAACAAATGAACAGATAGCTCCAGGAAGACTTGGTAATAGGTACTTCTATGTGTTGTGGGAGACCAGGCTCACAGACGTTCCAGAAAACAAGAGGGGACTTGAACTAGAACTGTGCTAGCAGTGAAGGCCTGAAACTCTGCATCAGTTCATCTATGTTTGCAGAGTCATCCTAGAGCTGCAAAAAACAGTCTACAGAATTGATGGGACATTTTAGCTTTCATGAAGTGTCAGTTTTCACTAAGTAACTGTTCTGTAAAAAATGAAAGTTTTTCCTCCTGCTCTTAGTCCTTGCTTATCAGGATGCAGTGCAGGTTGGTATCAATTTTTTCCCTTAGTACTATTTTATTGATAATAATTTTGTGCAACATGGGCATATAAATTTCATGTATTTGGACTTCAGAGAGATACTGGAACTATACCACAAAATAAAATAGCACTGTGTTCAATGCTAACATCTCCCAGTCACTCCTGGTAACACAGACCATCATTTTTTATTGATTAAGTTAACTTTAAACATATTTCCTTGAAATGAATTATGGTAGGTTGAAGACCTGCAGTCACTTTTTCTAGTCTCAACTAGCCTTTGTTTTCCACACCATTCATTCCAAAACTTACAACAGGAAAGGTCAGGTAGGTCATGCCTAGCTAGTCCCAAATGCCACAGTATATTATCCAAGACAGAGAATATAATTATCTTTCCACAAGTGGCAATTAGTAAGAATAGCCCCCATCAATTCTATTTAACATTCAACATTTGTAATGTGGCAGAAGCCAAGGCATTGCAACAGCAAGACTAAGTTACCTTAATAAAGTTAAAACTAACATTAAATAGAGAATATTTTTGTGTGAGCAGAATTGTTCAAAAATATGAAAGTTGAAGAAAATACTTATTCCAAATTCTTCAAAATATTTTTGCAAAATTTTCTATTGTGAAAAAGATGTATTTGGTTAGGCTGTTCCTTCTGCATCCCAGCATACCTTATACTTGCAATGGATAATAAATAAGGAACAAATGATTTAGTATTATTATGGGTAGTGTGCTGAGAGCATTATGATCTCCTTTCCATAGAGAAGCAATTTTTTTAAAAGGAATAAAATTATCCTCCTTACTACTAACCTCATTTACAGGGGACAGGGGAAAACAGAGTTAAAAAGAAGTTAAGTAAGCAGTTAGAAAAGAGATAGTTAATTTGGGATACTTCTGTTTCTGGATGCCTGATGTAAGTACTCAGAATTATTTTCTGAAGTTTTCAATTGTGGTCTGGCTTCAGCCCAGATCTCTTCTCTTCCAGGTCTGTGCTATAACCACAGGATTGTTCTTCAATCCCTCTACAGTGAATAAAATGAAATTATACAGATATTCAAAGTCTTCATCTGGGTATCTACGGACTAAGACTGAAAGTATCCTGGAACACCAACAAAGAGTTCATACACTACGAGTGTTTATTTCCTATCATGCCATATCCACAGGATCTTTTTTTTTTTGCCAAGTTAACTTTCCTATATGTAATGGTCTCCAGTTTCAGCACTGAGTGAAAAGGCCTTAGACTTGATCATGTGGGATTGTGCTATGCACTGTTAGCATGAACATGTCTCTCTGATTTCTTCCGAGTGATGTCTATTTTTCTCTTATTTGTCTCAAAACTACAAAATCCTTTTCTGATGGATTCTCAGTTGAAAAGTTCTTTCTCTGCTCTGTCAAGGGGAGCAAATACATTCAGTTTGGCACCAGACTCACAGAGAATTCCAGTAATTCCCATAGCAACTTAGCCACAAGCCATTTGGGATGATCACAGAGTTGTCCTATGGGAGGGATTGAATTAAATTTCCCCCACTTCTTTCAACAGCTGAAAAACACACTGAATCCTTCCTTCCTTTCTCAAAGAGCACAGCCAACCCCAGAAAGTCAACCAAGCATACACTTGCATCAGACTCTGACTGTATTTTGCATTCAGGAAAATAATTTTCTGGTAGTTATCTAGTAGTACAAAAAGTCATATTATACGAAGGAAGAGTGATTTTACTTTTTCATTTTTTCCTTTCTAAAAAGAACTGGCAACATTGCAGACAATCGACTGAAATTGAAAAAGTTATTAACAAAACTTGCCCAGAAGTGTCAGAGTTTACAGGATTCTTGCTAAAAAAGGAAAGACTTATTGTCAAATGGCAACTACCCTTGAACTAAGAGTACATGGTGGTGATGGAGAAACAAATGGACTATGCATTCAAGTTCTTCCCAAGCATTTGTGGGTAGTTCTGGAAGACTCACAGAAAACACTTCTGTAGATGGAGGGACTTAGACAAGTTCTGACTTTCGATGACCCAGTTCATTGAAAGCTTTAAGCCCTTTCAGTATTACACATCAAAATTCACCTGATTTCACTGGTTAAACTTCATACTTGGCACAAGCTAATACAGAATACCTTTTTACTGGGATTGGATCAGTGACCAGTAGAACATCATGGACTCTATTTCCATCTTCCACCATAAAAATGAGCATAACTCAGTATCAGGTAGTTGACAATTATGGCTCTATCAAGACCTTTTATGTGTCTCATTCATGCAGAAATTACTTTTCCTCCTCTCCATCTGTCAAAAAGATGTAACTGTCTTGACAAATGTTCTTTTACAGTTTACAGAAATCACATTGGTCCTCAAGACTGAAGAGAAAGCCAAAAATTGCCCTGGCTGGTTACAGATGGAAGAATTTATTTAACTCCCTCAAAGTTTATGAGTTCTTGTCTTTCCATTTGCTATTTGATTAAAATGGTGCGTAAGATGCTAAAAGTAACTTCAAAATCTGCATGCGAGACCTGAGAAGGTGATGAAATAACTGGTCACACAAAATACAAAAGAAAATAAATAAAAACTGCTGGATTTTTATGTGCATGAGCCTGAGCCAGTAGGATATTTGCCTTAGGCCACACAGAGAGTCATCATCAGTGTCAGGATTTGAGCACCAGGCCCCCAGGTATGTTGATCTAAGCCTTCACTTGCAGTTGCCTCCTCCAGGCTCTGTTCAAGGAAAGGACTGCTCAAAGCTCAACACTGTGAATTCACAAGTATGAAGAAAATCCAATCAGTTACCAGCAATGACCGCACTCTGACCCTCATTTCAAATGCTTGTAACATTAATTATTAACCAGCCAAAGAACTCAGATCTTGCGAGGGGCTGGTCTGAAGCACGGATCAACAATAGCATGTGATGTGCTAGAGACAGACAAGCAATCACCAGAGATGGTCTTGTCTGATCTACTTTTTGGCATTTGGCTACAGCTTGAAACCCTTTAAAACAGACATATCCCACTTCTAATTTCTTTCCTTGAACTGCTACAGGAAGCAAAAGGAACTACCAAGCAATAAAATAAAGGAGAACAACGGGTTACAGAGGAACAGTTTCCACTGTGAATATCACTGACAGCATCATTTTAAGGCACAAAGGTGAAAGGACTTTTTATAGGTGCGGAAATCCTGGTAACACAGTCTCTTTGTTTGCAAGCTACTGAGGTCAGGAAAAGCTTGCCTGAGTTCTCTATGTACAAACGTCTAACATCCTTGTTCCTGGCTCACAGGAGGCACCTCCTAATGCCTGCTGTCAACTCATTTGTGACACGTAACTGTAGTCAAAAAGGGGTTGAATTGCCAGGTTTGTAGTGCATACACACGTTGTTCAAGATTATTTAACAACATCAGCCTCTGGGAAAAGGATGGCTTCAGGGCTCTAATTAAAAGAAATCATAGACAGCTAAACCAAGTGCTTCCTATTTGTATTTTATTTAATAAAGAAGGAATGACACAGATAGAATTTCTCTCAGCATTGCCTTTTCAGTAAGGGGCAGGGGGTGCAGCGGGCCTTTCAGAGATCTACAACAGCCGTAAACTAGTCCCAAATCGATTGTCATCCCCAAACACATTCTCCAAAGGCTTAATGGTATTTTCACGTGGGATCCAAAGCAGGCGGTCTTCAAGGAAAGTTATTGCATCTGGTCAAAAAAATAAAGTTGACATTTTTTGACAAGACCCTAAAGTATGATTCTCCCAAGAGGGTTGTAACATAGAAGAGGCTGAGCAGGTGGTAATAATCAGCATTACATACATTTGAGCATTTTCTATAGCATGGATTACCATGGAATTCCTTCCTCCCCCTCCTCTTCTGGGGGAGACTTACACAAATTGCAAGCATTTTCAAGTCTCTTTGATAAGCATTTCTATCACCAGTTTCACAGCTGTAGCTAGATTGTTTAAAATATATAAAACACAGCCCCACTCTACAGTGGAGATAAGGATTAGAGAAGCAGAGGACTCTCTTCTCTCCCTGTCTCAGCTCTCACTTAGCCAGTTTTCTAAATGCTACCAAAAATATTCTACTGTTGTGCTTAAGTGCAGCATAGAGTAACAAAGCAGTTACTGTCTGCTTCGGGGTGAAGGGTGGATGCACAGCCACACCTCAGAGGAAGTCAGTGGGTAAAACCAAAGGTAACTAAGCAATGATTAGTGTGTGCTTAGAAAAGGGCAAGACTAAATCCAAATCTTTTACTCCAGTTCTCTCACCTACACCAGAAAGAGGTCAATAGGAAGAAGGTCTAATCACAACCAGAGCCCCTTTCAAGGCTGATGCAGGAATCCCAGAGAGAAAGAGAGATGTGACAGTATTTCTCCCATGTGTGCAGCCATACTCAGTCTCCAAACTGGGAGCCTTGAATGCCATCCTGATCTTGGGAACTCAGCTGCCTGTGCTGAGAAGTGGTCTCTGCCACAAAGACCTTACAATTTAAAATGATGTAATGAAACAATGAAGTCGACATTAGTAAATGCTTTTATAATTAGTTTGATGATATCATTTCACTGAATAGTAAATTGACAGAAAAATGCAGTTTCTGGAGGTCACTGAAGCAATTAGGAAATGGTGAGTGGTTTCTGCCACCAAAAAGGAGAAGAAATGAACTGTGGAAATAGGGGATAGGGAAAGGCCCTTCAAGATAATTACTTATTTCTATTCAGAATTTTTAATCACCTTTAAATTTTTCATTTCAAAACTTTTTCTTTGTTTTCATACATTGTTTTTATTGGGTTTGAATTTAAGACTATTTTTCTTTTTTGGGGGGGTTGTTTTGGGGTTTTTTTTTGTTTTTTTTTTGTTTGGTTTGTTTATTTGTTTGTTTTGTTTTGTTTTGTTGTTGTTGTTTGGTTTTTGGTTTTTTTGGGTTTTTTGTTTTGTTTTGTTTTTTGTTTTTGTTTTTTGTTTTGTTTTGTTTTTTGGGGAGAAGAAGATTTGTTAGGGGAAGAAAGGACTGGCCAAAGTACTTGGATCAAACAATCCTTTCTGAATCAACATATAGTAATTATTGTTGTTTCTAAAAATCTACATCTATATTGTCTTGGGTTGTTATCTATGTTTTTAGGTTTAGAGTATTTTACTTAAAAATCTATTTTTTAAATAACTAGGATAGCAATATGGCCTATTTATATCCCCCTCAATCTTTTAATATTTCTGCATCTGTGTAATTATTTTATTAATTGCTGCAGCACTAGTTTTTAATATTCGAACAGTGACACTGATAGACCCTTTTGATTCTATCTCAGCTAATATTTGCCTCACTCTGATAAAATCAGACTTTAATACATACGTGTTTATAAAAGGATGTGAAGGATTTTTCTGTGCTTTTTTCCCCCAGAAGAGCTCTAACTGTCTGTTCAAGTAGTTATTGGATAGTGGATTTGGTTTTTATCATCAACCCTGATAATTTAGATTATTTTTAGCTGAAAATCCTACAGGATAATTTTTCTTTCATCACAAATAGGCTTACCCTCCAAAGAGCAACTCTTTCAGCTCTCTCCTGGTTTCAGTCACAGTCATGTTATTTGCACTTTTTATTACTTCATTTTTTTTTGCCAGAACACTGCAATATGCTTTTATTTTGCTTAAATTCTGGAAGGGCTTCAACAGAGGGAACCCACAATAAAACTCTAGCATGCTCTCCCATGGTCTCCTCTGACTAAGTAATGTTCAAGTTTCAGCACAGTGAGGGATTTATTTCCAAAGCATACAAGCAATTTCCCCTGAAGCCAGAGAAAATAAATGATATTTTTTCTGGTTCATTTCTATCACTTGTGTTGCAACTGTGTCTAACAGCATGATTAAAATCTTCTTATTAGGGCTATATATTCTTACACAAAGAAAATTAATACCCATTTTTTCTTTAAAAGATCATTTTGTTTATGATATTTGAATAGCTTCTTGGAAATATTAGGGATGTGTCCACAGAAGTGTCTGTGTGTACGAGAAGGAGGCTGGAGAAGCTGCAATATAATCTTGAGATATGTACAGGATTGTCTGCCTGTGTTTTGACAGTCTGTAAATTCATAACACTTTTGTGAGCTAGCATAAAGGGGAGAGAATTGGGGTATCATTGTAGCCTCAATAAAATGAAGCCCTTTCAGTGAACTTAACAAGATGTAACCATCATGAATCAGGGTAAAATTTCTGATTTTTCAGATGATGCCATTATTCTAGGAAAGTGCCCTGCCCTGGCCTTATGTCTTTTGTCCTCATATTTCTCAAGTGAGCTCTACCAGCTGGGTGCGAGATACAAATGGCTACCCTCTGGGATGCCTTCTTCTGCCATTTCATGACTTACAAGGATGCTGTTAATGGAAAGAAGATCTCTTTCAGTCCTCAGCCCTACAGGTCCTCTCTTAAGGATTGGGACTTCTAGACTGATCAATGAACTCATGTCTTGACTCACCTTGGACAAAGCCTTATAACCTTGAGACTTCTAATTCCAACCTAAAATTTGAAGTGAGTCTCTCCAGGTTCATAAATAAAGCATTTAAAGCTTACTTCAGATGCCTTAGTGTTGACACAGTAATACAGCAATCCAGAATGAATTACGATGTTCTCATGTGACAAGGGATGTCATCTTTCTATTGATAAAGTGAAATATTAAAACCATTTACTTTTGTCTGATACCTAGAGTCACATAAATGCACATGGGAAAGCTGACTGGAAAATGAGAGTTGGCACTAAAGGTGGCTGAGGTTTGATTTACATACAGCCAAGTAAAACAAACTAAATAAAACATGTATGCAAAAGCAGTATTTGTACACAAAGGGAAATAGACTGTTTTCACAGACATGTCTGTTGAGGAAGGTAAAATGTGTTACTAATAATTAAGTCTGTTGTATCACTATGACACTTGCTGATTCTGAGCTCAGTATAATGAACCCACCAGTTCAGTTTGTGGTTCAGGGCTGTCTTCTGTGGATGTTTTGCAAATTCCCACTAAGGGAAATAATATTACTATCCCCACAAAAGCTGTTCATTGTGGCAAAACATGGAGAAGGAACTCCAGTACCAGAAGTGGCATACAGTAGCCTCAGGAGCCTTTAGGTTCTCTGGCTCGTGGGACCATACTTAGTTAAGCCAATCACTTAGAGAGATCTTCAGACTCTCTTCGTTTTCCTGCCTGTTTCCTTACTTTGCAAGCTGTCTTCTTGTTGCTGCTTGCTTTCAGCTGAAGCATCTGCATGGACACAGCAGGATTCAAGTCTCTGATTTCCATTCACACACGGAGTTCCTGTTTCTAATGGGGAGGCTGTGAGATCTTGAACCTCAGAGGGAGGATAGGGGAAAATTTCACAACTGGGGAAAGTGCAGGAAAAAATGTGGTCTGAATTACCATGTAATTCCAAAACATTGGCTTTGGCTGCTGTCAGTTCATCCATACAGCAGCGCTCTGCAGTAAAATAGGTTAATCTATACTTGGACAAACCTGTCCAAGACACCCTGCCTAGCTGCCATCTGTCACTGCTTCTGATGCCACTGTCCACACTGCCCAACATCAGCCAGGCTCCAGTTTCATCAACCAAACTATTGATTTTCTTTTATTGTACATTGGCTCTGGAGGTTTGCAACGAAGAAAGTTCCTCTCCTACAGGAAACGTCCCAGAGCCTAGCTAAAGTCAGTGCAAGTAAGGACTGTGGATGTGCTGCTCCACTTCCACCTGCATCTACTGCATTTCAAACACCATATTATGTTGCCAAATTAGGTCTCTGAATTTGTTGAACTGAGAACAGGCTAAAAATATTGAAACAGTGTTAGGTATTTAATGACAAGGTTCTCATAGTCCACAAAGGGCAAATAAATCCTGCATGGATTTCATATTTGCATGAAGAATTATACATTATGATGTATGAGACATTTGATACAATCTTTACCATTATTGCACCTTTAAAAGGCATTTGGTTTATAAGCATTTCTTCTAAAGTTCAAATTTAGGCTCTTTACGTCAAGAAAATACTTTTTAAAAGATGTGGGGTAGTTAATACAAAAGCTGTTAGTTTTATTTCCTGGACTGCCTGCCTTAGTTGGCTTTTGTATCTGACTTCCCGTTTTACACTTAGGAAACTAGATTTGATACTCGTTTTTAACATTATCAATTAATTTTCAGAGTGCTCAGCAGCCTATGCTGGACAAATATGGAAGAAAATTCATTAAAAAGTGAGCCTTTCATGAAAAACAGCCCAGCTAATGATGTGCTGGCTGCAATCTTCTCATGTTTTATCCTGTGGGATACATCACTTGAACAAAGCTGAAAAGACATGCTGATACACCGTTCATGCAAGTGAAATATTTGTGCTCTCAGTTTGCCATTGGCAGACACTCTTCTTTCTAGCAAAATAGCTGTGGCCTACAAAAATGCTGATTTGTAATTGCAAAATACATGGTCGAAATGCCATTTGTAAGCCTGGGGTTACTCATAAGTTCTAGAGACTTTCAGGCCATTGCCCTGAGCCAGATGCAAGGCCCAGATTGTTTTAATGTTAAGTGTGATTGAAAAAGAGACTCTACCCTGTTACTGGAGCTCCAAAAACCAATTGCACAAGATGCGGTATTAGGCATGTTTCAAACATTTCAGGAAGAGATTAGTTAAATGGTATGCTGGGCCCTTTTCCTCCAGCTGGGCCACAAGCAGCAATAGCAAATCCAGACTTTTCACTGAGGCTGGTAATTAGGTCTGCCTCACTCCCAGGAGATTAATTCTCTGCAGAACAGATTATTACAGTCCAGCTTCTGTATCCATGGGCAGACTCAGTCAGCAGGCTGATTTCAATTAGAAAAGTTAAGTGCTATTGACTTCTCCCATGTACAAGAGGTAGGACCCAGATAACAAACCAGATTACTGAGTTAATCTTATAGTTACAAATACTAGAAAGAACCTTAATTTCTTACTTCCTAAACAAATAGGTGAAGATACATTTCTGTATTCCATTTCTGAACTCTTATAAATTATTACTTGGGAAGGAAGAAAAAATGGTGTGGTTTGATCTAATCTTCTATCATATGAGATGAGGAAACACAAATGTTTTGTCTCACTAATTAAAGTCCTGTCTTGCCTACCTTTAAAGGCTCTCTGGTGATGGAAAACTAATCAAGTTATAACCACATAAGAGGGAAAGGGCTGAGGTCATGGTTTTACAGTACAGGAGCTCAGAGAGCAGTATTGCTTTTCCATGGATCTATTTCCCTGGCTGTGGTGATAGATTCCCACACTGTTAGCACAAAACAATGTACCATAGGTGTGACAAAAGATAGTCCTCTTTTTGAAGCACTTGACCAAAAAGAGGCTGTAGCCTCTTCACTATGTATCACTGGTGGCTAAAATATCAATGTACTTGTAGCTGTTGACAATCTCAGCCTGAGCAGGGCTACTCCCTGGGGAACACGTGTGTGTATGGTGACTATCTGTTTCTTGGTCACTACTTTCTTAATACTGATGGATTAAAATGATCTCACAAGTCAATAAGTCTGACCAAAGCAGCAGCCATAAGAGTGATCACTTAACAGGTAAATCTCCAGCTTTCTGGATATTTGCTTTCTTCTTTGTCCGAATCCTGTTAAAATGAGTAGAGATTCATTTTGCTTTCACAGTGATAATCAAAATGTTGATGTTGCTGCCCCCCTTGCATATACCAAGAAGACTCACAAGGTGATGGATCACATCGCATTTCTTAAAGCACCTATTCAGGAGGTTGAAAAAATGTCCTCAGAGGGGATTACGCAGTCTATATATCAGGGGTGGTAAGGACAGATGTAGAGGAAGGGTTGAGAATATTCAGTGTACACTGTTTCTCTTTGTTGCACTACCAAAAAAGCCAAATGTTTTCTGTTCAGTGGCAGAAAGGGCTGCTGAGCAGGTGGAGAGAGATGTGCAGGTGGGGAGATCACACAGGTTTCAAGAGATACTTCACATCTGTGCTCAAGGCCTTTCTTTCATCACAGCATTTATCATTTCTTTTGAGCAACCTGACTGTAGAAGGGGTGGGTTTTTTCCTTTTTTTTTTTTCTTTATAGCCCAAGAGTGATGATCAAATAATAATGCTTACCATTTACATCTTCAAAGTCACAATGCAACAATGACTTCAGTCTCACAATGGTGCTGTGAAGTGGGTGAGTTCTTTCAGTACTGTTATTTGCAAAAGATAAAGGAATAGACAGAGAGATGTATCTTCAGCTTCCTCAAGACATGCAGCCAGATATTGGCAGAGTCTGGGCTACAGCTTGGAAAATGCAGCGAATGTCTATATAGTGTACTGCAACATGGCAGCAAGGGCAGGAAGCTGAGCAGTGGAGGGGTCTGTAGGAATCCTTGTGGGGGGAAGAGNATATATATATTATATATAATATAATATACATATATTCCCTTATATATAAAATACTATAATACCACCCAATACTAGGTGGTGCTCAGACATGATGCTAGTTCTGCCCAGGTAATTCAAAGTTTCTGGTGAATAAAGAGTCTGAAATTTACTAGAACTTATTACTGAAACGTCCAGTCTGATTACAATTTAAAGGGATGAAAATTCAGATCAGTTCTAGTTTTTCCAAATCAATTTATCCACCTGTGACAAAGCTACAAAATTCTCAATTCTTCNTAACAGGTAAATCTCCAGCTTTCTGGATATTTGCTTTCTTCTTTGTCCGAATCCTGTTAAAATGAGTAGAGATTCATTTTGCTTTCACAGTGATAATCAAAATGTTGATGTTGCTGCCCCCCTTGCATATACCAAGAAGACTCACAAGGTGATGGATCACATCGCATTTCTTAAAGCACCTATTCAGGAGGTTGAAAAAATGTCCTCAGAGGGGATTACGCAGTCTATATATCAGGGGTGGTAAGGACAGATGTAGAGGAAGGGTTGAGAATATTCAGTGTACACTGTTTCTCTTTGTTGCACTACCAAAAAAGCCAAATGTTTTCTGTTCAGTGGCAGAAAGGGCTGCTGAGCAGGTGGAGAGAGATGTGCAGGTGGGGAGATCACACAGGTTTCAAGAGATACTTCACATCTGTGCTCAAGGCCTTTCTTTCATCACAGCATTTATCATTTCTTTTGAGCAACCTGACTGTAGAAGGGGTGGGTTTTTTCCTTTTTTTTTTTTCTTTATAGCCCAAGAGTGATGATCAAATAATAATGCTTACCATTTACATCTTCAAAGTCACAATGCAACAATGACTTCAGTCTCACAATGGTGCTGTGAAGTGGGTGAGTTCTTTCAGTACTGTTATTTGCAAAAGATAAAGGAATAGACAGAGAGATGTATCTTCAGCTTCCTCAAGACATGCAGCCAGATATTGGCAGAGTCTGGGCTACAGCTTGGAAAATGCAGCGAATGTCTATATAGTGTACTGCAACATGGCAGCAAGGGCAGGAAGCTGAGCAGTGGAGGGGTCTGTAGGAATCCTTGTGGGGGGAAGAGCATAGGCAGGTTGTAAACTCTGTGCTGAGACCTCCTGGTGCTCAGCTCCAACAGCAGCTTTGGATCCGGGTCCCGCACTAGGAGGACAAGAGTGGAGGCAGATATGGGTGCTCACAGGGAGGACTGTGCTTTGATGTTCTTGTGCTCAGCTCCGCTCACAGCCGGACACTCCTGGAGCACAGCTGTAGAGGCTGTAGGGGACTGGCACATTTGGAGGTGAATTTTCTGATGTTAGTGGCTACAGCCTGCCTAGATCGTGCTTTTTTTACCTAAATCATATTTCAGGTTTTCTCTATAGCTTTACTCCACTGTTAGTGTCAACAATTATTTTCATTCAGAATTTTGTAATTCCATTATATATAATACTAGTANTAGGGCTTCAGTCACCACAAAAGGTGGGAGTTTTTATCTTACAGAAGTTAAAAAGAAAAAGTAGATTTGACAGAGTGTTATTTCCAAAAATAATCATCTCTCAGGTTAAAAGTAAAGAAAGATGATGAAACTAGGAAAGCTGTGCCTGATAATGGAAATAAACCAAGCTGTTTAAGTTCAGTAACAGAGTTATTAGAAGTCTCTTTTACATACATGTACATCATGAAAGCCCTCCTAAACATTCCTCTTGTAGGCTAAAGTCTCTTCCATTTCCATGTAAATATATTACTGCATCATGATATTGCTATTTCCATATATATAGAAACAT
>VWZS01006039.1:0-251376 GCA_013397075.1 Rhabdornis inornatus | reverse complement strand
TGTTTATGTATATATATGGAAATAGCAATATTCTGGCAAATTTCCCCCAGTATTATTTCTATATATGTGTATAGAAATTTACAATATAGAAAAGGTAGAGCAGACCTGTACCCTGACAGTTCCCCAGCAGAACACAAAGTAAAACATTTTGACCAAGTGTAGAGACAAAAAGTCATTATAAATTATCCAGCCAGGTGTATTCCAAATGCCAGATTAACTGTTCCTTAATATCTCATTATATTTATCTCTCATATTCTTTAAAAGTTCCTTGTGGTGCAAACTTCAGCATTTCCCTAGGCAAGCTATTCCGGAACTTAACTTCCCTTACTAAGTCTTTTTGTATTGCCAAACATAAGTCATCCCCTCTGTGATTTAAGACAGTAACTTTTTGCACCATTCCTACTGAGCAACAGCAATAATTTATTTCTTTCCTGATGCAAGAGGAAAGTGGATAGGTCTGAAGTATTATTAATTCTTCACAAAACAATATGAAATTTTTTCAGCTTCCTTGAGGTCTCCTTGGAAATCTCTCTGGCTAGTCACCTGAGTATGCTAGGAAAAATTTTCTTAAGGCATGGATAAGAGGTACCCAACTCACATATATCAGCCCAGCAATTTCATCCAGTGTCAGAATTTATGAAAAAAGGGCTTAAGTCCTTTCAGCGCCTTCTACCAATCATTTTCCTTCTCCATGAAGGATCATGCCAACATTATTCCATCCTCTTACAGTAATGCACTACAAATATTGCACTGTACTCATTTGCCATTTAATCTAATTTTTGTCTTTACTCTTCTGATTTTTTTTTTTTAATTTTTCTTTCATCATATTTGGAGTTAGTCTCAGGAACTTTGATGCCATATTTGCTTTTCTCTGTTTGATTGTATGGCTCAAATTCTTTGAAGAACACATGGCTTAATAAAATTTAAATCTCTCTAAATTTCTATGGCTTTTTTTTGTTTGTTTGTTTGCTTGCTTTAAAAATGGACAGCTTATTCTTGTATTTATAACATAATTCATTAGAAAACCATAAATTCTTTCAAACACATATATTTAACTCTGTTTTGCTGTGATCAGTGTCTATAACAACAAAGACTAATTTCAGCACAAGAATTACATTACTGTAATTTTCTTCCTCACACCATAAGGAGACCACATTTTTGCACTGACTTTTGTGTCACAAACCCAGGTCTGAGTCCAGTCTCACAAATGTAGGTAATATCATAACGAAGTCTTATATGCTTTGCTTTCTGCAAGTCTCTCTGAAATTTCTCATGCTTAATAGGCAATAAAGATGACATAGTCACTGATTTCTAGGAGATATAAGAAATACAGTAGGTAATTAAAATTGTCAGGTATCGCATCTTCTGAACATTTACCCAATTCATAAGTTCTTATTTGATCTATATCCATTCCAATCACTCCTAGTGATCAGTATGACTGCAGTCACTGTGTGCTAAGCATATCTGTAAATTAACAGATATGCTTAGCTCACATATAAAACATCTTCTGTAAATTAACAATGCAGTTTTGAGCTGTTTCCCAATATGCATAGTCAAAACCAGAAATATCTATTCTGCTGTATATTCCAAAATTCAGTATTTTTTTCATGAATTGAAGTTGAAATCTAAAATAGAGCTGCAAATAGAAACTAATTCAGGAAACCTCTCTTCTTTGGTACTATTCATCTAGTCAAATCCAAATCTTTAATATAAGAAAATTGCTATTTTATTATTGCAGTTGGTGTCCTAATGTCAGAATAAAATTAAAATTATTTAAAATACGCTAAGTATACTCTGTGCACAAATCAGAAACAAACAGCCACCTTATTAAAATGAAAAAGCCAATTCCCTTTAATAATTGTTTCTACTTCCAATCATCAAAATTGATATTGTCCAATTACATGCCATGATTTTTATGAAAATGTTTCTTCCTGCAGAGTCTAGTCAAAAAATTGATTGTGTCCCTTTATATTCTAATATAACTGATAAAATAAGTGAAACAAACGGGCAGAACTGAATCACCAAAAATAATTAGTTGGATGTAATTAGCCAAATAAAAATGACCATTATTCTACTATTGCTTTGGGACTTTTTGTTCCTCCTGCTCTGTGTACACTTATGTACTGATGTTCTTCATTCATAGCTGAGGACCTCACTCTGAGTTTACATTTCCTCCCACACTAATCCCCTCCTGATGCTGACTGAAGATGGGGAGTTTTTACGAGTGTAAAGAGATAATAGAATAATTTTGAAGATAGAATATTAATTTGGCTGGTTGGGCAGAGGTAGAACAGTAGTGCCTTGCTCTATGACAGTTCTTTGGGATGCAGGGGTCTGTGATTTTTTGTTTTATTCTAAGAAAAAACACTTAGCACCATATAAACACGCTGACCATCTAACTTTGGAATAAGTTTTTGTCAGCTGAGACGCTCACCTTCCTTTCTCACTCCTTTCTCTCCTGTTATCCAGAAGAGCTTGGACCTGTGGTCTGAATGTGTTCTGTAACGCACTACTGTGCAATTGTTATTTCTTCAAAGGTACCCAGTTGAAAAAAGGAAAACTAGGAGAATTCAAACCCAACTACTAAACTTAGGGTTCTAGTCATGACCTTTGTATCAAATACTCACAATTTTGATAGACACTTGTATATGATCTGAATCTTGTAAGTCCATCCCATTTATCTGAAATCAGAGTGGGCACTTGCTATTTCTATTAAATTGTGTGAGGCATTGAAACTTGTGGTGAAGTCTCACTTGAGTTCCAGAAGAAAGCAAGTTGTAGTATAGGAGTCTAAAAGGCTCCCTTCCCATTCCTGCTTGACACCATCTTTTTGTCAGTGTTGATTTTACCCATTTATGTGTCCATGCAGTGGTAGCTGGACATGGGGGCGGGAGGGAGCAACAGAGAGGGGCTGGGAGGGACTGACCACAGCCCATTCTCCACCCTTGCACCCCCTGGGGGAATAAAATGTGGGGAGAAGGTGTGGATTTTTTTTGTTGTTTTTTTCTCACTATCCAAACGTATTTTAATTGATATTGATTAAACTGATTTTTCCCAAACTGAGTGTGTTTTGCCTGTGATGAGATCTGGTCAGTGATCTCTCTCTTTTTATCTTGACGAAGGAGCTTTTCCATCCTTTTTCCACCCTGTTGAGAGAGCAGCTGGTTGGGGGTCTGGAAGCTGTTGTAGGTCAACCTGCCACATTGGTTTAGTGTAATATTATTTATCCATATTCAGGAGCATTCCTAGTTTCTGTCTCATTATAGTTTTGCCAAAGAGTTCAATTGCAGCATGTCTTTTAGATCCCAAAGTTACGGTCTGAGAGCTGGACCCTGCTTCTCTGCAGTCAATGTAGAGGAGAAAGGTTCTCTAGAACGGATTTGGTGATTCAGTGCAGTGTACCTCAGATACCCTGGAGTTACTTTCAGAGGAGAGGAAAGGGACAGAGGATTCATTTCTCCAAACTACATGCAGAGGGAAGCATTCATTCCTGCATTTAAGCTGCCAAGAAAATATTTAATGCCAGTTAAAAAAAAAACAAACAAAAAAAACCCGGTAAAAACAAACAAACAAACAAACGTCTCTTAGGTGATAACTATGTTGGGAAATCCACCATTTCCCAGCACCTTCTCTGGCACAGATATTGAGAAATATGAAAGATTGTTTTAAACTCCCTTATCTTTTAAAGCAGTGAGGGTTGTATTTTTTTGTTTAACGTGAATGGCCTTTGGCCCTACTGTACCCTGAACAATACACAGAACTGTCTAGAAGGTTGACTGGGGGCAAAGCAATGCCAAGGGCCATTCTCACAGTACAGCAATATAAGCAATCAAGCCCCAGGGCATGGGAATGCCCCTTGATACTGTTTGATTTCCTAACACAAGTTTAACTTTACTGTCCAATTCAATCCCTGAAACAAATTTGAATAAATGTGTTGAGACAAAGACGTTTTGCAGTAGGCCAAAAAGGTGGGAATCCCAGAGATGATCCTCAACACCCATTGCTCTGAAGGCTCACATGTCCTGCTCTGGGGCTGTTCAGATAATTTCTTTCAGTGGGTGAGTTCCCCCTGCTATCAATATCTTCTCTTCAGGAGAAGCAAGTGATCCCCATAATTTTGATGTGCTATGTCATTTCCTTCACAAGCCGCTCCTGACATGCCCCTCACATCTTCAAACTGCCATTGACATTAAAGCAGTATGTATAATATTGGGCAAACCATGCTATTCCAAAACCTTCTCTAATGTTTTCAAGCACCTTCAAGTTTCACCAAGAAACTAATCAACATCTACCACAAAGGCTTGAAAAATCAATTCTGCCTCTGTAATTGAGAACTTACTTTCATTCAGTGTGGGAAGAAGCATGAAGATGATTTACTGATTTAGGAACTGGGTGGAGTAGACCACAGAGGAATAAAATGAAAACATGTGGTGTGAATTATTTGCAAAGGAGAAGAGAAAGAGGGAAAGAAATGCCTATAGATCTCTATAGATAGATCTGGGTATATAAATATATAATGTGGAGTACCAGTGAAACAAAGCACAGATGATTAGGCCAAACCAAGCATTCACATTAAACATTGCACTTGGCCTTCTTTCAAAACAGGCAGTAGTAACAGCAGGGAGAGGTGGCTTGCCAAAATTGCATCAGACACACATTAGTGAAGAAGGAAATGAGTTTACTTGAGCCAGCTGTGACATCAAAGGGGTTGGTCTTGAAATGGATTGTGGGAAAGGGTTCCCCCTTCGGTAAAGTTTGCAAAGTTCAGCCAAACCCTTATAAAGAGACCCGGCTCTAAAGAGAGCTTGACTTTTTTTTTCCCGTTCCTAAAGTAAAACAGCATTCTCAGTCAGGAGTGTGAGACTGGGGACTAGTATAAGAGGCAGATAAACTTTAAGGGAAAGTGTAAAGGTTTGTTCTGGAAGAAGAGGATTTTATCCTAGCTGGAATACTTCTCTCTTTTACAAATGCGCTTTAGTAATAACTATTGCTCTGCACTGAGGAGGTTGCAGTAGTTTTTCATTAAGAAAGGTCTTACTGAGATGAATGAGGAAGGCAAAAATATGAGAAACCATCCACTGGTTCAATAATTTTCCTGAACTGCAGCCAGCCTAATGGAAATTGTAGACAAAAATTAGAAAACAAATTAACATGAGACAACTCCTGGCATCCCTGAGATCAGTGGCAAAAAGAAACTTCAGGAAGGCAAGAACATATATCAGTGCACCAACTGTTCACTTTAGCCATTCTCCCACCTACCTGCTTTAAAGCCTGTTGCAAGTTTTCACGGCTGTAATTTCTATGCAAGGATGTTGGGCTAAGGGACAGATGTTATTCTAACCCTAACACTAATCCTAACCCTAACCTTGACTTAGTGCAACCTCATTGATGACAAGAGATGCTTCAAACAATGCACTGGCCACACTGCTTTTTTTTGGGACCCTTCATATTCAAACTCACATGGAAAACAGATACTGTTTTGCCATGGGGTTTGTTTAATCTTTAATGTCATTTAAACAGCTTAATCCCTTCTCTGATGTATCTCTGTTGACTCTCATTTAATGGAATGTATTCCAATTATACAAAATGTTTTTTTCTTGTTTTCTTTGATGCTAATTCACAAGATGTTAATGATGATGAAAAACTCACAAAATGAAAACAGTACTATTCAGAAAACATCATCTTACTCTTTTGAAGGCAAACTTGGTGAAAATCTATAATCGCTTTCTCTTTATGCTCTCATAGTATTTAATTTTATTTTTTGCCCAGTATTTTCTTAAGACCATTTTTACTTTGAATTTGGCTAGCTGTGCAGTCCTCATGGAGAAAGTGTAGGTGTATCATAACAAGTCCATACACAATACTCAGCACAGTAGAAGCTGTGCAGCAGAGCATTAGCACTGTGAGAAATTTGGTATTGCTTTCCCAGTGACAGATGAGATTTGTAGACACATGCACTGTATCAAGTAGCTGTCTTACATTCCTATTTGGGATGTTTTCATGGATCTTTTCAGAGATCAGCAGAAAAATGAATGGTCCCAAAATGGAGACTTTCAAAAAACTTCCAATGTATTCTATGCTTCATGAAGTATTTTAAGGCAAAAGCCCCAGTCTTTCTTTGAGAAGAAGGAAGACACCCACATGGTATTTCAACTTCTATTCATTTTTTTTGCCTGTTAGTTAAGGTAGAGGCTAAAAGAGATCTTCCCTGATTCCTGTGATTCAGGACCATGTTCTTTCATTTTGTGATACTCTAAAGAATTGACAGGGTATGATTGCCTCTTACTGAAAATAGCATAATAATATCTTTGTATTTTTATATAAAAATATGCATCTTCTTTCCAGTTTTTCCACAGTGATTTCAGTCACATTACCACCTTACAAAAATCCCTTGAATTTTGTCATGACATAAGATCTCAAACATCTCTAAGCACAAATCAATATCAGTCTTCTTACAGCAGATAGATCTCAGAGTCCATCTGCTTCCTCCTTTTATCTGAGATCCTCATACTAGCAAGGATCAAATGCTGTTTGTTAATCTTGCAATGTAAAGGAGATAAATTTGTGAGATAAATTTTGCTACCACTCAAAGGACCCAGTTATAGACCTTAATCACCATTTATAAAGTGCTTTGAGATTTTCAGAGTGAAGCAACTATAATACTATGCACAAAGACCTATTATTATTAATATTGTAAATTTCCCCTGTCAATGCTCTATCAGTTAGATACAAAATTATTTCAGGTGCCAACCCAAGGACAGTAGCCACCACTGATAATTGAAAGTGTTGAATCTATTATAATAAATATAAAGAGAGAGTATGAAACAATATAAATCAAACATGCAGTGTGCAGAGGTCGGAATAACCAATTTATTTTCACTCAAGGGATATAGCCTTATGTAATTGGCACTTATGGTTTCTCTGAACTTCACCACTTGTGAATTTTGTGGTCATCCCTCAATCATAAAGATAAACTGGTCTGCCACCATATGTAGTAAGCGAAATTTAAAATAATTGCTAAACATTTTGTTTCCATTATTGTAGTTGGACTTCAGGTCTTTCTGTAAAAAAAACTAAAAGAAATTAAGATATATGCATGGAAAATGGGAAAATCTTGAGCCTGGACAAAGACTTCCCTATTCCTCATCTGACTGCTTTGTTCTAAATAATTGCCACATTTATCTTGCTCAGTTTTTTCTGTTACACTGTAATTGCTCTGTTGTGGGTCTTCCCTGTGAGAAACAAACGTTCTTGTGCCTTTTGGAGTATCAAATAAACAAACAACTAAGTACACTGGTACTAAGCTACGCTGATATCCCATTCTCCAGAGACTTTGCCTCAACATGTATTTCTCAGTTGTTAGGAGTTAATTTCTCCATCCCTATTTCCTAACAGGTCTCTGTTCCATGATTCCTTTAGGACAGAGCTTCTGGCAGCAGCATAGTTTTGCAGAGACAGACACCACAGTTGTTTCTTTGAGCATGACCTCACCTTCTTAATATAATAAATTGGAGAAGTACTCATGAAATTCTATGCCTTTCACATTTTCTCTAGTATTTATTATACAGAGACTTTTGTTCTTAGTTCCACATTCTTCTTGGGAAGCAGGACACTAAATTTCCCAAATAGGCTATTAACATGAAAAATTGCATTCAAATGGGAACAGAGGGTGAATCTTACCTTTTAATATTAATACAACCAGAAAGCTTAATAATTTGGTTTCTGAAGAAACAGAGAGACCTTTTAAAACAGCCTAACACTAAAGTTTGAAGCTTATCTCTTTAGTATTTTTCAAATTTTAAATATTGCTTCTTCTCTCTGGTTAAAATTAGGTAAAATTGTCTTTGCCATCAGTTGCATAATTAAGTTTTGGTTTTTCACTCTGTTTAGCAAACCTCGTGTATTCCTGAAGCAATTTAAGTACAATGATGTATATAAAATACATCGCTTCAGTGAGCTCTTCTAATCATCAGATTTTTGAATAAGAACTTCAAACTGTTGCTTCACAAGTTGTGTCCCAGTAAAACAAACAGGCTGAATTTTATCTTCACACACGACTGCATCTGATTTGGAGCTGAGCTGGTGAAATAGCACAACATTTCAAATAAAATATACAGACTTTGAATGGAAGTTCCTGTCCAAGTAAATGTTAAGTCATCTTTCTCTTTTCTAAACTCCGTAGGCTCATGACTACTCTCTGTTGTGTATAAATCTCAATGCCATTAATGCCACCATCATCCCACAGCCACACAGTCAATGCCAGCCTGGTAAAATGGAGATCAACAGTGGGAATCACAGCTACTCATTTAACCCTGCTATCAAGCCATTGCTCAGCAAATCCGGAATGGCTGGCAAGACCCTTCTAGAGTATATAAAAACAGTGCCAGACAAAAAAGTTAAAGAGCTTAAAATCTACATCAATTCTCATTATTCTAAATTAATTCTTTGGAATCTGAAATATATGTTAATTTTATTGTGATAATTAGGTTTTGAGGAAGATGAAATTGTATTGCCTAATATTCTGTAAAAACTACTACCTCATTATAAGACCTGACTTTACTGGGACTAATGTAACAATACCTTTGTATTTTTATATTTTAAAAAATATGGTTTTCTCCTTTATAATTTCTCTGCAGTGGTTGCAATACAGAAAAAAAAGAAAAAAAATTGTTCACTATGAATTCACCAAAGATTTTTTAATCCTTCTCCAATCATGAAACATGCACAATAAAGATGTTGTCTTTTGGTTTTCTATCAGATGACTGTTTAGGACATTTTCTTTGGATGTAGGAAAACTTCCTTCATTTCCTTCTACATCCTGAAGTGATTTCAGCTTGTTATAGACAGAAGGTGGATATGGACTTCAATTTCCATTTTCCCATTTCAAGCATCAGTATAATGTGGAGGTAGAAGGAGGAGAGCTGATGCTCACTGTTGTTAACCTTGCCCCTTCCACTGAGTGAATAATTAACCCTTAACTAGGGCAGGACATGGAGTCCAGATGCTCTGTTGACCCACCAAAGATCTTAAGGATCAAATCTGAGGTACTGTTGATTCTCAGTGCATATGACTTAATCTCAGGGGCAAAGACATTTTAGTTTGCCTGTCCTGAGGACCCGTGGTTCAGACCTCATCTTATCTTGGATGTTCTACTCAAATGAGTGGCAAAACAACTGCTTAAAGGCTTGTTCTGAAACAGGCTTTCCATTGTTAAAACTTTCCACAATTAAAGCTGTTTTCGTATATATCAGATATTTGGCAGTTAAGCAGATGTTTCCAATAAAAGGCTAATAATCTAAGTAGTGGTCATTATAACATGTTTTACTCCTTGCCTCTCAGAAATAAATGCTCAAAATTGCAATTCAGTGTCTGAGCCTAGTTAGATTCCAGATATGTTTTCAGGCACAGAAAAGAGATTTTGCACCATAAAAGATACCTCCCTGCCCTTCTAGAAATGAAACCCAAGTGTTATAACTTCCTCTGAGTCTTTTTTCCTTGATTCTGGTTAACACACTCCACAGGAAAAAAAAAATCCAGCAAATTAGTGAGTTAATCATGTTGAGGAAGTAAGAGTAATTTTTTAAAAATGTTTTCATTATTTTTTAAATCTGTAAGCACACAAATGAAGCTAGATTGACTGGCCATTTCACCACGTGTTTGCTAGAGCCCAGTCACAGAGGGAACTCTGTCACAGTGAGCCAGTATCTGTGTAGGAGAGAAGTTTGTAGTGCTGCACTAGTGATCCTTGGATTGTTTCTTTATGGGAAAGCCTGCTAGCATTTCCTGATTAAGCTGGCTCTTAAAAGATACTTAAGGTTAGACAATGAGCTCATTGTTACTGTGCCTACTTACAACATGATTTCTGAAATTATTTTAAAGTCTCTTGCCCAAGGTTAGTATTAATATTTATTCCATCTCATACATAATGAAAATAACATAGTAAAGTAATGCTCTACATGTGTTGGTTAAGATTTGGTTTCTGGAATTACATCTTTGTTTCTGACTAAAAGGTAGTTCAGCCAAAGAATACGCATAAGATCTACCCACAAATAGATTTTCTTTTGTTCATACAATAAACAAATCCTCTCTTTTTCTTAAAAGGAAGTTGAGGAGTGGGGAATAATTTTTTTCTTCTTTTCTAGCTTCTCAAGGGCAAAATAATAGAAAAATATATTCAGATCAGATGTGAAAATCTTATTAGGACCATCTGTGCTAATCAATGTTTACAAAAAATGTAAATAAATTATATAAGGAGGGAATATTAGAAAAGACAGTTCTTGGTTTTCTCACTCTTCAAGTTATTACATAAATAAGACCTGATCCTCCAAATCTGTAGTCATATGAGCATTTCCTTTGAAGCTGATGCATTCATTGAATTAACATGAATAAATTGCTACTCACGATTCAGAACTTGGATGACTGAAGCTCTGATATAAATATTTTTCTCCCTTGCACATCAGATTGAATAAATCAGAAAAAGAGGCATTTTTTTCAACTTTTTGAAGACTAAGAGATCAGTTTAAAACTGTTTGCTATTCCTGGCCTTGACTTCAGCCTCAGCCCTACGTCTGGTCCTTCTCCAAAGACTACCAGCAATTCAGAGAGGTTGTCTACCTAACTGGAATCAGGAAACAGAACATTTTGACTCTCTCCACTTGACTTCAACCATCTCATTTATTAAATAACATGCAAAAGCCAGGGCGGTGAAATCCAATCCACCCTAAGAGAAAATCCTTTTGTGCTAAAGTTTTTATCTAGCCCTTACCTGGGTAGCCATTTTGCAAGGGTGATTAATCTCTCACAGCTGAAATTTATCTGTGGCTAAAGGCAAAAATGATGTTTTTTTCTCTCTCCACCAAATGTGGGATCATTATTCTGCACTGATCTTTACTAGCCAAGAACAATTTGATGACAAAATATACAGCCTGGGAAAAAGTGTTCCTGCCCTCAATTGTTGTTTGGACAATGAAGGTAGCCGTGACTCAAGCAGAGAAAACGTTATCAAATAGCCTGTAACAACTCACAGACTAGCATGATCTAACCTGAAAATTCAGAAAACTTGGCTTATGTAAACTGACAAAACACAGAAATGTATCTGCTGTGATTCCACAAATGCAACACATTGTATTGGAGCAATGCAGTGGTCAAACCTTTCAATTGCCTTCTATCTGGATTATTTCTGGGATAGATGGCCATAGGGCCTTGATAAATGTCTATATAGGTCAGCTGGTGATGAAAGGGACAAAAATTATGCTTTCAACATTTTCGTGGGAACAAAGGTTCATTAAAGATAGATAGATCCGTCAGAGGAAAAACATTAATTATCTTTAAATGCCAAAAATCAACCAGTAACACCCTTACATTGCATTCCATGGTAGATTCTCCTAGTATTTTGAAGCTTTTTATGTCTAGCAGTTTTTTAGACAAGAAAAGCCATGATCTGTGTTAAAATTGGCTGAAATTCTTATAGCAAATGAATTTTTTCTTTCATTTGCCCTCCTTCAGATTATACTATTTGAGCTCTGTTGATTTTTATTTTCAGATTGTTCAGCCATATGATCCTAGATTAATGATTCATTTTGCACACTCAAGAAAGGAGATGCCATACTGGAACAGACTAATGATTGTAGGTCTCCTTCCTTTCACTAACAGTCTATACCTGGTGCTTCAGGGGCATTTGAAAAGTTAGCACTATAAACAATGTTGGTAATGTAATACCCTATTAGTAATCCAATTTACCATCATTCAAAATAATGTAGAGTAATCCCTACATGATTCAAATCCTTTCTATTCTTCAGATGTGAAGTTACAGAATGTCAAGAAAAGTTCATACTTATTTTCATTCAGGCATGGTCCTTTTCAATTATTCTCATTGACTTCTTAGGTGTGCTCACAAGGGTATGTTCAGGTGACTGAAATGAGAAGGTCTCACCTGTCTTTCAACATCCATTTTCACAAAGGAGTGTTAAACACAGCCTGCTGGTGATGGAGACGCCAGTGCTGACTTTTAGTATCATTCAGAGATATACAATGCACAATTAGTACACAATACAATGTATATTAATATATGCATACATTTAGCATTTAAATAAAGGCTTGAATTAATTATTGAGGTTTATTTTGACAGAAACTTCTTCCTTCTCTGTGTACAGACAAAGAAGACAAAGAAAGTTTTACTGATGTTATCCAAGAATCTAGTATACTGAAATAAATTACCCAGGAGTAGCATTTTCTCTGATCAGACTGAATCTCTCAGTCATTTGCGGAAAATTTTATGTTTATACTACACCAAAGAGCAGGTTATTTGGGTGGGATTGGAGATAAAAATATTGGACATCTTCTTTATGCTGGGGCAGATTGTTGCCAGCTGTGCCATAATTTCACTGGATATTTATGCAAGTTTGGATAGTTTACCTTGCATTTGATTTTCCAGTTGGCATTTAATATTTCCCTCCTCCAAATCAAGCTGTCAAATATTCCCAAGGTACACCTCCAAAGTTAGTTGTGACTTTTAGAACTCTGGCCACCAACCCTCAGATCTTGTGTTTTTTGCTATGGATATTATTGGTGTCTATTTCTGAAAGAAAAACATTAATCTGAAGCTCCTTGTCTCGGGTTTTGCTGTATATCATGACCAGTTCTTACTTTTGAGCACCACTACATAACCACTATCAAGATTTTTTTTTTCTTATTCTTACATCATCACTGCAGTTTCCACCTCCACTTGTGTGGTGCAGAAGCAAACAATTGAATGGTGCTTAACTCAGAAGAACACTTAGCCTTGATGTTTGTGGTACTTAGCAATCACTGTTCATTCACAGTTTGGGTACTTATTTTATGTGTATCCTTTGCAGTGAAGCATTAAGCCCATGTCGTGTTCATAAATAAGCTACAGTCACTGGAATCTTGGAAGTCACAACTTTAAAATCAATTTTATTTACTGGCAAGTAACGATCAGTTCTTATTTATGAAGCTCAGTTAAGGATTGTTGAGCCTTCTTAGCATATAAAAGGAATTATAATCAGCTACACCCCCACTCTGTACCTTCCAGCCAAGAAAGTTTCAAGTGATGTGATTTGCCTGCACTGTTTGTCGAACACGTTTCCATGCCTCCAAGAAACAAATAATCTTGACACAGTGGAAACTTAAGGGATACTCCATATACAAAAAAGAGAAATCCTGCCTTGCCAGCTTCATCCCAGCTGTAAACCTTTTCAGTAGGCTGGCCCTGTAGTATGTGGAGAGCACATAGTACATAGGGCCAAGACTCACTGTTCTTAATCCTCCTGCTGCCAGTGTGGAGGGACTCAGTTTCGTTCCCCCCCTGGACTGAAGCCAGGGACTTGCACCCTGGGGAGCTGAGAGGTGTTTTGGCCCCGTGTTCTTCTCACTTCTTTCTTCAAATAATTTTTAAAAGAAAGAAAAAGAACGTGATTTGTGCTTAGAAGCTTTAAACCTTTCAGTAACCTAAGAAAAAAAGAAGTCCTTTTTAACATGTCTAGTACTTTGTCAAGTGAACAAGCAGGAGGAAGAAAAAGCTCTTCATCCCACACAGAGGCAGATTTCACTTCTCCAGGGAGCAGCTGAGGGAGCAGATGACTCCAGGACCTTTGATCTGGACACTTACAGTCATGAACAGAAAAAGGACTGCTCTTGGCTCCCAGATCTGAAGGAAAAAATCATTAGCAGCTCCACAATCAAGTCTCCCCTAGGTGCCCTGGTAAAAGTCTGATATAAATCAAGTGTGTTACCATGGCAGGGAGCCCAAGACTTCTGGGAAGCACACTCAAACAGCTGTTGTGCCAGAGAACTCAGCAACACTTCAAGAATGGATGGTGAGCAGGCTATAATTAGGGTGTTGAACTACCCACGGTTGTTTGCTCAGGAATCCTTTGGAAACCTCAGACAGTGAGAAGACAGTCCCAGTGTGTTTTCTGTTCAGGGGCAGAGAACTGCCACAGATCTCCTTCAGGTGTGAGCTAATGATTACTTTATCATCTTATTATCTGACCTTTTGTTTTAGCTGTCTTAACCCACTTTGCCCTTTCTACCATGTCTCCTTTTGTTATTACACAGATTTTTGGTAATTCTCCTAAAGATAGAGATAGTCAGAAGTAAACTTTCTACTCATGTACTGCATCACTCCAAACAGAGCCAGCATCCCCACAGCAGGACTTTAAACTCTTCTGGCATGTTTCTTGTGTGGGTTTTGTGTCATTATGTTATCTCTTATACACTCCTTTTATTTTTTTCTTTTCTGTTATGGAGTATTAATCAATATATTGATTAATATTTTCTATTAATCAAATTTCAGAGGAAAGACTTAACGAGAAAAAATTACCATAATCCTATAATCAGGTGGATCTTTTTCTCCCAGTAATACCCTCTTCCCAAACAACAGAAAATCTGCAAAGGAAGGGGCACTCATCACTAGTCAGGTAATTTCAGCCATAGCTCTAGTAATCTATTTAACTATTTTGCCCATTGTCTTTGGATGGATTTTTATAAGACAGAAGCGCACAGCTCTGCTCCACAGATTTTCAAGGAAAGCATTCTGTCAAACGGGACTGGCAAAGCTGAGCAGCACAATCCCCCTTTCCCACCATACATGTCAGGACATGGAGACACCAGTCTGAGAATAGGTATGAGAGTGTCTGAAACAGCCATATCTACACAATGAAATTTGGGATGACACCTCCCAGTCTCAGTTCCCTCAGGCATGACAGGTTCTTGTCGGGGAAGAGCTGGTCTCTTCTAGACAGGTCTGAACCTCAGCCCAACAACAGCAAAATGGAGCTTTGCCTTCAGTGGAAATCTTTATGCCAAATTCAGGGAGAAGTTCACACTGGAGAAGCAGAGTGTGGATTCACAAGGCACCAGCACCATGGCTTTGCAGGACACTCTATAAAATATTCATGATTCAACACTGTCTTCTGCAGAGGGAAGGGTTCCTCAAAGGTATATTCAAGGAATCAAAGGAAGGTTCTTGCTTTGAATAATTTTCTGTGAGAACCTCATTCTTTCCTTTGAATACAGAGGAATCCTAGAGGCAAAGATGCAGTAAAGCATTTTAGGGAAGTACTTACAGAATAGCATCATCCTCTTCTAATGGTCAGGGTTACTTGCAATATGTTCCTGGCCAAATTCTAACCATTATATTTTACACTTTTTTGATGGCTTGGCAAGATTTGAGTAGTCATTACAAATATCTTTAAGCCAGCAATAGCCAGCATGTCTGGTTGTTCATACTAGTAGCAATTTCAGTGTGTGACCTTTACCTGCTGCTCCCAAAGATATGGTGAGTTTGTATCCATTTCAAAGATCAGATAATTACTAGATGGTTTTCTAGTAGTAATTCTGCAATAAAGCCTTTGGTTTTACAGTCTCAGGGCATGACTGAGGAGATTAGAAAGTAGTAATTCACACTCTTGATACCTGAGATTGATCTTGAAAGGAGCAGCTGTTCTCTCCCTCCCACATCCCCCCAATCAGACACTTTGCATACATATCACACCATTATTTACCCTCAACAGTGCTATCTTCATGCATACTCTGAAGAAATCATCAATGTTTCAGCTAGAACTATAGTGAAAAATTAAATACACACAAACAAGGCATTTATCGAGCCCATCTTTCATAACATCAAATCAAAACCCACAATGCACAATTCATAAAATCTCAATACTAGAAAAGAGTGATGAAATTTGCTAATCCATCACTTTGACTATGTGAGATTATTTCTGGCAGTGTGTAGTGCTCTGATACTGTCTGGACTTACAGAATTAAATGATCCATAGTGCAGGACTGAGACCATTTTCTGAGTGTGTTTGTCTACATGTGTCAAAAGCAGGATGATTTCTGGTATTTATCCCATGTGTTTTCTTAGTGAAGACAATTTCTTTGAATGACAAGAACATGATAAGGTGGCAGTTTTGGATAAGCAAAAAGATTTAGATGTTCAGGTTTCTTATTTTATGTTTCATTGCTCATAGTTTGAACGTGAATGTTTCTTGACTTGTGTCCTGGAGTCAAGGAGTTAAAATGTGAGTTTACTGCATCCATCTGCTGTGAAAGAACAGCATCTGTTTACATTTAAAGACCTGTACTGATAACTGTTAGGGGAGATTCATCATCAGCATCTACAGCCTTACAGGAGGATAATTAAGCTCATTGATTTTAAGAAGTTAAGTTGCCATGAAATGGCTTAAAATTCTATTTGAACACTGTTGCAAGAGGTAAGTCCCAAGTCATCCTTGTTCATGTTATTAGCATGTTAAAAGCATTTATTACATATTAGTTTTAATAAACGGTTTTCCACTTCTGAGCCTCTCAATTTCTTTTTTTTTATGTACAAATTTGTACTTGTCTATCATAGTGGTAGAGTATTAAGAGAAAAGAGTAAAATTCAATATTTCCATGACAATAAAAATTATTCATTGTTCTACTAAGATGAAAAGCATCTTTCAAATGTTATTCAACTACTAAATACATTTCCAGCTTCAGATTGGTGTCACAGTTGAGCATGATTTACTAATTACATATGATAAATCTTATTTTTTTAACTCATTTTTTTCCCAAAATTCCTGGGTTCAATATTCTTGGACACTGAACAACATACAGTTCAGAGCTGACACTGAAGATGGCAATTCCTGCATCCCTTATGTGCCATGCCAAATGCCTAAGACTGACCAAAGTGGCAAACTGAGATACCCCAGTCTACTAACTGTGGTTTTAATGGCAATCCTTGAGGAACAAAAGCCCAGTGAAAGAAAACAACACACTAGTGTCAGTGTGTTTCCAAGTACTGGCCAAGGACTGGCAGAAATAAGTCATCTAAAATGTAGTTTTATTCATGTTGTCATAAAGTTTAAGAACAAAAGTGCTAAGGTAGCAGATTCCATTAATATTAACTAGTTTGAAGAAATAAAAGTAAAGACCACACGAACTGCTTAAAATGTGAATCATTTCTGTGTGTATCTGCAAGAGAGAAGTCATTTTGCCCACTCTGAAAAACTTCTTCTCTAAGAAAAGTCACTTCTCATGTGTGGTAGAGAAGGCCTATAGGGTATTTTCATAACTGAAACAAGGACAAGACAGTGAAAGCGTGTTTTCTTTTATCATACTACATTTCTACTTTTCTTCTGAACAGTTTTCCAGTCTAATCTCCATATACTTTAGCTTTTTATTTGGCTGAAAACCACCGATCAGCTTGTCCACTGTTAAAACACATAAGTGTGAATTGAATATGTGAAACTAAAATTAATGTATTAACATATATAACTATTCCAGTGCCAAATCTGAGTGGGCTTTGTGATCTGTGATTCAAAGCCCAAGTGCTGCAGGTCTTTGGTGAGAACGAGCCTTTCTGTTACTGTAGAAACATGTCCTGGAAGAGGATATTCAAAGTGTGAGATGGAGCGATCCTAGAGCTTGCTTCCTTGCTGAATTCACAGGTAGGACATAAAAAAGGAGGCCAAGGAGAAATAGAAAACATCTGACAGCCTCTGCTTGACTGAGAATGAGAATTAACAAATACTCAGAATCCAGCCACCAGTTCTACTGCCCAGCAGTGGAGGACCCCAGTACAGCCTCAAGTTAACTTTTCTGAACCCAAGCAGGTGATGAGTTTTGGTAGTCTCCACAGGAGACTTACATTTTGCTCTACTAGTTAGTATATGAAAGGAAGGAGAAGAGGAGATCCCTCAAAAGTACTCATATACATTAGCTTTTTGGTGTATCACCCACCAGTGTTTGCACCCTGCTCAGAAGCCACCATGAAAGGTCAGATCCTGATAGAGACCATGATGTTGGGAGCAAAAATGCGTCCTCAGTTAGTCTGGCTCATAGTTATTGGCATATTAATGAGAAATAAACTGCCTTTCAAGATCCAAAACCTAGAGATGCAGTTGTCTCTCCTAAACTCCAGGAAGCCAGGAATGGACATCAGTACCTTACAATTATTTAAATTTCATTATACCACCAATGTAGTAGGGCTGCCACCCTCAGAACCAAATAGCCTTAGGTATTGCTGCACATCCTGATAGTCAGCATGGCCAAGGACAAGTTCAGAGGCATGCTCTAATATTAACAAATACATCTCCGGATTGCAAATCTTTATTACTTTTTAAGTGAGCCAATATACTGTAATGTAAAATGGCATTATCGTTAATGAAATAAGATAATTACACTAATGGCATGACCAGTGATGGTAAGTTCACATTGTACAAGTTGTAATGAGGCTTCTGGATCAATAAGTAGCTCTTTGGCTGGTCACATCTGATGCACAGGGTACAACATTTGTGAGAAAAGCCTTTAGGGAATGCAGATGGTTAACTCTAAAGATGCTGGAACAATTCTTAAACGTCCTAGTTTTAGTCTAGTTGCACTAGTCTGTCTTACTGCATATTTCACTAAATGAAGTGATACAGTTCTGTGTTAGAAAACCCAGTGAACGAAAAGGTGTCATTTTTCTCATTTCTTGTAAATTATGAATGGAACAGGCATTGTTGTTATTCTTTGGAAGACTTAAATGCTATTCATTCATTTAGGATGAAAAATTAACTGATTTTATTAGTAAAGCCTTCTTGATAGAACCTTTCCCAAATGGCAAAATATTTTTCAATGTTTTTCTATTTTCTTTCTGAAAAAAAAAGAATCTTGTGCAAAACTATTTGGAAAAAATATATATTTCTCTGAAACATCCAGTTCAGTAAGCAAAGCATTTCTCTGTGCCTCTCTCACTGTCACTGCTGCTGGGAAAGAACATAAGGACAAAGATACTGAAATCTTTTTCCTGTCTTTTTTCCTTGGTGGTAATATTTATTTTTCTTTTCCCAGTGGAAGAATTCTGTACAGTCCATAAAATTATGCTTTCCTTCTTCAGGAGTCAGACAAAAAAGAAATAAGTCTCAAAATCAACTGGTTGGAAAGTAGCTTTGCAGCTGTGCCCTTTCCTCTAGCAGAACACCACAGTGTCCACACCATGCCCAGCTCTACATTGCACCCAGCAGCAGCACAGAGAGGATGTGCAGCCAAAAGATTTGTGCTCCTGGGAATTTCCCTGGCTGTGCTTGGTCGGGAGGGGTGAATCCCTAAGGAATCAGAGTTAGAGGGGGAAAATGGATGTGGCTGAAAGCAAAACCATCTGAGCACAGGAACTATCCATGCAGATCAAGATGACCCCACTTCAATCTGCCAAAGAAGTCTCCAGGCTGCTTTAGCTGCCGTCCTGGATGGTCTGCATTGGGATATTGCTGTTGATGGAAGCAAGATGAATTCCCTTGGCAAGATACTCATGGGACTTGAGGGCATTCACAGGACTTAGTAAGACTCCACTGCTATTGCCAAACAGCAACAACAGCAAAAATAGCACAGGGTATGACTTGAAATATCCCAGTAAGGATTTTTGTTTCACTGAAGTTCTTCACGATGCAATTTCCATGATGCAGAAAAATTTACAGCGTTCTGCCTGAGGAAGATATTAATAAAAACAGTGCTCCAGGCATTGTGTTGAGGCTTTGTGGAATGACTAAAAGGCAGGAGAAAATTTTAAATGACAACTTTATTTAATAATAAACAACACTAATATATGCTCAAGTAGTGTTTTGGTTGATTTTCAAGCCTTTATTTGCCATTATTGAACTGGGCTGGAAGATGATTGCTTAATTGCTGTCCCACTGGGCCCATCTCGGAAATGAGATGTGTATCTCAAAAGATTATCCCTCAGAGTTATGTTTTAAATAAGTTCAATGTCAGCTAGGAGATTTAGATGTAAAACTGATGCTGAGCAACAAAAGGAAACTGGTGAAAAATGGGAATTCCTAGCCTTCTGAAGAAATTCCATCATTATGAGATGTGCTTTTATCCAGTTTCAAAATATTTTAGTGATGTATAATCAGATGTTTTAATTGCAAAATATTTTAAAACTAGAATTTTATTCAAGTTTAATGTTATTATTATTTCTTTCTTATAGCATAATTACAGGAAATTTCTCTTTAATGATAGTTGTTCAAACTCGAAAAAAATTTGTTCCCGTGTCCCTTTTGTTTATGTTCTGCATGTGAAGTTTCCTACAATTTAATAAAAAGAGGATAGTTTCATCTGGGACAAGAATTAAAACATAAGTAGCAATTCTATAGCAATTCTGAAATAAAATTTAAAAATTATAATTTGTCATGACAATAAGAAGCTGTAATTAAGTGACATAAAATGACAAATGTTGCAAGCTGAAATTAGGAATGCCAAAAAAAAATTATTTGGAAAGAATTTTAGTTTCAAGAAAAACTGTTTTTTAATGCAGAAGACTTCAGTCCTACAGCTATTAAAAGACACAAGGTGAGAAACCACGGCAGTGCCTGTAGCACAAGATGCTCAGCATAGCTCACACACCTGAATGGGTCCTGCCCCTCTTTGGATTAGGGACATCATGCAGAGTTATAAAATAGAAACTTTTCTTCTGAAGTCTGTGGCTTAAAGGCTCCCCAAAACAGAGACCACAGCTTTGCATTTCATAGCTGTTTGGGTCCCTTTTCTTCTGTGAAATGCTGGTTGCATTTTTAAGCAATTCATGAGTTTGCCACCCAGAATCCAGTTCTTCATCCAGGTTTCTTAGCCAGATTTTTCAGCAAGAATATCCTTACAAAGGCATTCATCAATTGATCCCTATTTGATGTATAAAATAATAGAAAGGATTCTGTCTCAAATGGAAAAATCAAAATTTAATATTTTTAGGTCACCAGTCTTCTTAAATGCCTTAAATGAGTTAAAACTCATTGCATAGACAAAATTATGTCAATAGCAATTCCATTATAGACAATCCAAATCTGTGGATTTGAGGTGGTTGAATTTTTTTTCTCTCAGAACTGAGTTTGAGGAACTTTAAGCACACCTGTGATTTCAATTATAACCCTTTTCTACAGTGGAAGCTAATTCAGAAAATAGAAATGTGAGGCTCTGTAATTCTAGGTAATTTCTGATTTGAGAAAAAATCAGCTCATGTCTTAAGTGGGGAAAACAGAGTAAGCCTTGATTGAAGGGAAGTAAGCTAATCACATTCTGCATTGAGGATAGTTAAAACATCATTTATAAAATAATCATTGTTTAAATTATCTTATTGAATCCATTTGCCAATCCCTAATAATTTTTTTATTGCTGATCAGAGGAAATAGCTGTGCTATTGGCATCAACTTGTCTATGCAATAGATTTTATCAAGAAGCAGTTAAAAATCTATATCAATCAACCAGCTTTGCTTTGCTTTGTTTAAAAATAAAAAAAAAAAAAAAAAGAAATAAAAAAAATAAAAGAAAAGAAAAAGAAAAAAAAAAGAAAAAGAAAAAAATATTTTCAGGTACATACTCTGCAAAATAGTTGTTCAAATCCTGATGTCAAATAAGTTTTAAGGTGTGTGCTTTTTTGTTGCTTGGGTTTTTTTGTTGAATATTGCCAAGTAAACAAATTAATGTTTATGACAATTTAGATCATGAAGCTAAAACATATCTTTTTGTGAAATACACATAAATTACCCCATCTGACTGGCTGTTGTGCTGCTAAATCAGTTGTTTGTATTCCCATTATAACAAAAGGAGGTACTCCAAGCAGCCTTTCTCTCAGCAATTCCTGCAATGTAGACAGATTCTTGCAATGTAGCAGGTCTAACTTCCTTAGATTTTAAATTTCCTGTATTTCCAGGCACTCACTGCCAAGATTATTTTTTTTTCTTTCTTAGAAAATTCAACTGCCTTTCCTGTTGAGAGAGGATGGTGGGAAGAGAGTCTTTATTTCTGCTAGTTTTAATACAAATTTCTTCTATGAACATATTTACCATCAACAGCAGATAAATTCTACCCCTCCCACGAGTTTTTCTGCTTTTCTCCATCAACTCTTACTCCCTCCCACTACTGGCCTGGCCTTTCGTCCCCCCAAAGTATCCATAGAGATCTTGCTCTCAAATCCTCTCACAGCTGTGCAGGAACTGCTTTAATTTCACTGACAAAGGCTACAGCTGCTAACTAAATTATGGATCCTTGATGATGTAGAAGACTGAAATGACAACTCTAAAAATGCAGATTCCCACTTCCATAGTCTTAGTTCAAATACCTGTATTATAGTTCATATCCTCTGCCTATGTACATGTGTGAACAGTACAGCTGCATGACAGCCAAGAAACTTTTATGTTACAGAGGAGCTTGAAATCCAGAAAATAGTTATCAGATGTAATTAACTCAGTGAGAGAGATACAATTGTCATGTCTGGTTACAAACAACAGCAGAAACAAAAGCATGAACTGAAGAAATCCTATAAGCCACACTTATATTAAAGTCTCTTCTCTCCATAGACTGCAGTAATTTTCCCGTAGAGAAGACTATCTAATTTTGTCTAAATGAGGAGAACAGTGCTATAAATTGTCTGTATATTAATTATGTATATAGGTCTCTTCCATCTTTTTTCTTTTTCACATCCCTCTCTGAAAAGCAAGTGTGGTCAGCTAACCCACAGCAAGAAAAAAACTCCTATAAAACATTTGTAAATAGGTGAGAAATGTGATTCACAGCTCCAGGAAACAAGGGAGAAAATGCAGACGGAAACAAAGAGCAAATGAAAGATGTCAAAGCTACTTTGACCAATAGAGTTGAAAAATTGCAAAGAATTCCAGCCCTCAAGAAGAAACTGCAGACTCAAACCTGTCAGCATGATGGAGACCTTGGATGCTAAGGCTTTCAAAGCCACCTAAGAGAGTTAAAAGCATGGCAAGATGAGATTATTCTGACTTTTGGCAAGGGTTACGGAGCTGCACTTTGAAAAGCAGCAGGGACTCATGAGAGTACATTACTTTACCATCCAGTCTCAATAGGCAGTTTGCAAGATCTTGCAAACTTTCCCGTGAGCGATCATCACGTTCTAGTGAATGGTACTTAGTGGAATAGCTGGAGGTTAATTTTTAAATCCCTCTGTGTCATGGTGAATTGCACTGCTTGTAACTGGCAATAAGATAATATACAGAGCCCAGTCAGGACTGGCACATGTGGAATTAGTGAGACTTAGAGTGACTTTATGCACATTGCATCATTCTAGTTTTCTAGAGTATTAGTGGCATCAGTTGTTCATTTTCAGATTGTTTAGATCTTTTTGGACTTCAGATGACCCTGTGTGGTAACACTCATTAAACACACTACAAGAAATTTTTTTTATAAGCTATGAAGCCACACACATATCATACATTTTATGCTATAATAATGGCAAAGAACAAAGAAATAAGTTTTTTTCTTTCTTTCCTGCCAAAGATGAACAAGAAAGAATAGGGGAAATGGTGCATAGCTCTCAGGTCTGTTCTTCTTCCTTTTAACTGTACGTGAAAACTATTTTATGCTTTAGATATGCAGAAATAACAAGTGGCTCCTATGAGAGGTAATATTTCTGAAAGTCTAGAGAAACAATCGGTAGCTGCTGGGTAATTTATGTGCCTTTGCTTCAAAATGGTCCTGGTGTTTTTGTTCTAGTGTCTAAGAAGCACTGTTTTAATTAGAAGCTATTGAAGCAGGCAACCTGGTCTTCTGGTGGTGTTTGCAGGGTTCCACCTCACATGTTGATCTGCTCCCCAAACTTGTCATCCCAGATTTATTTTCATTGCTGTTTTTATGTTTCCACCATGTAACATTATTTTGATCCATTTTACAGGCAATAAAAACTGTAAAAAGGTTTTGCATGCGCAAATTCCTTTGAAATCATGGAAACTGATCTCACAGACTGGTGCACACTGTGCCATTCCTTCAGTCCCAAACACGTTCAGCATTGCTCTGTAGTCCTGGACGGCTGCATTGCCTCAGCTGCCTCTGGAGATGCATTTCTAATTAATTAATTCCAGCAAAATGATACAACTTTCTCCTGTTCCTCCAAAGTAATGGTGCAGAACATAGCGCACAGCATATTTCATGTTAAGACCAAAATTAAATTAATCTCATGTTCTGACTTAAAACAGATTGTTCACACCCCTCCCATAAAGCTAGCTTTGCTTCACAATCACTGTTGAGATTTTTAAAAATAAACTAACAAAATAAAGTAAAAGAGCAGTCTGTTCAAGCTGTTTATCCAGGCTTTGTGCATGAAAAGGAAAGACACAGTTTTTATACTTTGATCTAACAGCTTTAATGTGAAAAAATGGGAAGGAAAGACCTAATTTGTTGGTTTGAAATAGTAATGCCACTCATTAATCAGAGCACAGAAGAGAGAAAACATAAAGTGACTTGAGTTGGCTTTTATCACACAGGCCTGATGATAAAATATCCACTTCTACTGGAAACCCCTCCATCTCATTTTCATTGAATACAGTAATTCAATCATGACTAGGAATAATTTATTTGTAACAAGGAAGGTTTCTGTTTCTCCATAATGAGTTGATTACATCTTGTCAGAGGAACCTTAAACCCATCAAATGTCAAATGAATTATATCAAACACATTATTTTCATAGCAGCTGGATATAAGTAACTGATGAAACAGAGCTCTTTACTTTCATTTTATGCTGTGAATGATAAAATGTAGCTCGCAAAATGGAGCCTATGACACAAATTCATGCAGGTCCCTAATTTCCTACCTTTAAAAGGTCTGTTTCATAAATTTGATCTACTCATTTACTCAAAATATTAAGTCATAATTTGCTGGGGGAATTATACATCAGAATGTTCTTCAAGGATTTTTTTTAACATTTAAATGAAAGTAATCCCTGTCCATGATGCACATTCTGATAATGCACTTATCCAAAAATTAAATTTAAGATAACATTTGGTCCCATCTGTCTCTAAAAGCACTTCCTGGAAACAGGAGTGTGGCAGGGAGACTGCTGCTGGTCCAAAGGATGGGAGTAGCTGGGTATCTATCCCAAAGAGAGCAGATGTGTGGCTGCCCACGGGTTTCAGCTTCACCTCCCAGCCCAGCCCAGGGCTCAGGGTGCCTGCCTGCTCCACCAGCACATGGCATTCGCTCATGGCTAGACCTCTTTGGCCTCTCTTGCTGCTCCAGATCACTGAAGCCATCGGCACAGGGGCAAGGGAGAGGGAGATGAGCTCCTTGTGAGCATAACTGGAAGAAGAATCATGGAAAGATAGCAAACAGATCAAATACAATCTACAGCAGCTTCTGGGATATCATTAAAGCAGATATTGACCAGTTTCAGAAACATGCAGTCCTTGTTCACTGCTACATGAAGCACCCCACGTTGTTAAACTTTTTGATGTATCAGAAACAATCTTTGAAGTAGACCAGGTTCAGCTCTCAGAAGGAAAGAGGAGGCTGCCATATATACAAAGAGCAATTTTCCCTGGATGGAAGTTGGAGAAAGCAAGAGAGAGTGGGCAGCTCACACCTATGTACCTGTCCACACTCCTGGTGGTCATGGGCACCAGTTCCTGCTCTCTCTTCACTGCTACATTTGAGTAGATAAAGTTTGCTCACTTTTTAATTAAAAAAGCCAAGCATTGTTCTATATTTGTTTGGTGTAGAGTTTAACACTGAACATTAACTCTTCCATAGGAAATGGCTGCTGTGGACAAATAAAAATTGTAATCCCTCTCTATGATCTTGGGAATAGTACCTTTCAAATAGGATTTTTCTGGGCTTAACTCTATGTCCTTGTAATGCATAAAATGCTGAGCTTGCCACAATCCTCTAAAGAAGAGAGGGAGCAATGGACAGCAGCTGCACGTTGGAATGAGTTGTTTGTCACTCCACATGGGGACAGCAGAAACTGCAGCTAACAAATGAAATTTTCTTCTCTTTTACCTTGACTGATAACCTGAGGAGCCCCCAGAACAGACAAAAACTCAGGGCTGGGAGGTAGCAGGAACAAGCAAGACAAGGTAAAAGAGAAGCCAGGATTCACATCTTGTTGTAGGAACCAACTCTGTGACAAATTATGCATTTGACACATCACCCCCTGAGAGCTTTGTAATGGGATTTTCTAAAGATGGTTGCGCAGCAAGAGGCAGCATCAAAGATGTTTCTTTTTACAGATGACTGCAACAAAATCGAGTAAATCCAGGTAATAATTCAATCAGTATCAGTAAAACTAAAGCAATGATTTCTTACAGTGATCCAAGAAACTATTTTAGAGACTGAAGACAGACCCTGTATACCTGGACCATGATGAGATCCACCTCCAAAATCATGAGATGAATGTGGCAGAGACAAAAAAAAGGGAAGTGAGTGAGTTTTTCTTTTAGGAAATTCACATCTTTGGACAGGGAAATGAAATAATGTCTGAGTACCACCTTTTGTTTGGATTTTTTCCCCCAAATCCTAAGTTCCTCTTCATTTATAAAGTATTTCCTTGTTTTATACAGAATTCCTGTACCTATGGCTACAGAAACATCACTTCTGAAGAGAACCTGGGGGAGGTGTTTCTTTGTCGTGTGTTTCTGGGAGTGAGGTACAAGCTAGCAGAATTTCTCTGTTTTACAAAGAAATGTAGATGTTTTAAATTCATCTCTTCTTGCTTTCAATAATACATTGCCAGTAATGAAAATATGTCTGGGTGTGGAGTTAACAGGAGCTGCCTCATCTTATTCGTATTAGCACATTACAATGTTGATACATATAAGTTTATTGGGGTGGTTGACATCAATAATGGGTCATAGCAGGTTGTACTTTCCACCAGGTAGTACAGTACTCAATTTAGGAAAAAATATAGAATGACATAAGTGTTGTTACTCAACTGTTTCACCACTCCTCCCTACATATTTTGGGGTCAGTGGGCAGACAATAGAATTGGAGCAGGGAGGTGTCTCCCTTCAGCAATTCTGGTTTATTTTCAGCCTTGAATATCTTACTTGGATATAGAATCATATATACTGGCTAGCTTATAAGGCATCATAAGGAATCACATTTGTAAAGAAAAAATATACTTTCTCCCACTCCACGCTAATAGCACTGAAAAAAAATCATTTCTGAACAAGAAGATATTTGCACATTTAGTAACTGGTGTTCTTGCACAGAATGCCAGACCTGAAACCCAGTGTCCAGAACTCATTAGTTGTTATTTTTTTCCCCATTAGAATAAGGAGATGAAAGAATTTTGTTAAAATATTTCTGTTAACATAACTGTTGTTTTATCAGTGTGATCATTCTCTAAGTGAATAGAGATATTCTGGAGTTTCCCAGAAGTTTAATACTTTAAGAGAAATTATGAATGTATCTAATATTTTCTGTCACACTGGCAGCCTTGCTCCTTCATTTATACCAGGAAAAAGTCAGAATAAGGGTGTACACTTCAGTGAAAGCTGTTCTGTTTTCTACACTCTGAGAGTGAAGTGGGCCTCCCACTTCTAGAGTCAGCCCTTCAGGAAACCTAGACGCCACTGCACTTTAACTGTCTAGATCTAACTGAGCTGTGGTTATAGTCAAGTATTTAACAGCATTTCACACTTCTCCTGTCATCTGGATTACATAACAATGTGCTGATTTTATAAACAGCAACTACTCATTCTTGTGGTTGAGTTTTACTGGTTGCACTAGAGAAACATCTAACTAAATAAAGCTGGAGACAGGAAAATTGAATGCAGAGGAAGGGCAGGCATTCCCAGGCACATGTAAAACCAAATGGTGCCGGGATTTGCAGACTGCAGTGCCACCATGCAAGGCCCCTGCATATACTTCCAGCCAAGAGATCATAAGAACTCACTTTCTTGTGGTTGTTGAAAGTTCTTTTGCTTGGCACATGCTCTTAAAAACCCTGCAAATGCCACTTATACTATTGAGTGCACAGGGAGGAGGGTAATTAACTATTCATCTGCAGGAGGTTAGCAATGCCAAAAAGTGTTAAAAATCAAAATAATCCACATGTATAAACACAAATGTTTAAAGTGTAGTAAAACTAGTGAGGCAGACCCTCAAGCAGCAAAATCCAATGGCTCTGCTAGCCTCAGCAAAGCTCCATCAGCCTGGGCTAATTTGAGCTCTGCTCTGGTAAATACCTCCAGACCAGGCACCTGTATCTGTGCTGGAGTTGAGCTCTGCTGAAAGAACTTTCTCTCAGCTATTGTCTAATGAGTGTGATGACTTACACTGTGTGATTGTTACTACTACTGGAGCAGGATGAATACTCAGGGAGACCTTTCCTGCAACGCTTCATTCTACACCAAAGGACTTCAATTTCCATGTCAATGTACTATGAAGGTGGGAGGAGATACCTCTGTTGGATATAGGCCAGCTAAGAAAATGCTCAAGAACATTTATAAACTCATCTCCTACAAAGAGGTTCTGAACTCCCAGTATTTTGCAGATTTTTTGAGAACCACATGAACATATTTACTCTGGACTGAAAACAATATTTGTAGTCTATACTTAAGAGATATTCCATTGAAGTGGGCTACTCCTCTCAGCCTGGGAAAAGTTCAGCAAGGCCAAGTTTAAGGACTTGCCCTTGTGTCAGGGCAGCCCCCAGGATCAAAACAGGCTGGAGGAGGAAGGGATTCAGAGCAGCCCTGCCAAGAAGGGCACAGCAATGCATGGAACAGCCAGTTCCTCACTCCTTACCTTGTAAACTGGCACATGGTGTGAGTCATGCACGGCAACAGGAAAGTCAAGAGGTCTGCATACCTATGAGAAAAGAAAAAATGACATTGTGGGATTCCCCTAAGTCAGAATGCCTACAATTTAGGTATTCACAGCTGAGAAAATCATCTTGGATGCCATTATGGTCAGTAAAGAGCCTGCTAATGAAATGTATGAAACTATCTCCATTTAAATAGGTGCTGTGAGATCAAATGAATGGCAATCAGCCTCCATTGGCTCTCAGTGATTATACCTTAATGAGCTTTAGCAGGAGTCAAGCAGATAGCTCAGATGCAAAGACCCATGCTCTAGACACCTAAACTAAACTGTATTTACTAAGCATACATCAATATACTAAAGAAGGCTTTAAATACCTATATCTCTGAGGGAAGAAAGTTTTTTTGGCTACAGTCTCAGAGTTCAGGCAAATGTGTGATCAAGGTGAAGTGTGTGTAATGTACTAGTGCAGCAATAGGTATTATATGAGTGATTTTGACACTACTTTTGGTTCCCATTTCTCATTATTCCACTGCTGTATCAAGACACAGCCTTAGGGATAAACCACCTTAACTGTCCATTCCCTTTCCTCATTTGTTGCAGTGTTTGGTTCTGATTCACACTGTAAAACTTAAAGTCATCAATTTAGTTGGAAGTCAACAAAAATAAGCCTAACCAATTTTGCTGTTTGCTTATTTTTCTTTTGTCTTGAATCACAGTAGTTCTCCAAGGATGGTGTCTCACAGGTTTAAGAATGAGGGTTTCAGAGCTCGCTCTGGATTGAGCCACATAGATTTGGACCCATCCTTCCATGTGGGAAAGACATCACACAAGTCAGGTCACCCCTTTATGGGCCAGTGACTTACAAATGCCTTAAGGGCAGTAGCCCAGTGACACAGTAAGTCAGGCACAGATCTTTGCCACTTGTTGGATACTGTTTATCTCTAGAACAGGATTTCAGCTGTTGCATCCAGATCAAAATTCTTAAACTTGATGTAGAGCTCACATCTGATGCTTCTCATCCCCTTTTTTGTTTGTGACTCCTCACCAGACAGCACAGAAATGTTAAATAATCTCAGAAAAGCTGGTTGGAGATGTGCTGCTAGGATAAGTTTCAAGGTAGGAGGGAGGTTTTCATCAGAATTTATTTTTCTTTTTCTTCTTTTAACAATACACGGCCAAGTTTAAGGAAAACTCTCAAGTCTTTGTGATAAATATATACCAGAGTCTTCCACTTGTTGTCAATAGATTTCTCTTTGTTCCAGTTGTCTGAAGCTTCTTATCCTTAAAACCCAGCTTCTTTTGTTGCCAAAATTTTTGGGTATGAGAGAACGTTCCACCTTGTTACAGTAATTTAGAAACACCTGTCACCATATATTTTAATATGGCAGTTACACTGGAACTAATCCCCACATAATCTTGTTAATACAAGGTACTATGGGCTTACTCTACAGATAGGGGCATTTCATGTCTCACTAGGTTTAGAACTTAATTTTATTTCTAATACTTCCACAGTATGTCTAAATGTGTCTTTCCTTGGCATGGTTGGTTTTCATCAATTTTAGGGAAGAAAAAGAAACCCTACATTTTCTTTTTTTTTCTCTTTTAAAATACTAATTATTCCCACCAAATAATTATCACTGGTCTTCCTCCTTTGGCCTGGTTGAACAGCCTCTGTAAGCAGCATGGTGCTGCTCATGGTTCCCCATGAAGAGATGAGGAGCTGTGTGCTCACATTCTCACTGTCTCAAGGATGAAGAAAAACACTTGAACACATGCTTGACTTGAAGCATGATTCCATATCCTGTTGATAACCAGACACCTTCAGTGCAAACAGTAGGATAACAAACTTCAATTTAGCTAACAATTCCAATATGTCATTTGTTTGTTCTGTGCTAATAATGTACCATTATCGCATTAGTAATTAAACATGTTTATTCAAAATCTTTTTGCCTTCCTTCCTGACTGAAAGTCATCAGCCATTTGAACTCTCATAGACAAAATTTGATCATACACACTGTTGTTCTCATCTTTATTTCTGGTTCATGATGTTTTGTGGTTTTTAACTTCCATCTTGATATCTTTTAAAATATTTTAAAATACCTGATTCCCCACACTTTTTATTTAATTATAAGTCAAGAATATCTGTACACAGTCTGTATACAGAAGGCTATCTGGCTTAGAGGAATATGCATATTTCGGAGTGTATAAATACATTAAATTCCAACCCTTTTGTTTAAACAGCAATAAGGTGGTAAGATCAAGTAATCATCAGTTAGGAAATGCCATTATTAAGGATGAATATACAACTTCAGTTACACCTTGTGTGCACATTTTATCAAACATCCTTTAATTACAGAATGACAGATTTTTCGTATGCCCTTTTTACTATGCAAAAGCAATTATACTCATTGAATTTACATCTTGCATTTTCACCCTCCAACCTTGCTAATAAGTGTCTGCTTTCATGTTTGTTTAGCATACTGTCTACCAACACTGCTCCAAATATAGCTACTCTGGCTTTTATCTCATTTCTTCACAGACATTGGAACATTATTATTTTTGTGATGCTTTTTAGAAGGAGTATTCCAGGTTGTGGATTGAGATCCTTTGAAAACCTAGGCTAAATACCAAATGAAACAAGGCTCCAAATTTTGCTTCACTCAGCAGCTGTTTGGAGAAGAAGCTGTTATTCTCCTTCTACAAGTAAACAAAGTGAAAATAATCATCATGATTTATCAACCTCCTGGTGCCCAGATATTTTTAATGCACTATCTCTCCCAGTCTCTGAAAACCAGTTTCAATTTCAGATCACTCCCAGGAGTGTTGATTTCATATCTTGTCCATGCTCCCACTCCAAACTAAGATGACAGAGCAGAGAACATCAGCTGTCTGCACATTCTTCAGCTTCTCACCTTTCCATGAAAGGTTTCCATGAAAGGGAAGATCGGGTTTTAGGCCAGAAGATAACTGTGAGGTACTCAGAACAGACTGCTCACTTGGACAGTAAAGTAGGGGAGTCTGCACCAAAACATTGGACTTTTCATGGTTTCAGACTTCTTTCCTGCCAGACTTGCTCTTGCTTAACAGCCTCTTAAGGAGCTCTATTTGACCTTTGCACGAATATCAAGATTAACCCTCTCATTTACCCCAGCGTCCCCTGGGTCATTTACCCAGGAAAAAGAACAGCACTACAGGTTTCTTTCCAGTTGTGAATGAACAGTGTTGATACATTGCAATGTTTCATGGTCAATAAGAATAGTAAGAAACATAGAGAGAAATTGCTGAAGTCCTGGAAAAGAAACTAACAAAATTCATTAGTCAGCTAAATTCAGCTACTGCCTGTGTTGTTTTGGTACATGCAGACACATTTGTTGTACCTGTATGTTGCCATCTTCTCTCTATTTGGTTTGGCTTTTATCCCACCCAAAGCTGAAAGAAGATTCCCTCCTGTCACCACACCAGGATTTGGATACCAGGCCAGAGGAGGGAGGATCAGACCAACACAGTCTGGATCAGAAGTTATGGGGAGAAGTGTATTCAGCTTGTGCTGTGCCATCTTAGCATATCTATGAGGAGAGAGGATTTGGAAGGTCATCTGTCCAAAATAGAATTCAGAGCAACTGTTAACTAAGATTTTTCCTTTATTTATAGCTTAGCTACTTATGCTGGGGTTTCCAACGTGACATCAGCAAGAGATCTATCACTAATAAAGTTCACAAACCTCCAAATTTGAAACACTTGCTTCAAAACATGTTTTTCATAAAACATGGTTCAACAGTAACAAAACTTCATACTTTTCCGCCTAATCTTTTTCATTAAAATAGCTGGAATTTATAAGTAAATCCCTCTCAGGCAAATGCACAAAAAGAATCTCCTGAAAAAGAGAACTGTCCAAAAGCTTAAATAAAACTGTTTACCATTGGTGAATCTAAAGTACTCAAATCAGAGTCAGTGAAATATCAGACAAACATCACCATTTATTTTCAAACAACCAGTCCTTTACACATAAAATGTATAAAATGCATGCAAAGCTATTGAACCCATACACAGTTACACTTATACATAAATTTATATGTTTAGGTTTCAACTGATCATTTTTTCCATGTTTTCTGAGCTTCAGGGAGCGGAAAATAGAGTTTCCAGCACTGTACAGAATGCTGCAGGCAGCTGCTTCATGCAACGTTTGCATAGCTTTACAGCAATGCTCTGCAGAAGTGAAGCCTACTGCTGAATGAATGAATGAATGAATGTCCTTTCAACAAATTGCCACAAAAATGGCCCTGGTTTCTGCAAATGTATAAGGAGCCATTATTGAATTCATCTTACAGAAGCTGTAATACTTTAAGCTTATATTTCCATTGAAAAATTATAGCCTTTGCAACATTTTGGACCACTTCTCTAAAAGAAGTACCACTTAGCACCCTTCTCAATTTCAGCTGTTGAAAATAATGAGATTCAGAGCTGGGAATGGCTCTATGACCTCTAATGTGAAACTCACCAAACACCATATACAAGCTTAGTTCAGCATCTGTGATGCGGACCAAGAGCTGATAGTACACACAGGCTTTCTTCTCTTCATGCCATGTTCCCCTTAGTGTCAGGGCCCTGAGCACACATCTTTAGAGTTAGGAGTAATAGCCTGGCCCTCCCTGCCCTTGGGATTTGCATTTAAACTGGGGCTTTGTCACTGGCCCTTGCCTGTGCTGCGTTGCAGTGGCATCACAGCTGTGTCTCTGCCTGGCTTTGTACCTTCTCTCTTCAGCTTTCTTCACAAAAGCTCTTACCAACAGAGGTAGATACAGACAGATTAGCTCCTTAACTCTGGAAAGGAGATGCTCTCAGGGTCTTGAGACTAGCACATGCATTCATTCTGGTAAATTACATAAACAGAGTTTTCACTGCTACCTTTAGAATGACCATTTTCTCAAGCTCCATTTATATACTCTACTCTCTGATATCATGGCCTTTCTAGTTCATTTCTATGCTCATGGAAGTCTTTGCTTTCCTTCAAGTCTCTTGCTCTTTAATTTATTGCTGAATGAATATTCAGAGATCCCCATTTGTCTTCCAGGACTTCATGACTTTTTATAACCAGCATTTTTCCTTCCTTCTCATTAACTTCTTTGCCTGTACAACTAGACAGACTTCAGCTCTCAGCAGTAACCAGACTACTAAATTAGTAGGACAGCAATGTCTTGCAGTTTTTCACAGTTTGGTTTTGTTTCTCTGTGGCATATCTTAGAGGGAGCTATTTACTGTGATTGTGAAGCCCAATCCATTGGTGATTTAGAGCTATAACAATATTGATGCAGATGAGCCTCTGTGGAGATATTTAATGACATTATGTAAATGTAATCAATGGGCTCGATAATGCATAACAATAACAAAATACTGTTCACATTATATATAAATAAATGCACATGGACACATCTATGTGCTTTCTACATAATTACTGTAACAGTGCCTATTTATACTACTGATCTTCCAGCTCTCTATATGCTATTTCGATAGTGTCTGTTTATACAGCCTTATTAAATCCATAATATTTAACTAGCAGATTAGGATCCTGACTTATGCCAGTAGATCATGAATCTTCTGAGACGAAGGGGAAAAAAAGCTGAAATTAGATCAACTCAAAATCATGAAATGTTGCTGTTCAAAACTTTCAAGTGTTTTTTTTTTTTTAAAGATAAATATTTCAGATTTTTTTTGGTGACATTCTGTGTACAGTTTGATTTCAGTAGAGAGAAGTGAGTTCACAGTCTTCAAAAAGAGAAAAAGAGAACAAAATCCTGTTGGAGTTTTTTGTTGCCAGGCTGACATTAACACTCTAATATAAAATGTCTACAATTATGGATTGAAGCTGGGTAATTAGGTAATACAATATCTGGCTACATTATGGAAAAAATAATGAATGGAGGAAGTTATGATAAGCCAGGGCTTGCCCAGCTTCAACTAGTGGCTAACTACTGACTGTATCTGCACACACTTTTGGGGGAATATACAGATGTTAAAATATTTATACATGAATCTTGATCTCACAGTACCTCATTAGATCTCTCAACAGGACCACAGGAAAAGCTCTGGTCCTTCATGTTCCTTCATGTGCTTTCAACTACATAATCAATATAGTGTATCATTTCAGGTAACTGCTGAGAGTCCTGTTGGAGGTGATTAATAAATTGGGCCTCAGTGTGATCAAATCTAGAAGATGATACAATGTGTACTACATTGTGAAAATACATGGCATTTCTCAAACAATGTGGCGTGATTTTATTTCAGTCTTGAAGGTCATAAAAGGATGACAGCCCCACAATACTACTTCTAGTACTCTAATGGAAGAAAGCTGGTTCAGTGATTAAGGCAGAAATACAAGAACAAAGTTGGATAGAAAAGAAAAAAATGCATTTGGCAAACTGCTGCTATTTTAACATTTGCTTTCATATTGCTTCAGGATATACTTTTCATAACACACTGTAGGGAAAAACAAGATCCCTCTCATCAAATAGGTTGAATGATGTTTGCAGGACACCTCTTCTGATGCAAATGCTCAGGGGGGTTTCCCTGTGAATGAACACACAGGGTCTCCAAGTGTGGTCAATGGGTCTGTGCAGTCTGTCTCACTCTGACCTAATTGAAATTACTGCTCAAAATGCAGCATGTCCCAGAAGAGGGGGTGATGCCCTGCCACTTGCTGGGATGCTTTCGGGAAAAGTGGGAGCTCAAGTTCTGAAAAAGCCATAAAGGTTATCCAGGATGTTTCACTTCGAACAAAACCTGCATCTCGACACAATTTTCACTACAACAAATTGGCATGGATCCAGGTCTTTGGATTATCTGAGTTCAAATACCGTCTCTTTTTTTTCTGTAAGCATTTTTATGTAGATGGTAGAAAGAGATAGTAGTTGACAACTTCGATTAAGATTTAGCTGGATTGAGTAGTACTCTGGAGATAATTATCTTTTTCTGACAGCTATTTAGTTGAAGCAGTGTTGCCTACACTCATAACTTAGTTGTTTCATTTAGGTATTTAATGTTCTCATCCATGAGTTTCATATCTTTTCAAATGTGTAATTCTTCCTCTCCCTGACATGGAAGCTATAAACAATCAATTTTTAAAATGATCAAAAACCTGATGATAGATGCAATTGTCTCTCCATTGGTATCAGAGCAGAGAAGCAAACTATCTTTTAGTGTGGGGAACACAGACAAAATGAACAATGGCAATTATCTTTACATGGGACATGGTGGGGGAAAAGGAGAGAGGAATTCAGAGCCACAAAATTCACAGATTTCTAACAAAATGGAAGTGCATTGAAGAGGAGAAAAGCTGAACAGGAAGGAGGAAATGAGATGATGAATGAACATGGGACAGTACATTTAGACTGATAAAAGACAAGAAGCAATCTTTGTTACTGTGTTTCAGTATCACTTGACTTCAAGTGCTACCAGGAATGTAAACAAAGGGAAGTGTTAACTAAATATCCATCCTTTTCTTCCAACCTTTTATAAAAGTATTTGCCTCAAGTTTCAGGCAAAGAACTGGAGGGAGTTTTTTCTTTACCCAAGTGAGATTTTCATCTCACAATTTTAAATTCATTATGGTAGCTATGTTATTCATTAATACATTCCTTCTCTTTTAGAGTTTAATTATCATCTGATCAGCAACTTGGAACTTGACATAAATCTCAAGGTATAAACTGCTTAAGAAGAAGTTCAATCCAGCGATTATTCTTCCTTAAAAATAAAAAAGAAAAAAGAGAGAGAAAGAAGAGAAAACCATAGAAGTCTTTGAAACAGCTGGGGTCAAAGGAACTGTGCTTTCTTCTAATTGCCCCAATAAATTTTAAAGATGTTATTACTCTGTAGTGATTAAGAAATGGTAAAAAGAGATGCAATGCTATAACATCAAGGCCATTAAGCTTAATAGTCCTTAACTGATTGTCACCCCGCCCCAACAAAAATAGACATGCTGTTCCCTGCTCTCCCGTCCCTCCTCCATCACCCTTCCCCCTCACTCGAAGGCTTCTAAAATCACCTCCAGCCAAACCAAGGGGAATTTATACTTCCTGCAATAAAATCCAAAGAACAGAACAGCTGGCAGCTGAACTTAAGATTGCTAAAACAAACATTGTGACATTGATGTGGGGAGGGATTTGGTTATTATTACAACACGACATGGCTGGTTCTGCAGGGAAAAGATGCAAGCAGAGCTTTTTTCCAGCATGCAAATAAAAGGCTTTTTACAGTGGAACAACAAAAGCAGCACTATTTGCTCTAAAAATACCTGAGGGGGGGGGGGGAAGAAAAAAGCATTGGACTAAATTCACAATGTTGGCTGCCTAAAATTTAGATTCTAATTACTGGAATTACATGAATAATGTTCCACAGAGATGCTGTTGTAAATAAGCCTGGCAGGATCCTTATTAATTGATCTATTCTGACAAGTACAAAATACGCAAATGAATACATTATATCATAACAATCCAATAGATATCATGTTCAACTTCTCTGGTATATTGAGTCCTGCTTCCTGTGATAACTGTTAGCAATCTTACAGAAACCACCCAACTTTAACTTGAAGGTTTCATCAGACAGCCCATGACCATAAAATCTAGGCAAATAATAAAGTATTAATAAGTAACTAAAGGTTGGATTGATGACAAGGGGTGGTAGATTTATAACAATAGCAAGTGGATTGAAACTCCAGTGTTACATGCTTTTTTGGTTATTATTTCACAGCAGAATATCTTACATTACAGATTCTGATGAGACTACCCCTTTTCCATAAAGTTCAAGGACAACCTCTAAGCTTATTTAACCACCTCCTAAAATCTGGAATTCCAAATACAGAGAGTTAAGAGAGATAAATGTTTTATTTCTACCTCTCCCATTGAGGTTAGGCATCTAAATTAATGGTCTTTATACTAGATAGATTGTTAGATAACTACAGTCACACCTTCCAAACAACTCTGCACTGAGAGCTCTGATTGTCTGCTCTTGACTTTTTCCTAAATCTGATACCTTCCATTGATTTCTTCAAAATCCAGTGATGTTTTTGTCTGCAGGATCCCATTATAATGAGCACTATAGCCTTAAACACTGTGATAGCTAAATAAATAATCTAGTTCTTGTTGTTTGCACTTGCTATTTTTTTATCCTGTGTGAAGAGACATTATCTGGCATAATTTGCACTGAGTTTAAGCTATTTTTCTGGATGGAATTAAAAGCTTGAGGTGATATTGCAAGATTGCACATGCTGAGAAACGTTACAGTAATGACAGAAAATTACCAGTCATCCTAAAAGGTATGGGGAAAAAAAAAAGTTTCCTTGTTCCACGCTTGAGAAAATGGGTTCAGGTTTGGGTCAATCAAAGATTTAATCAAAAGTGTCAACATCTCAATTGAAGAGAGATAAAAAGCATTTGAAATACAGTTTTCCACTGTTCAAAATGCATTAAATAACTAAAAATAAAGAAAGAAATAGTAAAAAAGTTCATATATGTTTTTTCTAAGGTGAATGTGCTTATTCACACCTCTCCCAAAGTTAAGAAGTTCTGGCTTTAAAGGAAAAGAAACATTTGTCTTCAGATTCCAGCTATAGCAATCTGCCTGTTTGCCATCATCTTCAACTAAAAATAGTGCAACCAGGTCATTGCACATCACAGAGGTCTCTTCCTTGTAGATATAGTAGAGGGCAGAGGGAGACTAATCTCTCAACCATGCAAAAAAAAAAAAAAGGGTAGTGAAACATAGGTCAGTCCCCTAGGGAAAAAAATAACACCTCTGCTTCCTATTTGGGTGGTGGCAGTCCCCACAACTCCAGGTGCTGCTTCTGACACCAGGTGGCTCCTTCGTGGTTTTTACCTTTTCCGAACAGGTGTGAAAAATCTGTTTGATGATAAATTACTCTGGGTTTCATGGTTGAGTTTTCAGTTAAAGAAGAGAAACCCACTTATGCTTTGTCACCTGGGAAGTTTAGTCTGGGACATTGATATAACTCAGCTATTAACCACATTATCTTCCAGGTTCATTATTCAAAACAGCTTTCTAAGTTTCAAAACTAATATGCAGGGCTAAAGCAAGGCCTTTAAAAGAACAATTCTCAACCATACTTTACTTTATATATAGTTGAACACAACAGAGTCTTGGAAGTGTCCACACTGAGAATGTGAATAGACTCTTCCTCTTGTGTCTTTGAACCTGCAGCATGTGTTCTGGTTTAGCTTAAGTGTGGGCTTTAAGCTTGGCATTAGTTTCATTGGAGCTAAATGTATGTTGGAAGCTGCCTAACAGGCTTGACTTGCTTCCTGAAGCAGAAGACAAATCCTGAAATGTAGTTTTACACTTGTACAAGCTGGGCACTTTTTCCTTTAGGTCTGAAGTAATTCTGTGATGTAAGTACACAAGAGCATCTACACTATCTCACATCAAAGGTCAGTTTAGCCCCACTGTAGATCCCCATGGAAAAGCTAGGGAAAGCATTCAGGGATACTTCCCAGAAAAGCATCCCAGCTGCCAATAATTTGTAATTTAGTGAAGTCTAAGCCAGACTTAGGATTTTTTGTATTTAATAGCCCTCAATGGATTTTTTCTTCATGAAGTGGTCCAGTTCCTTCCTGAACCTATATCCCCCACATCCTGTAGGGAGCAGTCCTTCAGCTTAACAGTGTGCTGTATGAAGAGTTGTCTCTGGACTTGCTTCCTAATACTTTCACCTGACATCCTCCTGTTCTGCAAGAGGCATTTTCCTTGTATTGTTTATGATTTTACAGACTTCTATCATTACTGTCTATTCACTGGGTTGAAGAGTAGAGTCATAATCACTTAGTATTTACCCAACTGGTGTCCATGCATTTTATTACCCATTCTCCAACCCGGTACTCTTGTGTGGCAGAGGATGTGATTTTGCAGATTATGTTTAAACTGTATGGCCAGATCAGCTGTGACAGAAGGAGTTCCAGAAGTCCAAATTGTCCCACAGAATTCCCTCTAGTTTTGATTGTTTTATGGGAGTAATAAAAAATGGATGCCATTATGAATTTCTCTCTACAGGTCTTCATGATACGGCTTCTGCTGGGACTAGAAGCAGAAATACACAGGTCTTCCAAAGTAATACTGGGAGAAGAATGGAGAAAAGGGACCTTGCTACCATTCTGTGCATCAAAATAATCATAGAAATAGTCAAAATAATCATAGAAATACTTATTTTTTAGGAATCTGACACTGAAATGGCACAAAGTCACCTACCATGTCTAGTTCTATAACTTTCACTGCCTCTGTCTTTCACTCTATCTGTATTTATGTGTTGCTTTTTAGTTTATCCTTTGGTCACAAGCTGTTGGGTATGTGTACAGCTCTTAACTGCAAGAGGGCAGGGTAAGATCCAACTTAAATTAAAAAATTAATAACAACTCCTTAACCACACAATTGTTTCTCTGTATTTAATGGAACTTCTTTAGCCCAGGAACTTGAGCTACTCCTGAGAGTGAGACCATGACCTTTCCCTTCCAGTGAAAGTCTAGTATTTTACATTATCATTTTCCCAGATCCTGAATCAGCATAGATAAATAATTCCCTGCTTACTTTTAGTTTGGAAAGGAAATCTAGATAGCATAAATTTTATCCAAATGATACCAGGAAATTGCTTATGATTTTACCAAAATTATATTCCATAAAAATACTGTCAGTTCTGATCAATTCCATGTTTTATGGTTAATAACACCTAATGTCTTTCCATTAGCAGATTGTGAGCTTAAACTGACACAGCTTTGACTAACTTAACAGGAATATGTACCTAAATCTTGAAGGCTGAGGTATTACGGATGACCATGCTGTGCAGAAGGGTAAACCTTCTAGGGGCTGATTTTTTGGTGGCAAGGAAGCAACATCAAGTGGTCATCACATCTTGGTGCTGTGTCACACCCACCTGTGTACAAAAATAATTCTGTCCCTGTGGATGTTGATCAATAATTATATAATGAAGGCTTATATGAAGCTACATTTATAATCTTTTACACTTATCTCACTCTTAGTATTTTGCCATAGGCATTTGGAGGGGTTGGATGACTCTTAGGCAACTTCTAACTGTATTTTAAAGGGTGTCTTTCATAGTACTTTTTAACAGCTTGATTTTTCACTGGCTGCCATGAAAAATTTGAGAATCTCCTATTCTCTTTTAGTATGTCTCAGGAACATAGGCAAATTTTTCCCCTGTTTTTAGTTAAATAATCATATGTGCTTAAGCATCCTGGGCTTGGTCATGGCTATGCTGTGGAAAGAAATAAATAGATGGTCCATATCCCAAAGAGATAACAATTTAAATCAGAAGGCTGAAGGCACATAGATGTAGGCTTGAAAACATATGAACAACACCAGAACTACAAATATGCTTTTCTTAGTTTAGATTTTATTTTGCAAAAATGCCTTGAAGAAATAAGTATTACTGACATGATGGTTTTTGAAGCTATGTCATGGGCTGTACTGGCCCATTAAAATATCCACAGTTCTTTTTTGTCATCTAGTGTTGCCATGGTGTAGTTGGAGGATGAATTAACCCATGGAAACAGCTTAGAAATGGTCTATGGCAGAACACAGCTGCATTGTTAAGGTGAATGCGATGAACAGGCCTGAACTCTGTTCCCTCTTGCAGGCCTGGGATTGGTTATTCTGGGGGAAGACTAAATGAAGTTTCTTGAAGTCCCTACGAAAGGTCAAGAAAAGAACTGCTGAATTAATTAATAAAAAATTTCAACAGAGCTCTGTAAATTTAAACACTAAACTCTGTTGAAATGTTTATCTAAAAATTTAATATTTTCTATTAAAATTTAACAACATTCAATTGTATGTTCTGGTCCATGTTTGTGTAAGCAAAAGACAAGAAGTGAGAAATTTCCCTTAAACTGTTTAGTATATACTTGTGAGGGGGAATTCAGCCAGGGTTGTATATTCTTTGACAGAAAGATGCAGAAGGATCATATCTTCTTCCTAAGACAGTTTTTAGACAGATACAAGCAACAAGAAGAAGGAAAGAGCAGTGACATGAAGGTAGAAAGGCCCTGCCAAGAGACCCTGACAAATGTGAAGGCTGGGCAATCATCATCCCCACGAAGTTTAACCAAAGCAAATGCCTGCCTCAATGATCCTTGTGGGTTCCTCCCATCTCAGGATATCCTATGTTTCCATGAACATTGGCTAGTGGGATTCTGAAGAGCCCTCCTCGTGAACACAGAAATAAGGAATGCAGAAACTGCTCCACAGTTTCTTAAGTTGTAAAATTGAAGCAAGGTTTTCTTAATAGGTCTCTCTAGTGGTTTTCTTATATTCCACTGCATCTGAACTTAGTCTACAAGTTTTTTTTAAACCAAGGGCAGTCTCTAATTAAATACTACACTTTCTAGGCTTGGACCACTGAATGCTACTTTTAAGACAAGTGATAAAATCAAAAATGCAAAAGACACTGATTTTGGATAAACTGATTTGTAGTCATTTCTTCTGGGCTATGTGCATAAATTTGTTAGTAGGAAAGCTAACCTTTTATTCTCTGGAATGTCTTCCTTTTTTAAACACAGCAGCTCATTAATGGAAGTTGTGCTCCTCCAGTAGAGGCCCACACCACCATTGATATAACACCTCCAGGGAGCCACCAGAGGCACCACCCATGTAGTCTGGTGTAACAGGAGTAATGTTAAATGTGAATCTAAACCCTTGTGAAGAGTCTAGTCACATGAATTTGTTTCTTGTCTTCCCACTCCATCAGGGACCTCACAAGACAGTTAATTAGGGTCTTAGAGGATGGCTGATTATGGTGAGAAAGGAAGGAAAACCCCTTTGGGAACAGCAATCTTCCACAGCCTGGAATCTTTGTACTAGCACCAAGCTAGGAACTCTTCAGTCTGTGTCTGTTCACACTGACATGGTTTTATTGTTCTTTATATTTGAGGATAAGTCAATGGAGGCATTTTTTTTTCTCCAAACAGTATTTTATTTTTAATCACTTTTAAGCCAAGACCTATGGAAGGCAATTAACATTGATTTCAGTGAATTTGGGGCTAAGGGCAACTGTCTATCCCAACAAGAGGGGCATATTCTTTGCTGCACCTGTGCTGACATGTAAATCTTGTTGATCTTATGTACATGTGAGCAGAACAAAGCATAGCAGCAGGAGAGGCTGCCCTGAGGTTAGAAATGGTTTACAACTACTTAAGTTTCATCCATTGCAGCCTAATTATTAAAGCCCATCCTTTGTTTCAAATATGATCCATGTGACAACTGTTGTTAAATTTTCATTGTACTTAAGATGAGCAATAATTTAACCTGGAACATCTGACTGCCCATCATAGGAACCAAATCCTAGTTAAATTACTCTCTTTGGGAGGCCAAATTAGAAATGTGGTCCAGAGCTCATCTCATACTCAGGGTCCTTGTGTTCTCCCATGCCCCCAGCTGTGGTGTCTGGGCTTATGTGTCTACCAAGGGCTGGCACTGGAGTAGCTGCAGTTGTGTCAGCATATTCCCTGTCAAAACAGATGCCCCTGTCTCCTCTGGGGGAAATTGGTCCACAGGCCAGAGCCAACCCCAGGACCCCAGCTGACCTTCCAGATTAAGACCTTTCAAAAACCTACAGTTAAATAAATGATTGTTGTATAATGAATTAAGAGCTCTGACCTACAGTTGCTTACTGGTTTTGACACAAAGACCAGAAAAATGTGTGAGGACTTTTAATGAATGAGAAGATATAAAATGGTCCCTTCTGATCAGAAAGCAAAAATGAAGCAGTGGGAAACAAATCTTTTTTACCTTAAGGCTTCCACTTTCCAACCTGCTGGGAAGGAGGAAATGTTCTAAATTCCTTCCTGGATAAAGTACTGCAGCAGAAGGGGAAGATCTTGACCAAAGGGACATGGAGGGTCCTGCATTTGACATTTATGAGTGGGAGGCAACATTACCAGATGTTCATAAAAGTGCAGCTTCCAAACTGAGTTCCATGAAGCCAAATATCTCATTTCGTTTGGTTTTCTGTTTCCCCTGTTGACTGAGCTATCCAAGAGGATAATCCCATACTGCAGAGGGCTGGAGTTCAGCAGCTAAGGCAGCTTTTCCATCTCTGACTACAGTTAATCCTCAAGCTTTTATGTGACAAAATACAGGAGACTGCAAGCTGTGTAAGGGTGTATCTTCACACATGGCCCACACATATATAATCCCCTGTCAGCCCAATGCAGACTATGGTCAGACCTCACTTGGGGAAAATCAACTCAGGTACCAGGTCAGGTCAGTACAATATTTTTCTTGCCTTTTCCCTGTTATCTGGAGTGAGGCATTTGGAGGGATTGGACTCCACCCATACTACTGTCACCAGTGTTTCCCCAGCATCTGTAAATGCATGTTATTCTTGTCTGGGCAGCAGCTTGGAGACACCAATGCTCCACAGGCTGCATGTGAGGAGCAATTCAGTTTCTGGATCCTACTCAGAGACCTGGCTCCTAAATATCAAACATTACAGCATTTTACTTCTAGACTCCTGAACTTTTCAAATCTGACCTTAAGCCACTCTGACATCTAAACAGTGATCTTACTGAGCAGCAAGACAGATGGCCTCAGTCTTTTTTGCTCCCTGATATACACAGAACCTATCAAAACACTTGGCATAGCTTTGCATCACATGGAAGCAATGGAATTTCACTAATGCAACTCCTCACCCTTAGAATCTAGAGCAGCCACACTCACACACCCTGCCATTCCCCCCAGTTCTTATCTCCCTCACATGGAGGCATGGTCCCATGGAGTTCTTCTTGCTGGCAGTTGGACAGCACAGCCTTGTTGGACAATGCAGTCTTGCCATGACTAGCTGCACTGAGGCTGCAATGATCCCACTATACTTTATTGCAGCCTACTGCAATTAAGCACATCTGCATATCCACACATCCTTGTGTATGACACTGGGTGGTTGAAAGGATTTTTTTTGTGTATTGCTAGTCCCTGGGTCATAGGATATAAACTGTATCTTCTGCCTCTTTAAACAGACACTGTTCCTTGTCTTTTTTTCCAACAGCTGTGGCTGCATCCTGCCAGCTGTTTGGTGGATGTCTGCATCAGCTGTTAGGGCTGCATGTCAGCTGGATCTGGAACAGGGCCTCTTGGCTCAGCTACAAATGTCCTCACATATCTTGGTTAGACCTAGTCCTAAACAAGCCTTGCATTAGCTCTCAAGATGAAGGAATGAGTTTTGAAGTGAATTAATCATATCCATGGAAAAACAAGGAAAGGAAAATAATCACTAAGATGATGGATTGCTCTGCAAATGAGTTTGGGTTGTATGTGTGTCACCACAGATGTATTTCTGACATCTGTGCAACAAATGTTATGTATTTCAGGTAGGAACTCCAAGGGTTTGTCACAGCCTAGCAAAAAAGTCTTGGTGGTGGAGATTTAGTACTGAATTTTCAAACCCAGTGAAGTAGACCGGTAACAAAATCTCCAACTGCTTCAAATCATCTTCTTTCATTACATTCAGTCTTTGCAAAACAGGTTTGCAGGCTAGTCAGAGAAGAATGACTCTGTGTGATCAGTGAAGAAAACCATCTGAGGCAGAAGGCAATGTGGGACCTTTCAAACTTTCACCTGTTAACAAGTACAAAATACAGGCCAGAGTTATAACTACTGGGAGCAGAGGTGAAGCAGGTCAGCTACATGCTCCCCATGATAATGTGGGACTGCATCACTGTGGAAATCACCAGGCACCAAGAAATAGTGTGTTCCTGCACAGGTAGCCCAGAAAACAAGAATGGAGTGCAAGCCAGGATCGTGAAGGTTTTATGATGATAGTTTAAATCCCACCATTCTTAATAACTTTGTTACTTTGCCAATACATCCACTTAATGTGCTTATCCTAGAGCTTCAAACCGTCTCCCAAGGCCTTTCCAGGTGTCTAAAGCATCAGCTGTCCACTCTCCAGCTGTCAAAACATGTAGCTTCACTTCTGACAGTACCTTTGATGCAGTTTAAAATCTGTCAGTCCAAACTCTGTGGCTCATTGGAAAATGGCAGTGCAAGGACAGCAAAACCTATTTTGGGTGTGATATGAACATCAGCAACCAAGGACTGATTTCATCAGCAACCAAGGACTAACTTCCTCAAATTCAAATTATTCCTGTCTCTCTGTCATCATATTATCCACATTCATTGCATGGACGAGGTGAAAGCAATCACTGTCCCTTATCAGAGAGCTGGGAGTTGCTGTTCAGACTGCAGGTCCTCCCATATACATAGAACAGCTTCTGGTCAGACATGCCAGCACGCATTCATCCCTAATGTGTGGGTTTCATGACAGAGGGATGAAAGCTGGGAGCTCCCAGATCTGCTCTTCTAAGAGCTACTACAGGGAAGAATGTTGGGGATGAGCGAGCCTAGAGATAGTAGGTTGGAGATTCGTCTTCAATTTTCTTTTTCCTCTTTTCAAAAAGTATATGAATTTATTGTGCAAACCACTGCAGAGCAGAGCTGGGAGCAGCAGCAGTGCAGCCTCATTTGTGTGCAAATATGCATCTGAGACATGCTGCCTGCTGGAGTTCTGTGTGCTGGTGTTACCCACACCAATGGCATGGGTCAGTCAGCAGCATTCCAGCTTGTTCTTTTCCCTCTGCCTTCCCTGCACAATGCAGATGTGGCATGAGGCCCCTTTGTGCCAGGGGCAGCATTCTGCATGGACAAAGTAGGGTGGAGCACGTGTCTTCACTGCTGGACAGAGATGAGAGGGGTGGTTAGCAAAAGGCAAAAGAAGAGGAAAAAAAATCTCTGCTCTCTCAATTTCTGATTGTTCTGTTGTTGTGGTTGTTGTTTTCTGTCTTCAAATTCTTCTAAGCAGGGTCTTTTCCATGCTCTGTGCTAGTGCAGTGCTTGAAACTGCAGCCATGCTTAGCAATCACAATAGTAACAAGAGTGGGATGAAATGCAAAGCTTTAATATGCTACATATCAAGCAAATCTGTGTCCGTGCAGAAATCACCAGTGAAGACATGTGCAGAAAGCAAGTATGGACTTGGTAAGTTTTATCCAGGCGAGAAGGGACCAATAGAGAACTGACTTGGTGAAAATCAGGATAGCAGCAAAGCCCACGCATGTGGTCAGCAGTAAAACAAAGAGACTCTGGGAGCTGAATAAAGCCCATTGTTTTCCTTCTACCAATTTTTTTTATTTTATGTTTTTTTCTAGTGGCAGACACACAAATGTGTGAGGCCCTTTGCAACCTCAGTCATGCTGCAGACAAAGCAATTGGATAGAGATGAAGGCAAGGGTGATGCCTCACAAGCAAGTCCAGTGGCAATTCTTCACTTCCCAGTCGGACAAGTTTTAAATCTGGAGGTTATGTACCCATATGTGTGTGGGTGCACACATGAAAAAGAGTTCAGGTGTTTTCCTTTATGTAACTATGAGCTCTACCCAAGCATATGCTGGATCACAGCCAGTTGAGTGAAAGAACATAATGAGGAAACTTGCAGAGGATGATGCTTTTAATCCTGGCAAACTTTTCATTGTTCTGATTTTCTCAGCCCTGAACACTCCCGGCTAGCATTTATTCACTTACCGTCTGCTCACAAAATGAGCTTTCCCCTAGTTCTTCAAAAGACAAACCTCTCTTCCCCCACCAGAGCCTAACTTTGATCTTGGGGCTCTGCAGGGCACTTTCCCAGACAAAAGTGCATTCAGAGATGTCTACACCTGTTCATGCCTTAAAATTCCACATCTGGTTATTTCATACTGAATCAGCTGAATTCCTCCATGTGTCACTGCCTCCTCCTCTCAGAGCTGGCAGTCCCAGCTCCTTGGTGTGCAGGGCACAGCTGAAACAGTGACATGGTGACTTTCTGCTTTTACTGCCCAACACTGCTTCTGTTTCCTCCCCTGCTTATTAGCATTGCTTTTCTGCTCTCTCAGGAGAGATGGCTGCAGCATGCTCCCTCCCCCTCCCTTGCCCACCATGTAGGTGCATGTTGTCACTCAGGTATTTGATATTTGGATGTTAGATCAGTGCGCGTCAGGAGCAGACCTCCATATGTTATCAAACATGGACCAGTGTTCCCACTTCTGTGATTTTCAGAGATTTTCCTTTGAGATTAGTCAACAACCAACATAGTACTTCATTTTCAGGTGTTTTTTCAATGCTGCTGCTACCTTCAGAAACTGTAAAAAGAGGGATTTCTCTTAACCTCCATTTACTATTTTTTTAATTTTTTTTTATTTTATGTCCATTACAGGCTGGCAATTGTTCACTTCTGGTAAGTGATAGTTTGCATAACTTCCCATATATATTAGTGGAGTTTAATAATTGCATAAATAATCTGTGTTATGTCTCTGAAGTCACATTCCTCTTGCCATTGATGGTTCTCCCTTGAATTGTCATTTTCTAGTACCTCCCTTAGTAAGGCAGTCATAGCCTGGTGAAATTTTCCAAATTAAAAGAAGCACAAAACCCAGACTGTTTCAAGAAAAAATCCCATTCATAGATCTTTGTTGCTTTGATGTGGCTGTGCTTCACATCCAAGTTTTTGCCCACCCTTGTATCTGCACTCCTGTTGGCAGGCTGACTTCTGGTGGGAAGATCAGTCCTGAGCTTGTTCCTTTGCCAGTTCTGAGACAGTTTTCCACTATATTCTCCAAGACTTGAAGTGGTACAGTCGTCTCAACAGCTGGTCCTCTGAATGCACTCTCATTTAGACATGTGTTTTTCCAACTGTTTTGAATCAAAAAATGCCGCCTTTTGCAGGAAGTCTTAGGACAATTTTCTGCAATGCTGCCCCAGTGGCATGTCATTTAAAAGCAAATAAGGATCAGGCTGAATACTGAAAGCACTATTACTTCTCCCATTTTGTTTGCATCTGTGGGAATGAGGTGTTTGTTTAATTTTTGTATTTTTACAGCCACTTAATGAATGTTGATGAGAATTATGTGCCACCACTGGTTGATAAGCTACCAACCTTAGCTTATCAAGTAAAACAATTTAAATCGGATTTCTATAAATTCTTCTTTTCAGATTATTTGCTCTTCTAAAAAGAGCTATTCTTGAAGAGTCCACACAGTCAACTCTCTGTAGTTTTTTTAGAGTGCATCCAAAAATTTGACACTTTAAAATTACTGTTATCACAAAGGGAGATAATATTTCATAAATAAAATGTTTGTGACTTAGATGAGTTTGAAAATATAATATGGCTCTGACATCAAGTCAGCAGTGTGCGACATTAAGAAAAAAAAGAAATCTTTACTAACTCCAATACATTTAGCCTTCTGAGAAAAACACCAGAATACAATTGAGCTGAAGGATTTTCACAGGTGTTGGCTCACAAAATGTGTACCTTGGAAATTACAAAAATACACTTATTGAAGTCTCACACTTGAAAAGTGTTGACAGAAAATACGTGAGCTGGGCTTATGCTCTTCTCTCTTACCAAAGCAGGTCTTCAGCCTCTGTTCAGAGCACTTTTCTTTCCCAGTGAAGCTAAGGACATAGCCTGGTCTCTCTGCAGAGGGAATCCAGTCCTGGCCCCAGATGGCAGAGCAGAGCAGCAGACTCCTCTTTACCTACCCTGCCAGCAGGGTTGGGTGTTGGGTTCACAGGTTTCCCAGGGGAGGTTGGATGTGCCACTGGGCTGTGCAAGAACTGGCAGAGCTCTCCCTGGACACTGCAGATGGGTGATGGGGAGGAGCTGGCAGCTCTGGGAGAGAAAGTCTGAGCTAGAATTTGTTATGCCTTTGCTAAAGGAGCTTAACTGCAAGAGGAGTGACAGTAAGCTGACACAGATGAATGGTTTGTCCTCTGGAACAAGTGAGGGTTTGTTTTTTATCCCCTTTGCTAATGCACACAAAGGACAAAGGTGCTGTGAATCAGCTGGCTGAGGTACAGAATCACTTCCAGGAGACCCCATTGCAATAACAGAAGATATGTACCAGTGATTGACCAACAAGAAGCTGCCTCTCTGGCTGCCCCTGGTCCTTTAGCACTCAGGAAAATCTTCCTTGTTTATATTTACCTTAACTGAATCATCAGTGTGAAAACAACTCCAGAGGCATCAACTAGTCTCCTGCTAAAGGTTGTGCATTGTCCTGTGGCTGCAAATGCTCTCTACAAGATTGTCAAAAACGCCAAACCAGAGCAGTTGGGGATTAAAGAGCTTAGGACTTTTCTGGGAGCACCCTACTCTACATATCACATTCCACACAAAAAGCAGCCTGAAATCATGGAAAGGCTTCAGCAGGAGAGGGGTGAAGATTTGCCTTTCCCTTTATAAACTATTGTCATACTCCAGGGATCTTTGATCTCACTACAAGGGATGGAAGGGAGGGATGTACTAAGAGGACTCCATGTTCCTCTTAATGCTATCTCAGTTCTTTATCTGAGATGCAACAAGTTTAATTCAAAGACAGATTTTGCCAACTCCATGTGTGTTCCTAGCCCCAGAATCCAGGATATTCTCAGAAGAGAATAAATTACAAAGCACCATGGAAAAAGGGAGTGAAGTTACACTGCTGTTAGCAAAGTTAGAACCTGATACTCTTAATAGCCTCATATTGTAATTCCTCCCTAAAACAGTTGTCTTTGGTGCAGACAGAGGACAGACAGGTTCACATTTTATCTAGCCAGTTTGCCCTGATGTGATGGGAGTGGCAATGATGTCAGCATAATGCTCTGAAGAATAATAATGAAAGCTTAGAATAGTACAGAATAAAATAAAAAATGCAGTGCTGGGGCAGGCATGGGGAAGGGAGGTCATGAGGGTTATGAGACCAAAAAGTTCCTTACTTAGTGGATGTAGGTAAAGCTGAACAGCAAAGTTCCTTTTTCTGTTCCTGTTTGTTCCTGTGTGAACCTTATAACACAAGCTAAGATGACCAGATATTGAACCCATCAGCTGCACAAAGCAGCTGCATTTGTGTCTGACTCTGTATCCCCTCTTCACACACTTTTGCAGCTTCAGCAGAATTTAATGGGACATTCTGTGGACTTGTTTATGTTCTGGTTCCACTGTGCCAGCCATTCACTCTGAGCTAACCTTCAAATACTTGTGGAGGTACTAGAGAATTGGAGGAAAAAATGGTGAAGAATCTGAAGGGGAAGACATATGAGGAGCAGCTAAGGTCACTTGGCCTCGAGAAGTGACTTCAGCCTCAAGAAGGGAAGACTGAGAGGAAACGTCATTGTAGTCTACACCTCCTTGTGAGAGGAAAAGGAGGGGCAGACACTGATCTCTTTTCTGGAGTGATCAGTGATAGATTCAAAGGAATGGCCTGAAGCTGTGTCAGGAGAGGTTTAGGTTGGATATTAGCAAGAGATTGTTCACCCAGAGGGTAATTGGGCACTGGAAAGAGTTCCCCAGGGAAATGGTCACAGCGCCAAGCCTGACAGAGCTCAAGAAGCATTTAGACAATGCTCTCAAGCAAATGGTGTGATTCTTGTGGTGGTCCTGTGCAGGGCCAGGAGCTGGACTCGATGATCCTTGGGGCTCCCTTCCAAGACAGCGTATTTTATGATTCTTATTGTATGATTCCATGAGGATGATGGCAGCTGAGCAAGAGACACACAGCAGCATCTCATGTCTGGTACAAAAATCACACTGCAAACAGTGTTGTGGCCATCTGACCTTTCATTGCTACTTCCCACATGAGAAAAGATACCCGAATACAAGGGGGGGGCTGTTTATGTTGTAAACAGACCTGGAAAACAGGTTTTTGTCTTGACAACCTTGGCTCACTTCAGAGACATGCTGTAGAAAGGCAGTCTGGGAAGTTGCAGCTGTTTGCAGAAACTGGCAGGGAATGATGGTTTAACAAACTCCTGGTTTTGCAAGGTTTAGAAAATCTCACCTGAGCTTCTCAGATTCTTTCACTTCTACTGAGTGGTCAGAACAGAGTACTCAAAATACAGCAAAATGGGCTTGGTATGATTTGGGTGAGCCACTGATGTTCCCTGACATTTATAAAGGGTTGGATTCCTGACCAAAACGATAAAATAACCCAGGTAAAGCCTTATTCCAGTTCTTTCATGGATAAGAGAAATTACTTTCTTGTTTAAGCAAGTCAGTGCTTCATTTTGGAGCTGAGATTTCAGACCTTTGCCTTAGACAGATAAAGGAGGAATATTCATATCATCAGACTTCAGACATCTAAGTAAAATCCTCAGGGGAACTTTGAAACTTCCATTGAGCTGAACAGGATCCTCAGCTCCTGAATTATAATTAGCAATTGTAAATCCCATTAGGTGATAATCGCCTTGAATTGAAGAAAATTTGCAACCCACAAGGAGCCTAGGTGAAAAGGTCCCAAGTTACAGATAGAATTATGAAGTGTAAATCTAAGTACAAATTGATGTTTGGATCTTCATGACAGGCCACTGAGCTCATAATGACAGTTACCAATGTCTGAAGTATGGGGGACTGTGCTTGTATTTTAGAGTCATAGAATGGCTTGTGTTGGAGGGGATCTTAAATATTATCTATTTCCAATCCCCCTGCCATGGGCAAGGACACCTTCCACTAGACCAGGTTGCTCCAAGCCCCATCCAACCTGGCCCTGAACACTGCCAGGGATGGGGCATCCACAGCTTCTCTTGGTAACCTGAATCAGTAGCTCATCACTCCTACAGTAAAAAAAAAAAAAAAATAAATAAAATTTCTTCTTAATATCTAATCTAAACTGACTCTCAATTTGCAGTCATTCCCCCTTATCCTATCACTACGTGCCCTTGTATGCAGTGATACAAGGGCAAGAGAAAACAACTTATATTGTCAATACTACTTGAGGATGGAGGGGAAAAGTGTGGACAGTAGTAAGGAGCACCACTGTTCTCCTTGGAGACAAAATGAGAAGCCAGCTATCTCCCACTGATATTCATAAGCAGTGATTTTGTCAGGGTGTCAGGGACCCCTTCCACTGATCCCAAGCCACACAGCAGGAGCTGTAACCTGTAGCTGGAATCACTGGGAGACCTATGGCCAATAGCTGGCACATTTAGAACCTATTTTTCCACTTTCTACTTCTGCTGAACCAGAGGTTTCTGGAACAGCATGAATTAATTCCCAATAGTTGTGAATCCTGCATAATTCATTTATTCGTGTGCCTGTAAAAGGCATTAAAATTTAAGAGTCTGAAATAAAAATGAATGTAATTGCAACTGGTTTTAGATTCCTTCCTATTCTGTTCAACCATTTTATTTTTACTGCCATTTACTGCCACAATGTTTAATTGAAAGCTCTGAATTGCTGATTGCTGTTACAATGCAACTTCTCAGTGGGGAAAAATACACCCTTTGTAAATTATTTGGAAATGAAGTGGTATCTTTCTTAAGCACAATCTCAGATACAGATGTGGAAAGTCAGAATTAGACCTGTGATAGTGCTTTTAATTTCTGGCTTAATGAAGATTAATAGGACTGGTTTTAGAGAGTACATTGTGAGAGCTGTGAGAGCTCTGGCCTGTGTGGAGACACACAACACACATTTCAGCAGGACTCTTACCATGCTGGGTCAGTCTGCAATTAGTAGCTTTAGACATTTATTAATTTTTTTTATCATAAGTTCAGAAATTGCACATAGCATATTTCTGTAGAAAAAAAAAACCAACGATGACAAAAAACAAACCCCAATTAAATATAAATCAGACATAACTTGGGAAACCTGCACCCTGTGGAACTTACAAATCCAGGCAAAGGGCTGCTGGTCACACCATGTGAGGGGTGCTCTGCATATGCAGAACATTATAAGGCACTAATGTGCAAAGTGCTATACCCAGTGGCAGTAAAGCAGCTCTTCCCTAGCAGGAGTAGGAAAAAGGAGGTGAGACCAATCAAGGGGGTTCATGCTGTAGGTAATCATGATCTATGATGAGGGAGCTAAATTGTGAGTTTATACAGTGATCCCAGTGATTCCTTGCACAATCCTGTTATCAATTTATGATGGAATAAAGATGTTTGGATTGATTTTTATTTCATTCCTGATCCAAAACTTTGGCCAACATTTGAAAAAAGAATAGATATATAAGCTGGGTTCAACAATGTCTCTGATTAGTCTGTGGTTTTGATCAATCCTTCATCCTTGTTAAATTTTTGCCTGGAAAAAAGCACTAAATTCAATGCATGTTAAAACATTAAACATTTGCTTTTTAAATTTAGAAATTTTGGGTTCATCTAGCTACCAACATGATGGAGGGCATGGGAGGTGATTTTTCTTGATAATATCTCTGGGAAATAAAACCGCTGATACTTTTGCTCAGCTCTAGTTTCCAGCCACTGTTACGTTTTAATGATATGATCAATAACCATATAGATAGAAGGGACATTTCCTACCACACCAAATACAATAGCTTGAAACATGAGAAGTGGTTTCTGCATCCTTTTATCTGGTGGTTAACCTCATTGAATTACTGCACCTGCCAAAGCTGTGAGAACTAAATACAGCTGGTGGCAGTGTCTGGCCAACTGAACCCAAGCCTGTGTTAATTTGAGCAGATGAAAGCAACCACATGGCAGACTCTGGCATGATGTGACGAGACTCTGCTTCATCACAAGCTGGAGTGATTGGTCCTGAGGTGCAGAAACCAGAGCAAGATACAGCTAATTGCTCCTCTCTTCTCACTGAATCCACCTGACAAATCAGGGAGTGATTCAGGCTGGAAAGGACAATGTACAGGAAGCTTCAGGAGGACAAGGAAGCTATTTTCACCTCAAGGCATCCCAGAGAAGTTGAGTTGTCAGGTGAAGGCAAGAAGAAAGAGCCTTAGGGGATACCTTGTCTGGGCACCTGTGAAATAGAAACTTTATTTCCTTCCATGCCTTGTCCGAAATGACGTGTACTGATTCAGGAAACACCATGTAGAAGACTGAGACAGTGAACTTTTCTCTTTTTACATGGAATTTCTCCTGAACTTTTTTGCAAGGTCCCAAGAATGTCTTGTTTGTCCTACACTGAGCACAAGATGGACAGGAGAGGGATACTGAGCTAGACAGACCTTTATTTTGATCCCTTATGCAGTTCAACTCTCATTGGCTCCTCTGAGAGCTCATAATATTTACATTTTTGAAATCTGGAACAGAAGCCTCTTAATGAGCATGAGGAATGCAGCCAGCCTTTCCCTCTTCCTTCAGTGATGCATAATTTCCTATATTATTTTCTTGGACTTTATTCAGTTTTAAATGGCATGAATGTAAGATTACTAGGTCTCCAAAGTATCCTCAGTTCTACAGCAGATGAAGGGATGAAATAATATACATTTTCACAGCAACTTGTGCTTGCAAAACATTTGAGCACATACATGAACATGTAATGTCTTCTAGCAGATGTTTAGAATTACATGCTGACTTTGTTAGACATATCCTGTCACATATATGCAGGTTATGCAAAGATATTAGTCATAAATTGTTATATAGACACAATAGGAGGCATCAGTGAGAAAATTCAGATTAAGGCAAACAGAATTAGTCATGTTTACAGTTCATAGGCCTGTATTATTTTTATTTTTTCTGAGTCAGAGCAGTCATCCATGCACAGCTTTCTTCCTCTGGCCATGTATGTATTAGGGAGAATGCATAACACGGATGTGAATCCTTATTGCCTTTCCCTGCTCTTTTCACACTGAATCCTCTTGACCACATTGTTTACAGTTAAAAGATTACTCAATATTATTTCAATGTCTAACTTTTTATGAATACTGAGGCTGTATTTGTTTTGTCAGGGAAAGGAAATCCTTAGGATTACATCTCAGATTGGAGAGATGCAAATCAGAGTTACATATTTACAATGAGACACCTTATAACAAGGATGTTATTTGACAGATTGCCACACTCAGATCAGGAGAATGTGTGAATGAAAAATAAGACAGAGACCAGATGATCTCTGGAGGTCCCTTAAAACCTGAATTATTCTATGACTTATGATCTTTTAGGGGACAAAGAGCTAAGTTCAGTGACTGCAGCATGAAAACCAAAGAGTGAAGCTTTTCCTTGCATATCTTTTTTCCTTCATGTGGTTCCCATTATCTTCTTCACTTTCTTCTATAACTCCTCTGGAGAGTAATCATGCAGGTTGGCTTAACTGGGATTTCTCAGGTAAAGTTCTATGAGAAATGGAACAGTCATGGCAAATTAGGTAACATCCTGTTTCCCTCAGCTGCTCTGAAACTGTCAGGGTGAGTTAAAATTTTCCACCTTCAACAATAGAGAATCAAGAAGAGAGCCTGGTTCTCAGCTTTTCATTTCTGCTGCCCATGCCCATCTTTGAGGCAGCATTGGCACCATCATTCCAGGGAGCAGCACAGGTTCTCTGCACTGTGGATGGCTCTGTCTCTATCTCTGAGCTGAAACCTCAGCAGTCACACCTATGCTTTAGCTCACTCTCTAAATCTCAGCCACACAGCATGGTTAGGCCACAGTAGCAGAGGAAGTTTCTCAAAGTACAGTCATGGGATAAAGTCATATCCTGGAGTGTTTCCAGAGAGTCCATAAACAAGGATATCATTACAGCCCTTTTCATCTAAGATGAAACCACCAACATAAAAAACAAACTGCTTCGAAAGCAGATTGATTAAAGTTTTCAGGCTGATCTCAGGCCATTAAATGGAAAGTCTAACATTTTAATATCACAAAAATTTCAAACCTGCTATTCAGTTTCTGCTTACCCTGAAAGCATCAAAGTGTTTTTTTTCAGGGAACCCCTTCAGCAATGATATTTCTTTTTCTTGAAATATGTAAAGTGACCTGGTGATCTGCAGAGCCTCTTCCACACTCACAATTTGTGTGCTATTCTTTGTCCCCACACCCAAGGTGGTGAGCAGTCTGACAGCAGAGCTGGTGCCACTGCTGCCCTCCTTTCCCCAATTATTTCAGCCTGTCTCTGCACCAGAAGAATGGCTATTCACTCTCCAGACCAAAACAGGAACCTGATACCATGAGTCAGCTCTAGGGCAGTTCTTGAGTCACAAGACTGTTGTTTTCTCTTCCTATCGGCTGTATAATGTAAGAGAAAGGCATCCTAACCATTATGGTCATTAACTGAATTAGTGGAGTCCAGGTGCTGCCATGGTGAAGAGTGGTTCTAGATAAAGTGGAACACTTCCAGAAGAAGGACTGTTATTTTCACTCCTTTCAAAGAAGAAAAATGATGCTCAAGCTCTGCTCCTAATCAAGCAAAGGTTGAATTTGAAGCTCCCCATCCACAAAGAGCTAGCTTGGCCCAGGCAAAAAAACGGTTTACATTTCTCTTACTTCTGGCAGCTATTCTGCAAAGACAAGGTTCAAGCCTAAGCTTCCTTTTACTGCTTTTATCCTCAACCCCTTGGGTAGCTGAGCATGCAGCACAGATCACTGTCTGTTCCTTTTCACAGAGAGCAAGTGTGTGAACTGGCCTTCCATTCTCACATGAAAAACAGAAATAATAGCAATTTTCTGACTCGTGGATGTTGAGAAGGAAGAAAGTGATGTGACCCTACACTACATTAATGAAGATCACATAAGTATCTAGAAGATAGGGAAATTTCTTGTTTTTCACTTTATAAGGCCTAGATGATGTTCCGTGGTTAGATACTCAGCTAGTACACATCCAGAATACTTTAAAGCAACACAAACCTTAATTTGATGTACATTAGGACATCTATGCTACCCTGCAAGCAAATACTGATCTGTAAAAAAAAAGGAAAGTGGCAAAAAGTACTTTTTCAACAACACCTTTTAAATGTTGCCACAGCATTAGGAAAACATGGATTAATCTAAACGTGATCCAACAGTAAAAATTTCAATTCATATTAACAAATGTGAATTTTCTATTGGTCCAATCAGTACCTAAAATATAGCAAGGTCCCTTTTGCTAGAACTGGATTTTCTGTAACACTACTTTTGCCACAAAAAATTCCAGGCCAGTCTGATATAAACTAGGAAAACTCTAATCTACCTCAGTAGCCATGGCTCAGATAGCTTAGTAAAAGTCTCAACAATATTACCCTCTTTCCAGGTATGCTTCTGGCATAAATCTGAGAAGACTCTTGTCATTTTGAAGGAAATGAGCCACAACAGAAATTCCATTCACAGATTAACTTGCCTGTTGCAAAACTTTCTTTTGCTGTGTGTGTCACACTAGGAAAATAGCAATAATAACAATAATAATAATAATAAAAATAACCTAAAGACTGGTAGAAGTTGGATTTTAGTGCTTCCAGCAGCTGTTGTAGGAAGCAAGACAGTCAGGAAGGGAAACATATCATCAAAAATAACATTTAAAGCTTTTGCTGGACTGCTCTTGTCCAGATGCCACAGAGCTAAATGACATTGCTACATATTAGACAAGGAGAAAAATTGAAGTTGTTGAGTTTTCTAGGCAGTCAGCACACCATTTGCTTTACAGCAATTTTGGCATACTAATTATCTAAACACAGGTAAAAAACTCCACTACCCTACTGTAATCAGAGCTTAGATTGCATTAAGTTTATGGCATTAGAAAAATATCTTACCAGGATTTTGTTCAGAATATAGAGAAGTTCTGTCAGAACAGATGGTCAGAGATAGTAAAAGCTACACAAGGAGATTATAAAACATCAATACTACAGACTTTTAATGGACTTTAAACTCCTGGCTTCTGCAGATGCCACCTTTCTTCTATGCTGCAAAATCTATCAATTTACAGTCCATCCTGTATAATGTAAGCAATTCCACAATGTCCAGTAACACTGCTCAAATGGCAAAGCCGTTGAAAGAAACTTATCAAGTGTGACTGCCCTGTGTAGCTGGCTTTTAGTTATGCTAAAGTGGCACTTACAGCTGCATCTGCAATTCAAAATGTCTACACATAATGTAATTACAGTCTCTGCAGGAAAAGAAGAGGAACGTCAAAAAGAAATTAGAAAAAAAGAGAAAAGTTCCCATTCTGACCTGCTACTGGAAGTGCCAAACTATGAGATTCATTCTCTCTCAACTGATTAAGGTGCAAAGGTTTGGCAGTTCTGAACAAGAGACAGCCACAGTAGATCATCGAGTGCTGATGTCAAACAAGCAGAAGTGGCATTGTTGTGCTCTCATTGTAGAAATTCTACATGCAACCCATATACCCCAAAGCTCAATTATGAATAATTCTCCCACAGATTTCAAAAGCAATATTAAAAAACATCACATGTTCTGAACCTTAGTGAGGCAAATAAAATCACTGGCAGAATGGAAACTGGATGAATTCTCTTTTCATGCAATGCCTTCTTCCATGATCATCTTTCCTCTTTAAAGATGGTTATTAATAATTTTAGTGATGAAAATGTGTTAATACAACAAAGATATGTTATCAGCAAAATTTGTAGACAAAAGGTATGTATGTAAGAAATTTCTCACAGACTTTGCTCCAGAAAGATTACACTAGCAATCCAATAAGAAAATATCCATACATTACTCGTCCCATTTATGTAGCACATCATTTGTATATATTACAACATATATTTTGGATAGATGCCCAGTCTTCATGTCAAGTATCCAGGAACCTACCACAGAGCACCACAGAGGTCCTAGTGATTGATAACACCTCTGTTCCACACAAATGTTTCTACTGTAAGTTTTTCGGTTATAAATCTTAAAACTACCAGAGAGCCACTTTGTCTTATCACCTGCAAGTAAATGTTTCAGAAATGGATAGGTCAAGCTCTTTCTCTTTGTAAAGACTTTGTCCACAGTCCATACACTATTTAGATGTTTTCAGATTGTAGCTGGGCTGAACAGGGCTCCTTTCACCTTTAGTAGTTATTTCAAAAGTAGCATCTTACGCACGTCGTGTCTATGTTCAGCATCAGAAATTCTCCTCACCACTAGACAAAAGGTGTGAATCACCCTGCTGAGATACTGCTCCATCCAGTGACTGCAGAGGAGCTTGGGCAGCAGATTTCTAGTAGACATCAAATGTTTTGATCAAGACAGAGCCTGTCCTTTAAGTGGTAACAGTAATCCAGTGGCAGCTAAAATATACCCCGGTAGCTCATCTCCCAGCCCTGCCCAGAGGAGCAGGCATTATTTCCCACAGAGATCATGGCTGGCCCTCATTTCCTAATGTCTTGTTATGGCAGGAATACTTGTACCCAGCCTTAGATAAAAGACTGAAGCTGACAGAGAAGAAAAAACTGCAAAAGCCAGACTGCTCACATAGCATTTGTGAGGCAGCAAAGTTAATTGCTGTGTAATTACCACCCAAGTAAATTGTTTAATGTGGTAAAATGTGACCAGAGTTGTTACTTCTGCTGCAAGCAGTGGCTCATGATGCCATCTGCAACCCATCAACAGATCACATAGTGAATATGCTGCAGATGCAAAGCAAACCCTCGACATCTCCAAGCATGTTGTTAAAAACCCCCATCAAGTGAATACTAACATTTCTGTTGTTTCAGATGTCACTGTGGCTATTTACACAGGGCCAATGGTGCCGCACTTGTTCATGTTGATGAGGGAAGAATATGGTTAGTTAAGAGAAGAGCAGGTTGGCAATGGCTTCTGAGGTTAGAAAAAAAAATAAAAGGGGCATAAAAGACACATCAGTGTTCCACCATAATTGGAAATCCAGCTATGTCATGTGGAGAGGGGAGTGATGAGGGGGAAAGGAATGTGGTCCGTCATGAAAGCAGCTTTCTGGCAATTTACTGTGGGATCTTGAGCTGTTCCTATAAACAGCAGGCAACTGCTGGATCAGCTACTGATTCCTTCTGGGTGCTATGTGCTCAGTGCTCCATGCCAGCAGGTGAGAGTGCCAGCTCACTCCTAACCACACCAGGCACCAGGGCTTGAGTCCGTAAAGCTGAGCTAAAGCACTGAAAACAGAGTGAAATCCAAGTGCTCATGGACCTGCGGCATCTTTTGCAGGGCGTTGTCAGGAGAGCCAGGGCTCCCTGGGAATCAAAAGGTTTGGGCACAAACTGCTGCTGTTAGCATTGCAGGACTTGCACTATCCATAGGGAGAACCTTTATACCTTATTTTACCAGTATTATTTTATCACCTGCTATCTCCAGTTCAAAAGGTCATTGCAAAAAAATAAATAAATATCGTGACATTTTGCATCTGTGCTTTAAAACACTGACCTATTTCCTGTTGCTGCACTTCTTGTCCTCACACCACATATCACTTGTCCTTTATAAGTTCTTTGATTTGTTTTAAAGTTTTTCTGTATTTTTATTTTTTTTCTTAATGAGAACATTTCAGAAATAGATAAAGGATCCAGATACCACCAAATCTCTTTGCATTTGAGCTCCTTGGTGCCTGGGGTGCCTTTAAAAATGTCTCCCATGATCCACAGTGACCCAGACACTCAGCAAATTTCATTCAAAGCAGAAAATTGAGCCATATAAAAGGCTGTTCTTCCCACTGAAGGGTATCCAGGATTATCAGGATACATTACTTCATGAGAGAGAAATTCTTCCCAGTTTCACTGATTGTCACACTTGGAGTCATCTCTCATGTCAGCGGCTGGAGCCTGGTGTTGCTTCTTTGGTTACTTTGCACAGAATAATAGAGAGATGAAGGAAAAAGAAGACAACCTGCAAAGTAATTTTATTTTGTTTTGGTTTAAACCCAGGTAACAGCGCTACTCTAAAGCCACTTCTATGTATCTGATGTGTCTACTGAGCTGCTTAGTGAATATCTATTTGTGCAAAACCTGGAAGCTGCTCAAGTTTGTGTACTTGACTCTTATGCATCAAAAAAAGGCAGGTACAAGTATAGACACCACTATTGAATCACACACAGTTTTTGAAAAAGTAACATGTACATTTACTTCTAGAAAATTACCCAAAGAAGCCTTTTGGTCTTATAAAAAATGAGACTCATTTTGACTTAACTGAAGCTAAGTTCTTCCTCCAGGTGAATATACACATTGGAATGAAGTGAAAAACTTGTTTATATTTTGGGGAAGAAAATCAGCTTCTGGATTTTGAAGCTGTTTCTTTCTTGTCATGGAACAGTTAGTTTGAAGCAAGAACTTGTGTGCATAAAGCTGCACCATTTTGAAACATAAAAGAATTTATCTGAGAGACTCATCCACAGCTACCTTCAACCCAGGGGAATTTAAAAATTTCAATGGGAGCAGAAATATTCCAATGAAGTAAATTCCTGTAGTTAAGCTGATTACAGCAGCTGAAGAACTATTGTCACAGATCTGAAGGATATCTGTAGACTGTGAACAATGTTGCACAGTTAGAACACAGACCCTCCGTCCTCAGGTCTGTACATTTAATGTTCATGTACAACACAGAGTGGCAATATTTGACATATGCTAATAACTGCTAAATCATGCACATTCTTGATTTTTTTTCCTAATATTTCCAATTGCAAAGATATTTTTATTGGAAAAGTAATTGGTAACATACAACAATGCATAGCAGATTTTGCTGGTATTTTCATGGGATCAAAGCAGTGTCTTAATAATGTTTACTAGAAACTGTAGTAGAGATGAAGCCATTGCTACTCAGTGGTATCTTCCTTTGCAGAGGATTTCAGGAACCAGCTCTTTAGAATTTTATGCACCAGGTAAGGGCTAACCCTGGCCACACTTGAATCATGAGAGATCCACCGCAAGGGCCCAAAATATTTGCTTACTTTTATGACTGGTTTTATCAGTAGCAGGATGTGGTATTTTGTCATCAGTTTTATAATATCAACTCATCAAACTCTCTCTTTTTTGTTTTTATGATTCTGTCCGAAGAAGATGGTGCAGGAATCCAGCACACAAAACCCTTTCACTGGTCCTGCACAGCTGTCCCTGTCCTAGGGCAGTTTAGGACTGGAGCAAATACAGTGATCACACAGCTTTAGGAAATCAGCTTGGAAAAATCCCCAAGTTTTACTATTCTTAATATTTAATTAGATTCTTAATAATCATCATTTGGAAATTGTCTATTTTGACAGAAGTTGGTTTTATAAAATTATTTTCAGGGGAAAAAGGTGTTATACAGCAAATCTTCCTTCAGTTGAAAGTTGCACATAGCAAGGAAGTGGGCAAATGGTTATTTCACAGCAGAAAACTCTGTTCAACTTTATTGTGAAAATAAGAACGCTTTGTTATTATTTCTAAATCAAACTATTCTGCAGCATTTTATTCTGCCAGTGATAGTCTTTTTATACTGAGTGAAGACCAAAATGAAATACAGGCATTCCACACTTCCATGTAGACTGTAAATTCTATTTTCTGACTAGGTCTAAATACAGTACTGAAATAAATAAATTCAAACGTGGATTTTAATTTTTTTTTCTAATATTGAAAATATATTGGATTTGCCTAGAGTGTAAATCAATAAATGGAGTAAATAAACCTTGCAATAATTATTTGAAGGAAAAACAGAAGACCACAAGAATAAATAAAGACAGATTGTTTATGGCATCCTCATTTTCTTTTTTAAAAATGAAGAAAAATAAATCCTTCACAGCTTAAGGCCAGTTTGCATTTTCCTCACAAATACTTTTTCAGCATTTTTAGAGTTCACAAATCAAGGCAAGGGCACGTTCTCTTGTTCTCATGCTCTCAGTTGGCAAAGCATATAGTTTTACTGCAAGGGGAAAAGGGCAACGAAGTTGATCTGCAAATCTCTTACTTGAGCTTTAGTAATTTTAGACAGGTGCCCTTTGCTTAGCAATACTTTATTCTTGAAAAACTGTATCATAGCACAAAGGAGAAAAATATAATTCTAGACATGTGGCCTTTAGAAAGCCAATGACTTACAAATTCATTTTACTGGAGGCTGTAGCAATTACAAGACTTGATAGTGCCATCTGGATAGTCACCTGAACCTCCCCACAGTCCACATCTCTGTCCAGGTTTCTGAAGCAATTTGTTGGGGAAATGCTGTAGATCTCAAGATGTCCTAAAAAAGAAATATCATGGTGCTCTCAGTGGTAAGGATAATCAAGATCTGTGTCTTTGTGTTACTGTTCAAAGCCTTTCAGAGTCAGGTGCTCTGTACATGGAAATTCTTCTTTCACTCTGCAGCTGTCATTTCTTTCTGTTAGCAGAAGTCTCTGCTGAGATTAAGGATGCTGCAAGCTCAGAGTGAGCACTCCTGCTCTCCAAGGGGCTTGAAATGTCTTTAATTAAACTTTTTTTTTCTTTTTCCCAGATTGAGTAGTGCAAGAATGCTGTCCAAATGACAGTACCTGTCTGGGAAATGAAATCTTTTTTACAGAGGGATAAAAATCTCTCAGGGGAAGTTCTATCAGCAAAGATCAGGACAAGGGTTCTAATTCTGCCCAAAGAGTGAAAGACTGGAGGTAGTTATAATCACTAACCTGGAAAAAGCCAGTTCAGATCTGTCATCTGCCCAGGAATCACAAGAGCACCAAACTCTTGAATTTTGAGTGCCTTTATCCACATGGTACTCAGAAGCTACCTCCCACTTTTTGCACACAGAACACGAAGGGATTAAGGGTCATTTTCCATATTAAATCAGGATTTGTTTTCAAAATCATGAAGCATTTTGTATGGTGGAAGAATTTCCAGCCCAATACCAATGCTAGCATAAATTAAAGAAAACAGATGAACTATAACAAGATATAATAAAATAAAATAATGGATTTATATAAGACAGGACAAGATAAGACACTACTTTTCTGGGAAAGAAGAGAAATCCAGTGATCAATACTGATTCAAAAGCTTCCAGTGCCATTAGCACAGTTAATTTCAAACTTATACCAACAATCATTCAGTGTCTCCCAAGTCTGAAGTCCTCCTGTTCTGTGGTTTTATGTTTGGATCCAGGACTCGTGGACTGCACTAAACCCCACACCAGAAACTCGTCTGCCTTCAGCAGGGTGTGGCACTGCAGAGCTCATCAGGCTCCTGGCAGAGCAGTCACCAGGTACCTGAGGAGGTTGTGAGAGCATGAAGCTCTCTGAGCTGTGGCTCTTCAAACCTGGCCTGGGTTTCACGAGACTCACATCTGCTGTAGATTCTTGGGAAACTCGCACACATAATTTCTAAAACTGCTTGTATGCAACATTTTAAACCCAAAGTATGTGTTTTAAGAGGTATTAACATGTCACGATCTCTTCTCATTAAAACCCCTTCACCGTGTTTTTCCCAGTTATGTCACTCTTAACTTTCCCTGCTTTTTAAATGTTCGGGTTCTTGTTTCTGTGCTGCTTTAGCTTCTTAAACTATCTGCTTTTGAAGTGCCATTTTTTCCAAGTAAATCAACCCAAAATTTAAATAATGATTAAACAATAATTCACTGAAGAAGATAGTAGTGGCATTTTGACTCAAATGTAAGTTTATTTTTCATAATAAAATATGTCAATATTTATCCTTATTTAAAGCATAATTTTCTCATATAACGGAGCCAATATTAAGGGAACAATCTATCTTGGAAATATATAAGATGCCATTTTTCATTGTCTGGAGACTGCAAAGCTAAGAAATATTGTATCTGCATCTATATGAACACAGCTCTTGAGACAGCTTTGATGGGGAGACATGAGGTTTTTCCATTAATCATTCTTTTACTGCTACTCAGTTTCAGTCATTAACTTGTAGTGCCCAGAAGGCTTGTAGCACAGAGAATTTGACTGCTGCCAGTGTAAAATCACCAATAAGAGGCTGGACTTTTTAAAAAATCTGTAGCAGTTTGTAGATGTTTTTAAAAGCAGGATCCAGAAGGTAAATAACTCTTAAAGGTTTTGAAGCTTGTGAAACTAGTTATAAATTGTCAGTGTGAATATTGATAAAGTTATTACAGTACCTTTTAAAAAGATGCTCACATTTGAAGCCTGGCTGCTTTTCAACAGAAATGAAAGCAGCAGTGGCCTTGAATCAAAATCTTACATCTCTGAAATAATGAAAGATTTAAAATGCAGCTCTCAGTCTATCTTTGCTCTGTTCTAAACTTTAGGTTAACTTTGCCTGACAAATTGAAGCCTTACATTTACAGCTTGGCTACCCAGGAAAGGAAAAGGACATAGCAAATATCATTGTTTCATACTTCTCAGCACATCGGGGCAGACACATAATTTTATACAACTGTCCTTCTGAATACTGAGTTAACCTTTTTTTCAACGTAAAAGGAAATATTTGAATTCAAAACCTGTGTTTTTCCTCATATATTTAATTTCATTAAATTGTTTGTACATAACTATCAATGAAGTACTAATCTAAATACCTAGTTATCTATTATCACCTGCATGAGAGAAATTAATCATATTTTTTATTTGCTGCTTGGCTAACATACAGTTGATAATGGCAGTGCCATTATCTAAGGTGAAATCAGCTCTAAGGAGTAGTGGGCAATATTTAGGTGATATAAGACAAGAATTAAATATGTTGACAGCACTTATATCTTTGAAGACTTTTGCAGGAAAGGGTGGTGGTTGAAAATTATTCCCATGCACGGGACTGGTCCTCATTCTCTGTGAGGAACAAAATAGTTTACATGGACCACATACATAAGCCTGAATTTCAGTGGCTGTTAACTCTGAAACACAACCTCAATAAAAGCACAAATAGCTCCAGATGTCTTGAAATAAATCTAGATTCTCCTGCTCCTGGCTACTATTTCAAATGGGCCAGCTTGTTGGCAGGGCCAAATGTGTATGGTGAATTTGATATTTAGGTGAATTTTCTCCCTTTTTAACCTCATTATTTTGTCTGGAGACCTTCCTGTTGATGGTTGTCTAAGGTACAGATTACATTTCAATCTGGTTTGAAGTGGAGACCTCAAATGGCTGCTCCATAGAATACAGAGCAAGAAACCTTTCACAGACAGGGATATGACAAAAATCAGCTTAACTTTTACTACATCAGACATCTGTCTGTTTTGGCAGTGTCCATTGTAGTTTTTTTGGGTGCTTAATTAAGACATTTGTTCCAATTATATGTGTTCATTTTGGAATTCTAAATTTTTTTCCAGGCAGAACCAGTGTGATTCTGTGGAAATGAGTCCCATAACAAATGGACACACCATCTTCCACCAGGTTCCAGTTTGTCTTCCCTTCAGCAGGTACACCACTGTCAACCACAGCATTCTGTAACTCTCAGATTCATCATTTAATGGGGACAAACGTCCCTATTTGCCACCCAGTTTTCCCAAAGATGCAATTATTAAGGCTTATTGCTTATCTTCCTTGGAGTCTGGACTCCATGCTCAGCAAAAAAGAATGCTTCCAAAACTGCTCAAAAGAGTGCAAGTTTTGAAGGTGGATGAATTCAGACTAGTCCAATGCTCCCAGAGCTGAAAGAAAGGTCTCTGTTACATTACTGCAAAAGCAGCACATAGGGCTCATTTTCCCTCATTGTGGCAGAAAGTTTCTCAGCCCTGTTCACAGCTAGCCTGGTGTATTTAAGAAGATATACACAAGAAGACACCACCAGACACATGTATGTGAGCGTCCCATAGTTCAGCCTGACTGCCAGATGTGGCACATCTGCAGTACCTGGGGGATCTCTGACCACAGCACAAGCTTTACACTCTCCCTTGCAGACTCCAAACTGGATGCACACAGCTCCTAAAGAGCAGATTTGCTGAGGCTTTATAAAGAAAAATCTTTCAACTCCATCTGGCACGGTGTATGCCAAGTGTCACATGCAGGAAGGGAAGCTGTGATGGCTGTTTGGCACTGCCCTTCAGAGCCAGGCAGAGGGGCCCTGAGTGACAGCTCTGCTTCTCCCAGCACCTGGTTTCAACACAAGCAGCAGCACAGCAGAGCAGCACACATCAGATGATGCCACTCAAATCAGAGTGGCCCTCACAGTTTTGTGGTCTTGCTCTATTACTGACAGTGAGAGGATGTGGGGGATCAGGGGAGGTTGCACAGATTTCATCCCAAGCCCCAGATGTGGAACGTGGGAAGGTCACACTGAACACAAATGCCACTGTAATACACTGTGGCCATGCAGGTCGCACTGAAGACAGCAACCTGTCTTCTTCCTTGTTCTGTGGTTCCTTCCATGCAAATCTATCAACACTTTCTTTCTTAATTCTTTACCAATGCTGCACATGGACCCCCCTTAATTAGCTAACCTTACTTCTGAAGCTCTAAATTTTGACCTTTTTTGCTATTGTGGCAGCAAGCACAGACACTGCCATAATAATCATAGATAAATTATTATTATTCACAAGACATTATTAGCAGCATGTACTATATATAAACAGCACAAAATTATTATTTGAACACATAAAGTTACACCAGACCAAAGAATGGTAGGATTGATCCACGGTCATAGGAGGAGAAGTGTGACATCCCTGGAGGAAGGCAGATTTTCACAAGTGGAAAATGAGATCCAGGATAGACAAGCAGTTCTTAATTTGGCAGCACTGTCTGGACAACTTGACAGCAGGCAGGACAGCACTGCCTTTGTAGATTGTATCACCTTCCCCTCAATAGAAAACAAAAAGCAGTGACCTCACTGCTTAGACCTTACCTTCACATGGAAGAAGTATAATTTTGCCTGGGAATATCAGGCAGAAAATTTCCTGGGCAGTAATTTCACATAAAAAGCTTCCTTCTAAGACAAAAACTAAGTGAGATCCCTTTAGAGGACATAGCCAGTACAAAGATTTAAGTGAGATGAAGAAAGCAAAGGTTTAAGAAAGGTGTTAAAGCATGAACCCTTCTGACCCCTCTTTTTTTCCCCATGCAGGTGGTGATGTTTCACTTTGGTTGTTCTGCTGTTATGAGCAGGATGATTCAGCTCAAATGAAGAGTTGTCAATCTGGCATGGAAATCAGGCATACAGCTAGAAAAAGCATTGTCATTGTGCTGGAGAACTGTCTCAGGGAGGCATTTCCTCAGTGACCAAGATGTAGAGATCCTTAGACAAGGGATCTGGTCTGCATAAAGGAATACAGGATTTAAAGAAAATCAATCCTGAGCCCTTTCCATTTTAAAATGACCTATTAATTTCATTTCAGGAGAAATGTGGCATATTGAGCTGGTCAGGGAAACCTCACCTCTGAAAGCAGGTAATTTTGGCATTGGGTAGTGAAGATAGTATTTCTTCTTTCTCGTCTTTTCAGCTAAAAACATTATTTTTCAGCATTTGGGTTGAAGATGATAATTCTTTTTTTAATAGAAGAGGGTGGAGAAAAGAAAGGTAGAATAGATCAGGTTAGTGCCCTGTGCAGATTCTGCCACTGGAAATGGGCCTAAAACCCAACACTGTTGGAGACAATCTGAGTTCATAATACAGAGGTGTTGTCACATCCCTTTCATTGGGTAGACACCTCAGAGAGTCCTCAACTTGTTTCACTTGAGCTGAACAATTCTGATGTTTATTGTTTCTGTTCCCCTCAACTGCAAGTCACCAGACCCTCTGATAAATAAGGCACCACTGCAGTAAACCCTCCCTGGCTGTGGGCTAGCATTGGGCACACTTCCTGGGTTAGGAGTACAGTATGGGGATGGGTCTGTGCAGAGGCTCAGCCCTTTGGTTTGTGGGTGCTGTTGAGGTACCAGAGTGCATAGATCTTCTTCCAGTGGGGTACCATGGCTTTAAATGCAGAGTGATATGTGGTGATCTCCATCATGACTGACTTTTTCTTCCCAGCAGTGTTTAAAGAGGTATCCACAATAACAGATATAAACAATTACACACAGAACATGGTGATGCTTGATGAACTGCAGGATAACTCATATTTGAGTTGAGCCTGAGGGATCTGGTTGTCTCTGAGGCCAGGGCAGCAGGGGCCAGCTGTATGTCCCAGTTTGCCATCCAGCAAGACACAGAGATCATAACTGGGGCAGGAAGGGGAGTCCCCACCTCAAACACAAAAAACACAACACTGAGTAGGTGTATCCTGCCCCAAAATGAGGCAAGGGTTTCTGATCCCACCTCTTGAACAGGCAGGGGAACAGAGGCTGTGACTGCTCACAGGAACAAGACACCTGCTTGTGTTGGGCTCTAGCATCTCTGCATAGGGCAGTACTGCTGAGTGCTCTCAGGGGAGAGCCAGGGCTCCCTCTCACAGCTCTGCACTGCACCAGCACTCTGATGGCCCTCTGGCCTCCCACCATTAATCCAAGCAAAAGCTTTGCAAATGTCTTTTGGCACACAGCTTTGCAGACAAGCAAATCTGAGCACATTTGTAAAGTAATTAACTTCCTTACAAATTGCTTAGATTTGCTTCTCTAATCATAAAAAGCCACACAATACAAATAGCACTGGCTTTCTCATTACAGAAATGACCCTCTTGCTATTCACAGTTGTCATTCTGCTAGGCTAGGACATAACAACAAGAATTTAGGGTCATAATCATCATTCTTCATCCACCCTTCTCAAAAGTAAATTTCTTGGGACAGATCCCAGGGTGCAGAGGGACTGTTGTAAAACTGAAGCAATGTCAGTCTTTTCAAAGAGTGAGAGAGATCAGAAATCTCTCTGATGACTTCACAAACAGTTGGCCCTTCTTTATTAATAGCTGTCACAGACCAATAGTTTATCATCAGACTTGACTGTCAGTTACTGCAGAAATCCAGCAAAGGGAATCCCTAGCTTGAAGGAATCAATAAAAAAATACCCAGGTAAAGCAATGGCTTATCAAAGGCAAAATACAGTGTGTATGGCCTGATTGAACAGAAATTAAAATAACTATCTGGTTTAAAGGAAATTATGAAAACTAGAAACTGGATTTTCAACCTTTCTTCTGATTGCGTCTCATAAGGGTTTTTATTATAACACTTCCTTTAAGAGTCTTATCTTTCTGTTGAAGTAAAGACTCAAAGTTTTGCATTTATGTGCCAGTTGCCTAGTAAAAAGAAGAATTAATAAAATGTGATCTTCATGTGGTTTCTGGTGGGTCAATTTTTTGCCATGCTTATTTCAGAGGAATACAGCTTATCTGCTTTCACTGAGCCTTGAGTTACATTAAGCTAATAAAACCTTTGGTTCTTCTTCATACAGACTTAAAAGAAAGGATCTTGTTTGTGTTCTACTCCTTGTACCTTTTTTCAGCTTCAAATCCAGTCTCTGTCTGTCAAAAAATTATCTTTGGTATAAAAAGACAGTGTAACATGTATGATTTAAACTGCATGACCATAGCAGAATAGTGATCTTAAACTGAATTTTACACTCTGAGCTGTTCTCAGCACGGGGTCATTTCCAATTTGCAAGATGTCAGAAATACAGTGTTGAAACTGTTGTGTTACTAACTACATACATCTTTGCAAAACCTTGCTTCTCTTGACTCTGAATTTGGGGGAATAATGCCATGGAATCCAGGCTTCCTGAATCCTACAGCTGGAGCCAGGATTCTCTCCTCTCTGCATTTCCATCAAGCTTTACTTAAATTTCACCTAAGAAACCAAGATCTGAAAAGCAATGGGTTCTGGAGAATTTCATGGTGACCAGAGGGATAGAGGAGTGTTATTGGACAGATAAATAAAAAAGTGAATAGTCCACATATTAGTTACCCTACACTCTTCAGAGTAGTAACACTGGGTCTTGGCCAGTACAGGCAGAGTTCAAGAGAATAACTTAACATTTCACGGAGTGTGAACCAGTTGTAAAAGTAGAAGAAATACTAAACATTATGACTGGATATAGGATACCCATAAATTTATAGATTAAATCAATAAAAACCTTTAAAAATCAAGTAGAACATTGTCACCAGTTATAGCAGACCAGATGTTCAGGCAAACAGGCATAAAAACAGCATCACAAAGATTTCAGAATGCTAGCAAAGGCGCATTGTATCAAAGTTGTTATGTGTAAAAATACATGTACTTGCTAAAAACAGTAAGTGAAAGGTGAGTCACCATGTCTATAAATACAAAGATTTGAGCAAACATCTCCTATAGTTACTGATACAGTTCTAGAGCAAATATTTCAGGTCTATATTCAGCCTTGAGTCTAATCTCTATCCCACCTCAAAGGCAGAGTGAGATATAAATGGTAGGTAGGAAATGGTTTTGGTTTATGTACAGTTTCACCTTATTTCATGTGACCTAGTTCTGATCTGGTAATGAATGGTACCAAAGGTTCTGAAGAAAAATAGGTGGCCAAACCTCCTCTCACACCTCTGGAGATGTTCAGATAACAGTGTTAACTGGATTTCATCTGAACTTTGGAAAAAATAATCATGGATAAAAAAGAGAATAGAATTGTAATCCCTTATAATTATTCTGGCCAGATTTACTATTTGTGCACACACATACTTGACTATGATAAGAGTCCTTTTGAAATGTACTGATTGTAGCCTCTGAGAACTAGATCTCAGTGCCCAGCACTGTAATTAACTCAAGATTTATTCATTTATCAAGACTCCTGAAACAAGCTTGTCTAATTGCCTTTCTTTATTAATACATTCAAGAATGTTTAACATTTACTGCCACTTAAACAAGAGTTCTAATAAGATACTGTATCAATTAATGGTCCTGTTAAAAGTCAACTGGTATTTTTACAATAGCAGCAGAACTCCTTGTTACACATTAAACACCATGAAGCAATCATAAGGTCTGTGGGTTTGTTTGGAAAGGTGCATTGCAATGATACACTGCCAAGAATTTAACAAGCGTCTCCCACAAGACATTCCTTCCTTAAGAGGATAGTAAAAGGCTCTTAGTTTTGGACTTGCCCAGAAAAGGAGAATGAAGGGACAGGAATTCCGCTAGTGTGTTTGTCCTTTAAAAGCAATATGCTTTTCCAAAGCCCTCAGGATGCAAAAGCACTACACTGCACTGCCTTTGGTTCTTGAAATGTGTTGGCCTTACAGTCTGCATTTAGTTTTTTGTTTGAGGTTTTTTTTGGGGGGGAGATCATCAGATTGAGCCAATCTGAGACTAGTATACATCCCTACCCCTATGCTCTGTGCTCAGGGAATTCCTCACTTTGGGGAGTGTGATGCAGTCCACATCTGGGTGAAGGCTGGTGCTGAAAAGCCTTCATCAGAAGTGGCAGCTCCTTCCTTGCTGGATTTGAGAGCTGTCTTGCACTGAAGAAGTCCTGTCTAAGAACTACAAATGATGGCCCAAAGGCACAAACGGGACTGGCCAGAATGGCTTTTTAGCAAGGAATATTGCTATTTTGAAATCAAATGTTTCTAGAGGTGGACTGGTCTTCATCCAACTTCTATTAGGATGCTTTTTTTCAAAGACTAAGGCCTGGTGATGATATGGGTATAATTAAATAGTTGACTACAGTGTCAGTTAAAACAATAGCCTGTGATGTGAGCAACACACCACAAATGTTCTGCGTTGTTTTACAGTGGCAATCTTCAGGACATCTTCAAAGAAACCAAATTGAATGATGCATGATGATTTAGCAATCAAACTCAGTTACTTACTTCAATATTGGCCAATAAAATCATGCTTTTACTTACTGAAAGAATTGCTACAAACTTTATATGTTAGATGAATTATGCCAATTGAAGTATTTTTATTTCCTTTGTGAATCATAGAATCATAAATTTCCATAAGCCACTGAATAGGGAAGAGCAGAATACAATAAACTGGGAAAATACTTGCTCGCTCAGGCATAGTGGGCAGAGTACTCAAACACCACCAGACACCAGGAGCTACCATTTTGGTGGCCACAAATCTCTGCAGATTTATTTACTGAAAAAGAACTCTATAACCCTGCAAGATCCAGACCCTTTGTTTTTCTTTCTCTTTCTGGTTTCCAGGCAGCCTCATTTCACAGGGCAATAGCAGAGACAAGATAGCAGATAGCAAAATAGGTAAGTCCTAAGAGGTTCTTTATACATTTTTCCTCCTGGTATTGTGCAACACAGGGCACACCCCATCCTTCAGGCAGAAGGTTCATATACTGTGCTTCAGCTGGGCCAAGAAGAAGGCAGCATTCACAGTCAAATATCCACCAGGGAAAATGATCATTGGAAGTGTGCAGTGAGTCACCCTATCCTTAGACTTACCTCTCCCTACCTGCAGTATTGAATAAGAGGACCTAGGGTGGCTCCAAGAGCAAAATTTTCTGTGAAAATGACTTAATGGAGAGGCAGATTGATCCAGTAGAGATGTTTAGGGTTCACAGTCTGATCCTGTAGAGTTGTTTAGGGTTCACTCACCTACAGTGTAGTTGGGCTTTGTGTCTCTGTTTCCATCCTGTGTCCCTCTAGTGATAATGCCAGCCCAAGAAGAGAAATAGTGTTCTTCTCAGGAGGGTTTGATGAGGCCTTCTTGGGCAGCCTACAGGAATCTGACATGACTCAGTTCCTCAGAGGAGATGTCCATCCTAAAGGACCAGAGCAGAGCAGGAAGGAGACAGTTAAACCAGTGCTGGACCCAAAGCAGAGCAGCCACACTCAGGCTCATGCACTTTCCCTGATAAATTAATCTGCTCCAGTGGATATTATGCTAAACAGATGATTCCACCACAAACCAGATCATGTACTGAACTGAACCATGCAAATATTCAAGAGAAACAGAATACTTTTGTTTGTTTTGTGGTCCAAGAACATAAAACCAAAGAGTTTCAATCTTCACACCAATGATCCTGTGGAACATACAAGTGCTCCTTGCCACAGTGACAGGTTTTGTATTCAGGGAGCCACTTACAGTGGGATTCTGTTACCCTTTCAAAACAAAGACTGCATAATTGCTGGAAACAAACTGCTTGGCTAGGAGGGAATGACTTGTGATATTTAAAAAGCCGTTAAAGAATACTTAGCCATCCCATTATCATCTAATTATGACATGGTAACCAGTGGAAGAGTTTGACTGCCTAAAATACTGTCTGCTTCTTCTATCTTAGCTGATCTAAGAAATTATTTTACCGCTCACTATTAAATGTGCTGCTCACATCCCTCATACCCATCCATAACAGTCAACTCCTCAGTGCCATAAATGAGGCAACGGCAGTTGCCTGGGGTATTTTCTGAGGAATGAACCAAAGTACTCAATGCAGTATCATCATGCTCTCCTAATTGTCTCTGTTACTGGTTTTGGAAACTTGTACAATGCTTTTTATTCGCTCTTCGTTTGTTTTCAGACTATTAAAACCAAAGAAATAATGTTAGCAGCCAATAGCACTGAATAGGGCTTTGGATTATTTGGGTTTAGTTCCATCAAGGTCATACCTGGGTCTCTGGAACCGAGGTTTAATCCCTCAAATCTCCATTGATAAGTAAGGGATAATAATTTCTCTGTCTGTCTGGTCTGCTTGGATTAACACCCTGCAGGATGTTAATTCCAAATTCTTCCCTGGCAAAGGCAGCTTCTGCATGAAGCCTGAAGGTACAATTATAATACACATAATTATTAACACAAGTGCCTTCTTTTTGCCCCAGAAAAAGCCCCTTGATTTTAAGTCATCATTACAGTTTCACCTTATTCAAACATTTTTTATTGACAGCTAAAACAATTGAAAAGTAAACTTCATGACAACTACTTTTGGCAGGAGCATTTAAATCAGTGCATAGGGGAATGGGTGCAAGGAGGATTGAAAATTGTATCTGCTACTTTTTTAGTGTCCTTTGGCTTCAGTACCTTTAGAATTGAGGTTATAACATCTCCCTTCCCCATTTAGACCACAGACATTTCAGTGTTCTCCTCTGACATCTCCTTGCCTGGTAGTGGAGGCTTCAGAGCTAAGGTAAGCACACAGGTTGTCAACATGGTGAAAGGGAAAAGAGTGATGTAAGAAACCAACACTGAGTGACAAGCTGCTGAGTCAGCCAACAGCAGAAGGAAGAGGTTTCGTTTCTGTCTAGATGGCATTATCAACATACTTCAAAGTTATTACAACTTTGAATCCTGTAAAAAATTAGAAGGTATTTTAAGTGTTTGGGACTTAGGGTAGGGATTTATCAGCTTTCAGCTTCTTAGTACTCAAATTTTCCTTGCAAACTCAGAATTTTTAATGTAGATATAAATACAATTTCATTTTGTCACAGAAATTTGAAATTTCTAAAAAAACATTTTTACATTTTGAGATTTTAATATTCAAAAATGCTGAATCAAAAAATGTTTTCCACTTCTCATTGAATCCCTAAGCATTCCTACTTCATGTGGCTCAGCTGTAGACTCAAATCCACAAGACATTAGCAAGCACAGTGTTTTGGTTTCAATGAACTGCACCCTTGCCCCTTAACAAAAGAAGAGAGAGCTATTTGATGTCTCTCAGGCAGGAGCATTCAGCTTGATCCCAAGGAAGGCAGTAGGTTTTACTTGTCCTTTCCAGAGACCCTGTGATATGAAATCACTTCCTCTGATGATACCACAAACTGAATGTCCCCAGATAGGGGCAAACCTCAGAATTACAGGGAGCATCTCCAACCCTGCCCACTTGTTCTTTACATAGTCATTTCTGAACCAGCAATATCAGAGCAGCTGGTTCAGAATATCGAGATCAGGACAAACTGTACTCGTTTTATGGCTGCCCAGCTCAAACACAGAATTTTGTGGTCGGGACAGCACCTGCTTTTGGTTGACAGAGACTTTAATCCTATGTATGATGATGGCTCCTCCTCTGGGTGTCGGATGGAAGAGGAAGAGCTGATGCTGATGGCACAATTACTGTCTCATAGGGGTTGGGATGGTCCTGAATCCAAAACAAGTGAAAACATCCCAGAGCCTTCCTAATATCTGTTCTGAGTGTCAGCCATTCCACCCATTCCAAGAGTATTCTGGTAACTGAGAAGCAGCTCACACCAATGCCAGGGCATGACTTAATAGCTGTATGAATACATCACTGTTAAAAGAAAGCCCGTGATGAGCAAACTTTGGGAGTCACTGGAACCTGTTGGAAGCATCATCGAGTCAGTAAACACTTTGGAATTAGTTCAATGTCATAAAAAATGGTTAAATGTCACTAAGTTCCCAATGTTACTGCCTTGTAAGATTTATTAGAGAATCGTAAAATGGTTTGGGTTGGAAGGGACCTTAAAGATTATCTGGTTTCAAACTCTCTGTCACAGACACCTTGTACACCAGGTTGCTCAGAGCCCCATCCAACCTGTCCTTGAACACTTCCAGGGATCAAACATCCACTTAATCCAACCAAATTTATACCTCGAAAGTGTTTAGAAACACAAATAAGTGGACTGATGACTGTTAATGGATCCACCACAGCAAACAAGGTGTGAATCAGAGAACTGTGAGGAGCCCAAAGGCATCCAGGATGTCCACAGGGGGCTGACAGATCTGATGCAGGACCTTCAGCAGACCATGATCTGCAGTATACTCAGGGATGTATGAAATGGTGCTAACTCTCCAACTGAGAGACAACTGAGTGCTGATAGACTTTCTTGTGTGATGCATTCTACATAATGACAAGGCCTATGTTCCTAGACAGACTTATAATCAAAACAGCCACACAAGGGTTAAGGGGAAAGAAATTTTCATCCTGATTTTATATAAATAGGCAATGATTTTTTATATAAAGAGACAATGATTTACTTAGGGTCACTGAGGAAGTCTGTGTTCATAGACCGGTCACATTCTGGTGCATCAATCAAAGACCACAGTCTCACTGCCCCCATCTGTGTGCACAGACACACCATAGTGGGATGCACTGTCTGGAAAAGGGGTGCAGCATTCCCCAAATATTCCCCAAATGCTGTATTAGGACTACGGATTCAAAAGGGTGTGCACAAGACAGAGAGCCCCTTCTGGGTCATCTAAATTTTGCCAGAGAGAAGCAATGTCGGCAAAGTAACTGAGATGAAGGAAACAAAAATATTGCTTCAAGTCCTCCTGGATTCCCTCCAGGATCTGTGTTAAGCACTGCTGGCTCAACATGAGAATTTTATTCTTCTCCTCCCTATTATTCTCGAAAAGTGATGCTCCCATGCTGCTTTTAGGACAGTGCACATAACTGTGTGCTGTGCCAGGAGTCAGAACATTCTGACTCTGCCTGTAACACGGCTTCCCATCGGACAGCATCATTTCTGTGTGGTTAACATGGACACAGAAATGCTCTGCTTCCAGAGCCAGAGACACAACCAGATCATTAATTATTTCCATACCTTCAAAAACTTAAGAGAGAAGTAAATAGTCATGGAAGCTCATGCCAGGACTTGGACCTCACACAGCAGAAAACTCTTGGTTTCTTGGGAGCCCATCCCATCAGGTCTCTCAAGCTCCTTTCATGGACATGGCAATTAGTGCTCTGCAGACACGATGGACATTGATGGATCATGTGTCCTCAGTGAGTGATTGTAAGGCCTTCCCTTCCCCCATACTCTTACGATTTAAGATCTTCCCTCTTAAATTTTACATTTCCTCTCCTACTAGATATAGTTTTTCAGCTTCACTTACATGAGTAAGGGTTTGTCCCAAAGCAGCCTCTCCTCCCCCAGTTTCCTCTTCCCCCTCTTTACTCACTGTGAATAAGACCTCTCTGTCTAAAGCAGCAGTTGCTGAAGAGTCTCAAGAGTACCCATTTCTCGTCCTCTCCCTGTTTTGATGCACTGATTACCCTCTTGTTGGATCAATAGCCCATCTGCTTTTAGAAGTTTTCTAGCATTCTGATGCTAAATTAAAACAGAGAGAATCAATCCTCAGTTAATTTACCCAACCAGACAATTTATATCACTCTTCTGATCTGCCATCATGTGGATTTATACAACACTGACATACTGTGAGGACTTCCCAGACAAAGTAAGCACTTTTATAATGCTAAATCATCCTCTTTATTAGTAACTCTCAAATGTGACAAACCAGGAGATTTATTGTATAATGTTGCATAGTCCTTGGTTGAACTTGTTAAAACTCATGGCTATTATAATGAAGCAATTTGCTAATTAACAGTGGATTTTTCTTGTTTTTTTAATGGACTTTGGGGATACATTTTAGACTTAGATTAAGATTAGTGCAAAAAAAAAAAAGAGTTATTGTTAATTATTTCAAATTGAGTGTTATGCTAATAGTAAACAATTAGTTATTTCCTGACTGAAAATTAATGTTCTATAAATAATTACAAAACCAAGCTGTTGTGTGAGTCCCAAAAGGAGAGGCCAGACTTAGAAAAGATTCATGACTCTTTCTTGTGGGTTAACCACCATGGCCTCACACTTTGAAAAAATTAGGCATGAGCCTTGGAGGCTTCCTAGGGTTCTTCTACCCTGGCTGAAAAAAAAAAATAGATAAATAGATAAATAGAGAGAGAGAGATGAAGAGAGAAAGAAGGAGAGAAAGATGAAGATAACCTGCAGAGGGATTTTTTTTGACAGCAAAGGTATATGGTGTTACAGTTTGCCAATTCTCAGACCACTTCTCAAATCAAAGATCAATTAAAATATTACCATCCATCTCACCAGAGGTTTCTGCCTTGTGAGAAATATATATACTTTATACTTGCTTTTGCATAGGGAAGGCTGGGAACAGAGAAAGTTGAGTTACATCCATTGATCCCAGTTCAGTTTAGTTGATAAGGTAGGAGACTTATATACATCCTCTTACAGGCCACCTAATTCTCTCACTGAACTCCTAGGAGTTATTATATTCCTTTCTATGACTGGAAATGTTTGATTATTCATTTTGATTGATATTAGCTTTTTCTCAGAACTCTAAGTTCTTCGGTGTCTTTCCATGCCCTTATAGATGCCCTCTCCAGTCTGTGGAAACAAACAGACACCTCTTGTGCCTAAATCAGGGAAAGGTGGGCTCTCTAAATTCACAGAGTAAAGGATTTCTCATCAGCAAAGGCAGAGTTCATGTTGGCACAGGAAGCAGAACTCCTCTGGGCATCAGCATCACTTAAACAACTCAGGAGTACAAAAACCTTGCAGCAGCCTGTCATGGCCCTGCATCACCTGCCCCCAGCCCCTTCTTCTGCCAGAGCTGGTGTGTGCACGCCATGCCATGGGGTGGAAGAGCAATGAATGCAATCAGGAACCAGGGCTCCCAGACCCTGCCTTCTCAGCAGATTCAAATCTGCAACATCCACAGACTTTTGGTCAGCAGCGGAAGGGGAAGAGCTGCCAGGAGGGTGGCAGCCCTGGGGAACAAGTAAATCAGGACTTGATAGCACTGCTGGAGGTTTCCCTCCATCCTGCTGCACTGAGCTGTACCTGCCTCTCACAGAGACACTAATGCTTCTGCAGGAACAAGGGCATCTCTCCCCAAACTGCAGTTTTGCCTTTTCCACCTCTGTTCTTTGAATAACTTCCTACTTGGCCTCTATCTGAAGCCTGCTCAACTGTGTGCTGTGTCTTACACAGCACAGCAGAGCCACAGAAATCAGTAAAATTTGCAATAGAAAGCAACTGTTGCTTTACTTTCCTTCTCATTCCTGAGCATTGGCTTGGAGTCTGTCAAAGCCTGTGATAACCCCCTCTTTCCACTGGGCTACTGCCTTATTCTAGCATGAGGGGGGAAAAAAATCAAAGATTCCTTACTAAAGATGTGACATTTTCTCCTTGTCATGTCCTCTCTCTGCGCAGCCTTCATGCCTTGGTCAGACAGGGCATTGTTCTCGTCTCCTACCTTTGTGTTAGCCAGCTAAAAAATCTCCCCCCAGCTCCTACAAACCAGCACTTTGAAGTGTCCAGAGACCTTTGCTGAAGAGCTGGTGAGTCTTAATGTGCAAGAAGTATCCAAACCATAACAACATCATGAGAACATAACAGCATTAGCTTAGAGTTTGATGAGTGTGTGCTCTCCTGATGTACCTCCCAGACTTGTGTCAGTCCTGAGGTCTTCCTCTAAACCTGAGTCCTCAGGTGAGAGGGAGATGAATTCTGTCTGATCTGTAAGTAAAATAAGTTTTCAATTTGCTGTCAGAGCTTTAATTAAAATACTTATAGATAACTTTACTGTGTCAAATTATCTATGCCACTATTACTATAGGAAGATGAATGTTAGCTGTGAAAACAGGCAAATACACTCCCCTAGACTAATGAGTAATTTCATAGCCATTGATTTTTTGACTTTGAAAATTCTCCCACATACTTCTGGGAATTGGAACTTGTTACAGATGACCTCACAGCAGCTTTGGCAATTTTTTAAACCTTTTGTGAATGTAGAAAAAGAGTAATTTTGCCCATTCATGTTTTTTTTGTGGCAGGCATTACATGTGAACACTTCCATCCCACGTTCTGAAACCCAGACTAATTGTTGAATTACTATATTTAACATATAAGCTTTAATTCTATGAGATACTGATAAACAGCCACCGTCTCCTTCTGTAAGAGTTAGGACTTAATTCTGCAGTTATCAGCTTTCTTTTCAGTAATTATGAAAAGTCAGATTGTGTACCAGGATAAATTTAGTCATTGGGATGAATCTGTTTATGCCAATGAGTTACATTGAGAGAGCACAAAATGGAAATAACTATTACTGACTTGAAAGCAGTTGTGTGATTTAGTACATAACAGGCTATTTGAAATAGTTGCATAACTAAATGGGCAATTTTACTATAAAATTAATCATTTAATCCACACAAACATTGTGAAGCTTTTGGTAAATTCTGAGTGCTTAAAATCAGTCAATGCAGCAGCTGAGCACCTCAGAGTCCCTAAGACATCAACTTCAGATCACTTTCCTAGAGCAGCTGCTTGAATCATGGCTGTCACTTCTCTGCTCTTTGCTCAGCCCAAGTGCAACAGGATGTCAACTCTCTCAGCACTCCTTGAGTGTGGAGGCACCAGCAGGAGTGAAGAGTAGGCTGTGCACAGGGTATCTGAGACATGGACAGACACCAGCTTTCTTGTGGTTTATGGGTGTCTCGTGTACAATGCCACACGAGAAATGATGGCAGAGCACCAGATTTAACTGAGACCCTGTACCACTCTTTGACCAGCAGCTGAGCTCTGGGTTTCTGTCATACGGGTTCCATCCCAGAAGCTACCCCTGGGATCACTCAGGATGGAAAGGTACAAGGAATAAAGAAAGCAAGAATCACCAGAGAGACAAAGGAACCTTTTCTAACCAGAAGAAACTGTGCTTGGGATATCCATTGCTTTAGATTTTGCACCACATATCAGCACCATAATGACGGGACCACTTGAAATCGCTGGCAATCAGGATGCACCTCCTGGCAGTCCCTGGGATGGTCCATGCTGCATCTCAAGCACAACAGAAAGAGACTGTTGATAGTGTCAGCATGTTTGCAATGGCAGTGGGGGCAGAGGATGAGAGACAACAACCAGAGCAGATGACACAGAAACAAGATTCAGGACAGTGGTCAGAGTGAGGGCCACAGCTTCTTAGGGCAGCTGGACCTTGGTACAAAGCCTGCAAAGGCAGCTGCCCAAAGCTCCGGCCACTCATACCACAAGACTTCATGCCAAAACAATTGAGCCCTGACCACATCTATTCAAGGATCAGCCCCAGTAAATCTGGGCCTTTTTGTAGCTGCATTAATCTATGATCTGAGTTAAACCCATTAAAACAGAAAGACTAAACCAGCATAGCTGGGATGAAGAGTCTGTCCCAGCTGGCTACAGGAAGGTGGGAAGGCAGCCTGGTGGTTATGCAGCTGTCAAGCAATAATCCAGCATTATCTGGGTCCCACATTCAATTAAAGAAACCATGCATATGCACTAGACATGCAGTTGCATTAATCTCATCCATTGGCTTTATTAATGTACTTAATATTAGTGGCAACTTTTCCCTTCTCCCATGGTGCTGTCAAAGACATTCCGTCCATCACTGCAAATGTGAGGACTTAATTCCAGCTACTGCATGCATGGCCTCAGGGCACCAAAGAGCAGAACAACGGTGTGGTTTGATTAACCGAGTTCCTGTCTCCATCAGCAGCTGAGTCCCCTTGAACAAACACAGTCCAGCTGCTTCTTGTGCCGTTATGCATTTAGATTTGCCTTTATTATACAATAAATGAGAAATCAAGAGTAAACAAGAAGGTGAGGGGTTTATTGAGCTCCTTTACTGTGACTACTGCTTCTACTGGCATTTCCTTTGACTTTTGACCTTTCTTGATGCAAAGGCTCTGGTCTCCTTGCAGCTAAGCTGCGGCTTTCTCTGAACTACATGGGCTGTAATGTGATACCTGTGGATATGGTACCAAGGGTAATTAAGATGTTTGTTGACTTTGGTTCTGCCCCACCAGTGTGTAACTATGTCTGTAGGAAGCCAGTGTTTGCTTGCTGTTGAAGTGACAAACACTGGTGCATAAAATCACCAAAGTTCCTGGTCTTCAGTGTTCCATGCTTCTTCATTACTAATTGAATAAAATTCAAATCAGTATGTTTGGCAAAGAACACATGAAGGTTCCATTTACAATGCAGGAAATAAACATTTATAAATTGGTTATACAGTGAGGACAGTACTTGGCTTGCTCTTTAATGGTAAATGCCCAAGGCATTATGGAATTATTCAGTCTTGCAAGAGTGAGGCCAGATGAAATACACTTGGCCAAATATCAAAGTCTCCTAGAAAATACTGCAGTGCACCCTAAACTCTGCTAATGCTAGTAATCAGTTCTCCACTGACTACAAGGGAGCTGGCCATACCTGATGGCTGACTTTTCACTTAGTTTAGTGAGATGAATACTCTTTTTTATATCCTGAGCAAATTTCAGTACCATGGTTTCTTTTCATTGTTGAGTAAGTTATTTCATACCTTCACACATCTAGTGATCTTTCATGAAGCAAATGACTTAAGCGATTTCTGGTTCTCTATCTTGTGGTCCAAACATCCTCAGCTTCTCCCTTTTTCAGTTCTGTGGATACAGAACAAAACTGATGTTGCTGATCTCCTCTGCACATTTTCTTGTTCTCCTCTCTATCTCACTTTCTACATCATGCTAGTTTTGATGGCTGTCAGGCTTCTTTCCTAGAGGGCATTGATAGACAAAATCATTAGGAAGTTGTCATAGATGTGGACAGTCAGGAGTGGGGCAAACTGGATGTTCCACGCACCTTCCTTACATCTCATTCCAAGATCTGAACTGAATCATCAACATAATCCTTCCAGTCTGATACATCCAGCATTTTGTGGCACTCATGAATTTCTACCCACTTTGAAGAGGATGCTGTATAACGACAGGTATCAGACATAATAGAAACAGTGAACTTTTATAACTCTGACAGCATGATCCAAGAAATTAAGGTCCTTTCTTCGAGGCACAGAAGTAGAAGAAATGATTGTCATTTTCCTAATTGTACCTAGAAGCAAGCCTTACTGCAGGGAAGTTAGACTGAAATCTTCCCCAATATTGGATGTGGCAATTCCAAAGGCACTGGAAACTGACAGCACATTTCAGAAGAAGCATGAGAACTACTGAAAGCTGCTAAAACTAGATTACTGAGAGTGAATAGTTTAGGAAATAGATTCATTAGCAGATTATTTGTAGTGTAACTGATAACAAGGTCAGATCAACATTATTGCATCACTGGACTTGGCTTTGCAAAAAGGGTTGATACTTGTAGGTCAAGTCAAAATTCTGCTTCCCAAATGAAAAGTTCACTAAGACCTAAATAAATCCAATTAAAAATGAATAGTGAAGTGCAAATATGGGCTGCAAAGGTCAGCAAATGGCCCAGACAAAATTTACTTGGCAGAAAATGTGTCATTAATCACAACAAAATAGAAAGGGATCCATTGCCAGAAGAATGTGGCTGTGCAGAGAACACACACAGCTTGAAGCCATCAGATTCATGTTTTCTGCATATTCTGTCAGACAGCAGTCCAGTTAGTTCCTTGTAGTTGTTTACTTCTGAGCTAACCACCTAGATTTCCTTTATCACCAGTGGAGAGAAACAGGCTCTTCTGGGGCCTAATTTATCTCACAGTAAAGTTGACATCTAAAATACATCACAGGAATAATGTTCTGAAAAGTACTCTTTCTCTCCATCCACTATGAAAAAGCTTTGGATGACTGGCTGGTGTGCATGTGCTTCTACACTGTGGACATCTAAGGCAAAGCAAGATTAATCCAGTTTTGTCATAAGCCAGGGACATGTCTACCCGTGAAATGCACCAATTATGGAATGAAAAGTTCCATAACTACCACTGCACTTGAGCACTGCAGAGCTTCTGAACTTGGGTGGCAGTGTAGGCATTGCAGTAATGTCACCACACTGCTTCAGGGACCTGTTTATTCCACACACAGCCCAATTAACATAGCTCTTGGAGTTCATCTTTAAAGAAAAAACCCACACTTTTGGGCTGGCAGCCTCAACCTACTAATTAATTACTTCATTTTTACACACACTGAGAGTCTTCTTAGATCCATGTTTTCTTCATCTTTTTGCAGGACTCTTTTTCATGTAATGAAGTAGCTACACTTCTGTAGAACAATTCCCACAGCCTTGGTAATCTGCTGGAGCCTTCCAGTCAAGCAGTTGTTAACCAAACAATTAAATTAATTAATGCAACCTCCAGCACCTCATGGGTGCATGAGCCTGCTCCTGTCAGAGGTGTAATGAAAGCATGTGTGGACCAGGAGGCTTTCACTGAGTAATGTGTTCTGTGAGAAAGGCTAGCAGAAAATGAAGTAAAAATGCCAGATCCAATCCAGAGAAAACTATGCAACTAAGCTTGCAAAGAGGGAGCAAATGCTGATGCAAAAAGAAGTTCTCAGAGGAAATACTGTATGTGACAGACATTACTCAAGCCATTGATTTTAGGAATCTATTTTAGGAAATCTAACTTCTACAATGGAAACTTAACCATTGCCTGTACAGATGTGTCTAGGCTCCATCCAGGTGTGCATGCACCCTGCAGCTGCATAGAGGTTTCAAAGACAGGTGCCTGAAATGTTTTGAGCATCCTCACTATCTATTATTGATCCCACCAACAAGGACCTCATCTCCCCTTGGTATAAGCAGACTACAACAAAGAGAAATATCACACATCCCTGTTTTTTCCTTTCAAGTGAAATGAGTAGTAAGGCCCTGAACTTTGGGTCCATCCGACGGCCAAAGACATGCTCCTACACCACTAAAAGCAGCGACACTCTGGCAAAAGGGACAGTCCCCTCAAAAAGGATATTGCTAGGAAAAGGAGAGGAAATGTAGGAGAAAGAATAAAATCAGAAGAAGAAAATATTTTTTCTTAACTAAGTTGGAGGATGTGGTTTAAGTTTTCACCATTCTAATTTTAAATAATGCAACTAACTGAAACAAAGTCACCCCACAGGACCATGCTTAAAAATACACATTTATCCCTTTGTCTTTTTCTCATCAGTCTTTGAGATCTGAGTAATTCAAACCACACAGAAATTAATATGTCAGCAGACACCTCCCACAACCACTGTATGATGAGCCCAGAGATGAGTCAGTCACTCAATATTATGGCAGGGGGATTTCCTCCACACTAGGCTGCAGGCATGGAGGATGGACACAAACAATGTACCTGTCCAAAAGAACCCAAATACCAGGGCATCTCCTCCAGTCTGAGGGATTCTTTAATCTTTTGATGAGGGACTACTACAAAACTCTCAAGCAGATTTGGTTTACCTAAACCCAAGTATCTGATGCCATTTGAGATGCCCTTGTGTATCTGAAGTAGACAGATGTGGTCAGTCTTCTAGATGTGACACATAAACTACATGAAATCTGTATCCTTCTCCAGCAGATGAAGGTTAGGTTGGGTAAGGCAGGGCATCTGAAATGTCACCAGACCATATATTTAAGCTAATGATTGATGTGGAACACAGGTAACTCAAAACCCGACCTGAGCAAGATTCTTCTCCACCAGCAAAGTTGACTTTCATCATCCTTCAGAAATCCTCTTTCATTTGGAACCATGCCTATGAAGATTTCCTGAGATTTCTATTCTGCCCTTTCTTAGGCCATTCCCACCCATTTTGTCCCATGATTATTCTCTGTAAGCTGATGAGTCATGAGTGGAAAGGTACAGGTACCTCTCTTGGTTTGATTTTTAGTGAGCTAAAGCACACCCTGGAGAAGGCCATCCCTCCCTCTCTCTCTCTCTCTCTCTCTCTCTCTCTCTTTCTCTCTACTATAATAGCTCTGCTAGTAAAATCTTTCAGTTTGGCTTCTGAATTAAATAAATAAAACTTTGCAGATGAGTCTAAATGTTGGAATTTACTAGTCAAAATTGAGAGTGTTGTGTGCATGAGAAATTATCTCCTTTTTTAGTCCAGAATTAAGCCCAGGGTATTTGTAAGGTACATGTATCTAGAAAAAATATCATGTGAGATTGAATTTCTGCTTTTCTTCACAGGGACTCCAGTGAGTAGCTCCACCTATTAGGAATCAACAGTTGCCAGCTGGTTAATGAGACTGAGTGAATGTTGCACAGTCTGTATTGATGGGCATGATTAATTGTGGAGAGTCAGCTCAAGCATGTCCTGCAAATAGGTAAAGGTGGCACTAATGCAAATTGGTCAGCTGGGAATAAACATCATTAATTCCATACGACATGTCAGATAAACAGCCTATGGAGAGCTGTGCATTTACAAATCATTGAAAGACCAACTTGTGTAGGGTTTATCCTGAGACAGCAATAAAGGTAATCAATTTGGATTTAAAGATGTTTGCAGAGATATGATGGACCAATTGAGATGAATGGTTAAGCCATATACTTGCTAGCCTGCATTGTGAGACAGTCGGTCAGCAGTAACCGGCATTGTAAAAGAGCAAGGTTTGTGCTCTACACTTGGCCATCAGTGAAATTTCTGCTCCGCAGAAAACAACAAGGTTTCAGAAAAACAATATTGTCAGGCGGGATTAATAGTTAACTGCCCCCCCCACCAAGTAATTAACAGGGGAAATTCCCTTATCCACCTATTCCCAGACGTGATTGTACATGGAGGTACTGGGCCATTACAATTTCTAGGAAAGCTGATTTATCTGCAGCTTCCAGTTCACCCCTTCTTCTACCCTGAGCCTCCTCCAGTTCAGATATGAGACAGGCTGCTTCCTTGGCAAGTATCAGTGAGAACAATTGGACATATCACTGGACTCCCAGATCAATAGGTACCCACCATATTTTCAAGTTCAAAAAAAACCCCCTCAACATTTTCACGCAAAACTTATGTTTTCCCTAATGTGAATTTTAGTTCTGCAAAACTAGTAGGAAAATTCCCAACCATCTGTAAATATAAAAGGGAATTGGGGAAAAGGCAGCCTTAGGCTCACTCCCTCTGACTTATGTCTTTTTCCTCTGCACCCATAAAATCTCTGGGACCCAAGCATTGAGTCATGGCTGAAATTATTAAGGACATATCAATTAATAAAAAATTATAGTTCCCTATGAGTAATAAGAGCTCTACAGCAGTGTGCTCATAATAATGTAATTACTGGTGGGGTCTCTGTTTAAATTGAGATCAACCATTAGCAATTTTCGCACAGCTACACTTCTTTCATTAATATATTTTTCTTTGCATACAATGTAAGCCTGCTTTTTAGAGTCCTAACAAATACTTAAAATACGAATCTTCTATAACTTCAAGACTAGATAGCAATCACCTGATAACTAAGCATAATCTGCAACTAAAGACTCATATACAATTGAGCAAGACCTTCATACAATCAAAGCTCAGATTCCACGAGCTGATGTGACTTTATGTGCATTTTGCAAAGGAGCTGCTCACTGCCTTTTGTGACACCTCAACCGGAGCACACTAAGAAATCACTGTAAGCTCCAGACCTCCTTCACATTCCTCAGCCCTTTTCTTTCCAGCACAGCTCTGTATTAAATCTCCATAGGTCTGAATGTGGCTTCTTGTAGCCTGAATATACTGAGAAGGTAGCACTTGTTAGCACAAGCAGTTTTAATTTTGATTCTTTTATTAACTGATTGTTTTCAAACCAGATTACATTAAGTATAGGAAATCAGTCTCTGTAGTAAAAGACCATTAGCTCAGCTGCTTGGAAATGGAGACACTTCCACTAACTGTGTCATGAACAGAGCTGGGTGTGCAGCTCTAAAATTCCTGTTATCCTGAGGACATGTTCCTATCTAGGAACATGCCTAGCACCTTCCTTTGGCACCAACATAGCGACATAAAGGAAACCAGCAAATATTTCACTGGGGAGGGGAGCAATTTATCAAGCTGACTCTATATAGTCTGGAAATTACATGTTCTTTCTCTATCCTGAGAACTGATGATTAAGAAAAGACAAATGGTGTTTCACTCGCTGTAGGAAAATATTGCAGTGCTAGATAAGACAACAAACACAGATATTCAGCTGGGTCTCCTCATCCCCCTCATCATACCAAAAATGAAAGAAGAAGAAGTTCCATTCTGAAACCTCATATTCCTGCCTAGGTTTTTAATCAAGAGTATACATAAGAAACTACCCAATTCTGATTTGGATAATACTACATTTACTTTCTTTATTTTCCAGGGGGCTTTTCTCATTTTTTTTTTTTTTTTAATTTAACTCCACTAGAGGGGCTGAGAATTGATTTTTTAAACCTTTCAAGGAGAAAGGAAGGAGGAAGTCATGTCAAAGGCTGTTTTGTTTCCTGCACAAAGAGGAACTCTGAAATATTCTGAATTCCAATAAATAGATAAAATTAAAATGTCACCTCAGCTGACTTGAGGCACAAAAAAATGAGATTCATCTTCCCTAACTCTGCCTGTGGTATGAGCTTCCATCTAAGCAGAGTGTCCAGGCTCTATTTATGGGCAGTTTACGGAGTGCCACACTTTTAACTAATGTGGGTGACCACTTTAGGAAGTACCCTAGATTCCCTGAACTCTGCTGACAACTCTCCCCTGATTGTAAATGCAGCACAGGTGGCTAGCTCAGATATTGCTTACTGCACTGTAGACAATCACTTTAAGCAGATAAATCCCTCCCTGGAAGCCCACACTCTTCCCCAAGGCCCTGTGCTTCTGGGAAAGGGGGGATGGTTAAGAACTGACCCAACAAACTTTCTTCATTTCATAGGACTTCAAATATTTGCGTCTTGTGAAGCATATGATATTGAGAGGCAACTGAGAAATGGTTATTTGTGTCTTTGCCAAAGTGCTCTGCAAAAGTGCTGACCATGTTTTGGATCTGAATGTTTAGGGAAGATGGGAATTGGGCAGAGAGGGGAGGTGAGGTTTGGGAATGGGGTGCATAGCTGCAGGGGTTAAAGAATCATACAATCAGAGTATCTTGAACTGGAAGGGACCCACAAGGTCCAAAGCCCAGCTCCTGGAGCTTCAGGGCTGGATTATGGTTGAAAAATGAGAACAGAAAACATTTGGCAGGAGATGGCAGCTGAAAAGGAGAAATAGACTTTGAAACAGGATGATAGGTAAACCCACGGGGATGGGCTGTCGAGTGAAGAATAGGAGAACTTGCTGTCTATTGAGAAACTAGAATCCATGACTCCTTGCTTGAGGCTCCTCTCACTGGCAAAATAAATGAACGAATGAATAAATAAATAAATAAATAAAAGTTCAGGGTTATTCTTGCTTCAATCCTAACTGAAGAACTCTGTAGTACTCCTGGAGAAGTAACTACTGGAGATCCACAGCACCCAGCTGCACCTCCCAATGTATCCGGTGTATCAATGTCTGTTAATTCCCATCTTCACTCACCAGGAATCTGTGAAACTCATGTATGTCCCCACTGATCAGCCCTTTCCCTCCTCTTCCATTGCTGCTCCTGGGATCTATTTTCTTGGGTCTGGTTGATTCAAAACTAGAAACTAAAATTGTGTTGCAAATTAGCGATTGCAAAAGCCAGCAGCAATCACTGTGGCTGTTCCCCTTCCAAAATTAAGGAGAGTTTGCCATCTAGAGGGGAAGCAAGACAGAATTCTGATCTGTGGTGGGAGCAGCTTTCGATTTGAGTACAGGCAGTTCAGTGTTACAAACTGGGCAGCAGGACAACGACAGGCTCATACCACATAAGGAAGAGAGCTGGAGAGATGTTTCTTTCTGAGTCTGGGACAAATAGTCATTTTCTTATCTAAATTGTGCAAGCTGAAACAGACAGACAGTTTAATTAAGCTCAGCAGATCAATGGCATTCACATTCAGCAGAGGAAAAACCTTGCCAGAGACTATTTTTTGAGCTAGTTTTCTCCACTAGGCATGTAGACACAGCTGGGTTGATAACCAGCAGTGAGTAAAATACTTTTTCCAGTGCAACTGGATGTTGACCACAAATTTCTGCTGAACCCCAGAGCTTCATCCTATGAGAGTGGAAATCTTCCATTTTTATACCCAGATTACACTGAAAATTACTTCTCTCCAGTTCAAAGATTTCCCTTGTATATTTTCTCCATGATAGACGTCAAAATGTGTTCTCATGGTTTCTTTTTTTCTCCTGGGAAAACCATGAGGGTTTTTTCCCTTTTTCCTTTATTTTCTTTTCCCATTTGATGTTTATTGACTACATGAAGATAAGATGCTCTGTTCTTGCAAGCCCTGAGCTGTGCTTCCATTCATACAGCGACTCTGCATTTCACTTCACTTGAAAGCATTCCTGTTTCCTCAGGGAGGAAGGACGAGTTGTCCCTCAATGCTCCCTTCCCCCAGCCACTCCTGCAATCCTGCTCCTGCAAGCTAGGAGCAGTCCCCATGGACAACGCACCATGAAACATCATGGAGCCCTGCTGGATGGGGCTCATGGGGCTGTGACATGGGGAGGGTGGTTCAGCCAGGCTGCAAAGCACTGACAGACACCGAGTTGATGAATAAACATCCCTCTTGTAAACTACCTGCAAATGATTAGGAACGAAGGCAAAGGCAAACACAAGGCAGAGACCTCCAAGCACTTCATGATTTTGAAGGCTTGTTGGAGTCCAAGTCAGGCACTGGTGTCAACTTGGTCCAACTTGGTCACTGGTGTGCTGGAGAGGCAGGTGCACACACCAGCAGAAAAACAGATCTGCCTGCAGATTTCATATGCTTTCCTACTTATTCTACTTTTCTTCTGGTGATTTTGTCAACTTGTCTTTGCTTTCCCAATGACCTGGCACTTAGTTCTCAATATGCTCATGGGCTTCTGCAGGCATTGCTGTCATGACCTGTGCAGTGCTAATGAAACCATCTGTTGGGTCAGCCTGTCACTTTACATGCCATTCCAGCCTCTGATTCCATGAGATCACACAGGCAAAGCAGTCACAGCCCTCACAGCAGTGCCCTCATGTGATTTTAGGAGGTGGCTAAGCTACAGAAAAAGTCCTTTTTCTGGATGAGACGCTAAGCTGCTGTTGTGAGTGTTTGTGACCTTTGAAGTTCACAGACTGCTTTCTCTAACAAAAAAAGCTTAAGTTAGAGGTCCTGTTTCTGGGTGGACAAATGTAAATTTTGCCTCTGTTTGCCCTTCACTTTTAAACAGTGCAGTAAACTGACTTCTGAAGTACATTCAAGGCCTCCTCTAGTTTATAAAACGTGTCCAGGGACAACTAAATGAGATAATAAAATAGATATTTAGATCTTTTCCACCCACTCCTTTTGGGCTGAGGTGCATGAGTGAATTCAGGCAGTTAATCAAGCTACTGATTGTCAGCTAAGCCACGGTAATGGTTGGTGCCTGACCATGCATGTGTCCTTAGCATAATGCAGCTGCAAAGTAAATTTTGCCAGCTTAGCTCCTAATGAAAATGAAATCCACTGTAGAGGCAGTTTAAACTAACACACTTCTCAGCGGGTCAAGCTTAAGGCATGCACATGGTTAGTTAGCAGGTTTCATATGATGGGAATTATCAGTAACTCAATTATTCTTTATCATGTGCTGAGGGCTGGGAAATTATCCATTTGGAATAGTGATGCAATAGTGATGCAATGATTGAACTGGCTGAAACTGCTCTACATAAAGGGCTCACACAATTTGAGTTGTATCTATGTATAACCTTAACTAGAGATGTGGAAAATTCATTGGAAGACTTTTAAATTGAGATTGATTTTGTCTCTCTAAAAATACAAAGACATTCAAACAGAAATTTTGAGTGTGGTGTAGAAAGTTTGGGATGAGATTCTTTCACCTGTGTGACACAGAATCAATCTAGATAGCCAAAGTGATACCTATAGTTTTATAGGTTTTGATATCAAGAAGTGAATCCTTCTTGATATCAAAACCTATGAAACTATGAATCCTTGTGGTTCAGTAAGGTATAATTCACTGTCTACACCAACACTCCCTTCCCATCCCCCTGGCACCTTTCTCACTGAGGCTACACATCTGTAGTAAAGCTGTGTGCCATGGGTCTAGGACAAATGAATGAGAAAAACTAACTGCTTAACAGAACAAAGCTAAAACACATGAGCTTCCACTCCCTGATGCACTGGTATGTGGAGTATTAAAGGCATTTGAACCACAATCCCTGTTCAAATCAGCTCATGCATCCATTCTGGACAAGAGAGCAGCATTTCAATTTCTTGCTGCTCTGGTGGTTTGCTTGAAAGCAATATGCTGAAACTCCCTAAACCGAAATTCAGGTGATATTATGTCTATCCCATCCAACCTGGCTTTGAAGAATTCCCCATGTTCAGTCCAAGGTTTGTGCATTGGAACTGTTTATGTAAGAGGCAGCTATTATTTGTCATGGACATCTATCATAGAAAAAAACATTTTCAAAAATTTGCACTAGAAGATTGAAAGAAACAGTATTCCTCTGTCTTGAATTTAAAGCATTTTTTTAATTGCTATTAGCATTAAACTTTACTGGGACTATGAATTGAACTCAGCTTCTGAGCCTCAGCTGGTATTTTGCAATTTTACCCTTCAGCCTAGTTTTTTTTTTTAATTGAAACTTCTAGAATATGCACTTTCTGTTCAGTTTTTGCAACTTCCTGCATGAATGAAATATCCCCTAACCCTGACCAGAAAACCCTTCCACATCTCTTTCAGAAATTTGCTTCAGCAAATGTAACATCCTCACCAGAAGGAAACACAAGCTATAAAACATGCTGCAGCCTTCCTTTCTGTCTGGCTTGCTTCAGACTTCATTCATAAAAAAAGAGCGAGAGAGAGAGAATGAGAAAAAGTGACAGTTGATTCAGAAAGTTGTACAATGTAAACACTCGTCCACAGATGATGCATTGAGGGTTGGTGTTGCATATCTTTGGGGACAACATATGCCTGTCTTTCACACTTGTCAAATCCTAACGGCCATTGTTATCAGCCCACAAAAGCTTCCAAATTCCTACCTGTCACTGAAATTCTTAGAAAATGAGAAACCATAACAGACTGAGAAAAAAATAACTGTGATCCTTCCTATTCTGCCACTGCCTGGGTCCTTAGCCTTTTCTCTAACACAATCCTTACTCAGCAGAGCCATGTTATTGATACTCTCAAGACTTCCCAGTCTTTTCAAAGGATGCAGACACCTGCATTACTTTTTTATTTATAAACAAATTTAGAACACTCCTTATGTGACAGAATTATTAATTCTTCTAATTATTATTGTTTCCACTATTGTTTTACTATTATTCTTGTTTCCATTTTGCAAACAGAGAAACAAGAGAAGGTTAGCTTTCCATTTCAGCCTTGATCTGAGCCAGGATTTATGTTAAGATTTGTCAAACACACAGGCAGGACAAGGATGAAAATTTTCCACCCTTCTGAGATAGTGAAATATCACTTTCTCTTGAATTTTAAGTCTTTATGAGACCTTGCCCACAGCACACTCCAGACAGAAGCAATACCCTTCCAACCTTGCTAGGTCTCATTAGGGGGATGGAGGTACAGTCACTATAGCTTGTCCTCTTCTCTGGACCTCTCTTTCCATCCCAGTTCAACCTCCATGTCCCTGTGATCGGAGATCCAGCCTCTCCAAAAAATCCTTCCTGGCCCCGCCTTAGTTTCTTTCTAGAGAGCAGTGGGATTTACACTGGTCTGTGGAAGCAAGTGAGCATCCAGCCCACGGGTGCTGCTGGTGTTGTTGCAGATTTGTCCCGCTGCTGCCCAGCTCTATCCATCCCAGCTGGGAATAGAAAGGCATCCCTGGCACAGGGACAGGCAGAGCTGCAGCCACCCCAGAGCTGGTGCAAAGGTTTCCCACAGCCCTGGAGCTGCCTTTGAATGCGCTGCGTGTCAGCAGGCGGCAGGAATGCGGGGAATGTTCGGCTGCAGGGCACTCCACTTCGGGGATTAAGGCACATGATCCCAGACAAGAGCGATAGCCATAGTCGCCCTGGAGGCCAAACCCCCGGGAGAAAAGTTTCTGCTCCCCCAAGAAGGGTCTGAAAGTGCCTGCTGCCCTGGCCTGCAGGAGGAAGCAGGAGCTGTGTGTCTGATGCTTAGAGCTTCCTACTTTTCTTTGAGAAAAACAAGAGCATGACCAGTATCTGATAGATTATCTTTCCTGGGGCAGAAGATGGGTTTAGGAGATGGGTAGGGATGGGGAGGTATTTCTTCAATGAATTCCGTTTCCCACTGCGTGTAAAGGGTACTTCCCTCCAGGTTACTTCCCCCCATCACCTCGCTGGATCCTGTCACACACTTCCCACTCTCAATGAAAAGCAGAAACCGCCTTTCTGAATGAAACCACTTCTTTCTTTGCTGTGTTTGGGCAGCCAGGATCCCCTCCCTGCTGCATGTCCTGCTGCAGCTCAGTTCAGCCCTGAAACTCCTGCATCTCTGTGGCCTCTATTGTGGCAGAAGACCTTGGAGCTCTTTGTGCATTTTGCTACTAAAAATGGGCTTTGTGCAGTTCACTGCACTGGAAAACAGGTTCACTCGGCAATGCCATGCTGTGTGTAGTTTACAAATCATGCAGTGAAAGGATACAATCATGTCTCTTTTTCTTGATAAGTCCCACAGGCCCTCAAGTGTGCCTGAGGTCACATATCTGAAGCATACCCTGAGAGGTCTCCTTCTTACCTCCAGGAGCTCAAGGAACCCCAGAGCCAACTGCAAGAATTCCCTTCCTCACACACCACCTGGCATCACTGCCACAGGCTTCCTAGCAGGGAAGAATCCCTCTCTCACCTGATACAGCTCCACAGTCACTAAGGATGGCGGTGTTTCATAGTACATTGGGCCAGCAATAAGTAATGGCACAGGTTTAAGAAGTTCTTACATTACCTGCAAAGTATTTGGAGGTGGAGGGATGATGGAGTATTTGTTTTTCCCTCTTAATGAGATAGGTTTAAAGAGCATTTACAAAAAAGCCCCACACCGATCCAAATGCTCCCATTTGCCATTTGAGAGCTACACCTGCACTGCCAGTGGGATAAGCAGAGGACAGAAATGTGGAGCTCTCCCTGACTCTGCTGTATCTGACTCGGGGAGAGAAGGCACCATGACATACTAAAGGCCTAATTATGCCCATTGTCACACTGCCCCACATCCAACAGCTGCTAAGGAATCCTTCTCTGTTTATCCTTGTGCAAATAAAAGCAAGTCTCCAAATAGTTTGTGCAGATTTTCACAAACATTTGCTTGTGGGATAAATAAATGATTATCATTAAAGCTATATAGTAAAGAGAGCAGGTTTCACATTCCTCCTTTCTCCCCAAGAGCTCAGTGTCCACAGCAGAATACCATCTGGAGAAAGAACATGGAAATTTGACATAGTTGGCCTTATCTTTGCTGTACAGGACTGGAAAGCTTCATGTCTGTAAGCTAACACCCAGATCTTATTCTTTCTTGAGAATATACAACCGTGCAATTTGCCAGATAAGCTACTGCTTTTGCAGGTGATAATTTGTCCACAAAGTGTGATAATGCACACTCAGATCTTCAGTTCCATTCACAGATTATTAAAATATTGTGAAGTGTAGGAATGGCTGTTCTAGATCAAACCAGAAGTTGAACACTCCAGTTTGCTGTACTGAATCTTAGCCCCTGTCACATTAAGGAGAAGGATTAGGTTTAAGGAACAGAGAAGAGCAGAATGTGCAGAATGATCCTTTTCTAATCAATTAGCTAATAATAGCATTCCTAAGATCATCATATGTAATCATTGTCAATATAGGCCTCCTTTATAAGGTTACAAGCCTTTAAAAAAATACTTTCTTTATGCTTTTGCCATCTATATCCCTTGGCAGTGGTTTACCCTGGTCAGTTCTGAACCCTGTGAAGCTATTTTCTTTGCTTTGCTTGAAATTTAAGACCATGATTTGACAGAGTAAGGCAGCAAAAGAAGAAGCAACAAAGAGAACTCGCTAGAGGAGATACTGACACTGATTGAACCAAACTGCCCTAGACAGAGAGGACGTACAAAGCTGGACAGGGGTATAGCCGGGGGCTGGCAGAGCACACCTCCATTTGGAGCCCTTTAACTTAGGGAATTAATGGCTCAGCACTGTGGAGCTGGAGGCAGAGAGGAGCTTTTCGCTGCAATAGGTATCTTAACCTGCAGCTTAATGCTTGCTTTAAACCACCATAAACCAGCACTGCAACCAGAAGTAGTCCTGTTGCTGCTCCACACAATTTATTTCTGCAATTTATTCACCATGCCTTGAGGCCAATGTCTGTGTCTTTACAATAAATCAGATCAGTCACAAGTATTTTTGGTTGCCATTTCCTAGGTAGTTTTAAACCAGGTCACTTCCAAGCCCCTGTTACCTGCAGAACTGAGAAAAACCTACTCTAGGTGATGGCTACACGAAGGGCAGGGAAAGGCAGAAGTGCTTCTTTCAGTGGCAATGGTGACTGCTGCTGGCTTACAGAAAGCCTGCAAACACAGTACTTAACTCCTGGGCACCTTCTGCTTGGAAGTGTGCACTTTGACCCCAGAACACCTCTTGGGCCACCTCACTGAGGCAAAGAGCAGTGTCCTGACAGACACATGGACACACATTCCCAGTGTGTTGGACACACACCCTGAGCAGAGCCACTTGCTGCGTGCTCACACTTGCTTTCTGTTGACAGAGCATTTTCTCAGATCTTCACAACAACGTTTTAGCAGTTAGCATACATATTAGGAAATAACTGCTCTTTGTTGGCACTGAATAAACCTCTTTGCCTGGCTGAGACTCGGGAATGTAACGTCATTTACAAAGCTGTCCCAAGAGAGCAGACGGATTACAAAAATATGCCTTGTATTCAGTTGCTATAAGTGAGTAAGATGACAGCACCAGGATTATGCATTGAATTTACATGCTGAATGGTCACACTTAGAAACCTGACAAATTGCCTTGGAAAATTAAATAGTATTACCTTAGAGCAGAGACAGTGCCAAGTCCTCTCCCCAGGAAAAACACAAGAGTAGAAGGGAAATTGCAAACACCAAGATAAACTTATCTGCTTCAAATGAGTAGCACAGTTTTAAGAATGGTGGTTTACAGGTACACAAGGCACAGTCCCACTGCAGCAAGTGAGCCAGCTCCCATCTTTGAGATATTCGAAGTAAACAGGCAAATAAATTCCTATTTAAATTGTATCCACCAATCTGAATTTGGCTTAATAAGCATGGGGATCTGGTTACACAATTGTTCCTGCCCATTAAAAAACAAACCTCATGTGATAGCTGGCATTTTTGATTCAGCCCATGCACATTTAAAACAATGCCCCACGTGTTGCTTCTTGCAGCTGAAATACTCTCTGACACACTCACTGCACGACCCATGCTGGGCCTGCAGTAATTCAATCTGCACCCTCTCTTAGTATGAAATACACAATGTGATGTTATCAGCCTGGAATAACACCAGCGACATCGTGTATCTAATCTCCACACATTTCTCATCAGAAAACAAAACCTAGGAATGTGCCCATCCCCAACAGGAAAACAAGCAAGGAATGCATGGAGACAGAGTACTCAGAGCCACCATACTGATGATTGTTTCCAAGAAAAGTCATTGCAAGTTAAACGCAAAGGTTTACCACCGAGTCAGATTCTTGACTTTGCTAAGTTTTAGTCACGGGCCTTTGTTATTTTTTACAAAAAGACCAACTCTGATCTCATTCACAGTGGTTTGTACTCATGTAACTTCCCGGCTTGGTTTGAATTACTCCAGTCGCGATGGAAATGAGAACAGGGTCAGGATGAGGGAAAAGACTGATAGTTCAAACAAAGGGCTACTAAAATGACAGAAAATTATGTCAAGGATGTCCCCTGCTTTTGTTAACGTAGGTTAACAGAAGGGCTAAAAGGTTTCCCCATCTTGCCCGGACAGCATTGGAAGATCCCAGTGCCTCCACGGCTCAGCTCAGATGTCTCTCTTCTGCTGTGCACAGAAAACCAAACAAATGAAAGTGAAGGTCTTTATTCAAGACCTCAAGAGCTGACATGACTGACAGCGCTTACAGAAAGGTGCCAACTCACGATTCAAGGGAATTTCCTCGGCAGGTCTGATGGGGAGCGCAGAGGGAGCCTGGTGCTGGCTGGGACAACAGCTCCCTCTAATGATAGCTGAAGTCAGTCCCAGGGAAGGACACATCCTTGCTTCAGTGTTAGAAACCTGCCAGGATGATCCAAAGGAAAAGCTCTCCTCCCGGTAATCTGGCTCCCAGATGGAGCTGGCATCTCCATTTACCGGTCAGTATTTACTGACAAGCAGCAATAAACAGTGTTTTGACAGGAGGAACAGATTAGGGTTGATCTGCTGTGGCACACACATGCACTGTCTTTATTTACTGTGGCCCTGGCAGCTCCAGCTGACTTTTTTCATTTGTTGTTGGAAGCAAACACCTTTATCAACACAGAGCAAACTAACCACATGTAGGTACCTGTATACCTATACGAGGCTGCCTATTTAATGGAAGGAAAGTCAAGTGCTCCTGTAGTTGCACAGGATGACCACTACTTAAGTCAGACAGGGTAATTTTTGACCAGGCTGTGCTGGTGTTTGACTCAGCTGCCTAACACCACTCCAGCTTTTTATTTCTCCATTGATCTCTGCCTGTTTGGGGCAACACTTGATCTCATATCTGGAGAAATCAGCAAGAGTTTTCCTGGTGGTCTCAGGGAGAGTGGGTTGACAACAGATCTTGATTGACATAGGCGTAAAGAAAGCCCCACAGAACTCTATCACGTGCACAGAAATTTCAGTGATTCCTAAGCTTTGCCTCTCTTGTATCTTTGGGTTGATTACAAGACTTTTTTCTAGAAGAGTTTTGATTTTTTTCCCTCTGGAGCTATCAACTTTCCCAATAGCACTAGTTACTTTTATCTATGTTAGTAAGGGCTGCATAAGCAATCACTTAGAAGATCTGCAATCAGCCCACGTACCTGTGGAGTTCTGTTAAGATTACTAAGTCAAGAAACTTCTGCCCTTATATTGTGTCCTCAGTCAGTCAGGAAAGAGAGTCACTTAAGACCAGCCCACAGCAACAGCACTCTTTAGGGTGGTGCTGAAAGTAACCTGAGCTTAATTTGGACTACACAGAGTGCTGCAGGGTGTGTGAGGTCCTTCACACCAGACCAAAGTGGAACACAAATGCTGCAGCTCTGATCTGGCAGAACACCACATCCACTCCCACCCCTTGGGTGCTGGCAGTCCATACTCCATGTGTAGTGGAGACCATCCTCTCCTCCCAGCTAGACTTATCCTGCAAACTGTCCAAAACAACGCAGTCACCTACATGCTCTGTTTCATGAGCAACTGCTGTCTGATTTAAAGATTTAAGAAATCAAAAGTTGTTTAAAAATAGTCACATGAAGCCCCCATGGCTGCTACCTGGGGCCAAATCTAAAAGATTTGGTCGAGGGAAGGGCATGGAGCTGTGTCGTGGAGGTTTAGGTTGGAATTTAGGAAAAGATTCTTCACCCAGAGAGTGGTTGGGCAGCAGAACAAGCTCACCGGGAAAGTGATCACAGCATCAAACCTGACAGTTCAAGAAACATTTGAATAACTCTATCAGGCACATGATGTAATTTTATAAAGGGCCAGGAGTGCGGCTTTGATCATCCTTTTATGATTTTAACAGCATTTTTGAGAAAGCAGGCGTTTAATTAAAATTATTAATTTGCCTAGGGAGACAGTAATTGAGGAGAGGGGAATGTTTGCTTGTAACACGTGTAGAAACTTCTGATTGTTATTTAAGGACACCTTTCAAATTTGCCATACGTGAAAGGTTATTTTCTATCTTTGCAAAACTACACTTAACAATAGAATCTACAGATAATCTTTCTAATACACTTATTGGTCTGAAACTGTATATCTAAAGGAACTCATTGGCCTGATTTTCTAAAATGTAGTGCTAGGAAACCGCAGTGCATGATAGCCTGTCCATGCCTAAACAGGATGTCCATATATTCCAGCTAGCTGCTGAAATCGGGATTTAAGTGCTATAGCAGCTAAATACCAGTTTGATTCACCAGGTTTCCAACTTCATATCTCCTTCTGGGGCTTGCCTCTGGAAACTGGGATGTGGGCATCAGCTTTATATATAGTATTACCTATTCCTACAAACCACAAAGGAGGGAAAGGGCTTTTAATAAATTGTGCAAGAAAACCTTGAAAATGCAAGGTTGGGCTATGTGATCAGAATCCTTTCTGCTTTTAAAATCGATGGATCCCAGCAATGTGATCCCATCACTTGTGCAGTACACCTAATTGATTGCACGTTTGACTTGCACACCATTCAGGAAATTAGATACAGCTGCCATGAGCACTACTGCACAGAAGACTCCTGCAGGGAAAGCAGCAGAGTCAACATCTTCTGGCTGTCCCTAACAAATGGCACAACTCTCAGCAGGCACTTCCACAGAGGCAAGAGGAAAGTGAGAACAAACAATGAGCAGAGAATGTAAATACCAGGCAGTCAAAGTGTAAAAGGGAACTGCTTTCCACAAGCCATGTTTTGACTGGAATCCTGGGAGGAAAGGCAGCATGTACCTTGAAGCAATCACAATATCACAAAGTGAAACCAAGAAAACAATCCACAACTATTGCATCTATTTTGAATCGTTCATCTCAGCAATTCACCTCTCCTCTTTACAGGAGAAAGTTTGTGTGGAGGTGACAGCCCTGTGAGGCTTCTCTGTGCCATTGCTGATAGGATTTGCTGTATTCCATCAAACATATATTGTATTGAACAGTTTTTTTCATCCTAAAAAAAGATCTGTGAAACTTCAGTGCACTTTGCATTCATCAGTATCACAATTGCCAGGTTGAGAGCACTGAGCTCTGCACAGTGCACAAGAGTGTCCCTCCCTCTCAAGTGAAGAGAACACCAAGTGAGTCTCTTAATGCACATGTGACCAACTGAACCAAGGTAGCAAGGTCCTGAACACAGCCTAGCACCAATATTCACTTTTCAGTTCAGGAGCAGGAGAAAGTATGTCATTATCTGCATATTTCAGAAACAGTAGTTTGAGTTTTCTGCTTTGTGTTGGGTGGCTCTCTCTGGAAACACCACCTTTCCGTACTGTCCTGTTGTCCAGCTCTAAGTTTAATCCATCCAAGAGATGGCCTGGGACCCAGTCAGAAATAGTTCATGAACATCAGCATCCTTATAGTGCTTTTCTCTATGCGCAGACCCATACATTGTGCCACCTGTGGTGTACCCAGAGCCATGAGCCTAGAAGGGGAAGCCACATCACCAGGGGCACAGCATCAGAGCATCCCAATCAAGGGGAGGAGAGCAGGTCAGCACAGCACTGGGGATGCCAAGCACTCACAAATGGGTGAGCCATGGGATTTGGAAATTCAAGGTGTCAGGTTAGACATATACAAAATAAAGGATATTAAAGGAGCAGAGAAGATTATCCTCCTTCTGGCCTCAGAAATCAGAGGGGTCAGCACTGTTGGCTGCCTGTCTTCACTGAAGTGAGACTGCTGCCCTCAGTAGGGATTGGAGCTGGGTCCTCTGCAGTGATGAAACTCCTCACATTTATGAATGCTTTTAACAGCCTAGCCCATCAATGCCAAATTACTTGTCCAGCTTTACTGCAGACAAAATAAAATAGCTGTAGCAAGATAAGCATATCCTGGAAGGCTGGGACTTTCCAGGAAAGAGATCCAAGTCTCTGTTGGTGGCTACAGTCTGTGTTAAGCTCAACTCCACAGACAGGTGCCAAATGACCATAGCAGAGATTTTGGCCGTGGAACAGCATTTGCAATAAATGATTCTGTGAAGCCTTTCATGCACTTCACCTAAAGTGCTACAGCTTGCCCTGCCCTTCCAAAGCACTCCAGAAGTGTGGGATTCTGCTTATCAGCACAATGAGCCAGCAAAAGCCCATCAGGAAAGTCCACCACTCTCAGTGGTGTGAAAGCAGCAGCCACCTCGCCGCTAGCAAGGAGAAATCCCAGCTGACTTTCCAGAAGTCTCCCATTGCTTCAGCTCCCAAGTCACCAGCCCCAGGGGAAAGAACCACAGCATTTGGATGAGGCTCTGGGGGAGGAAGGTTGGCACAATAACTGCAGCCACAACTGAGCACAATAGAACTATGGGTGGCTTTTTTTCTTCCAGTTGCAGACTCAAGGGTTCCCAGACATCCTTTTCCTCCTGGGAAATCAGTGTTTTCAGAGAGACATCAGTCCTAGTGATTCACCACCAGGCTTAGGCTCACCAAGGGACCTTAGAGAAGCTGCAGCACTTATGGTGGTATTCGGCTGTGCTGGGCTGATGTGTTGAAGAAACAGTCACACTGCTTTGCCCACTCATTGCTGCATTGGTCTCCCCTTGATCTGGCATCATTCAGATGTTTCCCATGCCAATATGTTGACTAAGCCAAATTGTTTCTTACATTAAAACCTTCTGGATCTGCACTTTGTAAGTCTTCAAATTCCAACAGATGTTTGGCTTGGGAGTCCTGAACTGTCCTGTCCCAAAGCCAAAAAAGATGTGCAGGTCCAAACAGAATTTTCCCCCAGACTTATTGAAATGGCCAGTTGCTGCTGAATGCCTGGAAAAGAGGGGAAGGGAGTAGGAATCAGGCTTGTCACTATTTCACCATTTGTTGCTCGCTGTACTAGGTCCAACCTAAACTGAGTCATGCTGAAGAGTACAAAAATAATGTGAAGCTGTGTCTTTGTGTGGGTGAAGCTTGGTGCCCCTTCACCAGTTTCTCCCTGGTGTTTTACACCTAATAACTCCTATCAACATCCCAAGCACACTCAACAGCTGAGTATTTCTGAGACCCCCTGGGTGCCTGGTGACACCTTTGCGTCCCTGGTGACATCTTCAGCTGTCTACCTGCTCTCAGCCAGCACCCTGTGGAGGCTGAGCCTCCACACAAGAACCCCCAGTGTGATTTTATTGTATTTTCTTTAATTAATCTCTGCAGGAAGCCAAAGGCCATTCCTGTCCCTGGAAGCAGTTCATTAGCTGGCAACCCAAACTTCACAGAAAGAAGCAAGATGACAGTGGTAATGAAAACAAGACAAAAACAAAAAACTGTGAACATTTTTATTGCCACTGGAGCCATCACCATCCACAGAGTATATTCAGAGCTGTCAGCAATGCCTCTCCTCATTTGGGACCCAGTCAAAACAAAGCTCCAAGTCAAATTTCTTGCCTGACCATTACATCAAATTTTAGTTTCGTTCTCAGTCACGGTCTGACACTGATTACATTATGAAATTCATTAGGGAAGAGAAAATTGCAGTTATTTCCTTGATGGAGCTGAGTGGTGCTATTGCAGAATAACAAGGAGCAACCAGGGAAAACATGCCCATTAGGGGCTGGTGTAATCCCACCAGGATCACAGCCAAGCAGTCACAGGACAAAAGCAGTGATGGGAGAGATGCACTGACAGAGCACAGGGTAGCTTTTTACAAAGGAAGATGTTTTTCAAGGCCTGATCTTTTGGATCATATTGAGAAGCAAATGTACATAAATGTTCAAGGAAATGAAAAGGGAGAGACTAACTATATTCCAAAGGTTTTCCTGCTGTAGTTATGTGTTATAATAAAAGAACCTGGTGGCATATTTTATGGTCATTAGTGGTTTAATTAGGAGATGTCATTTCACATCGCCCAGTTCCCATCTCACTGCCATTAAATGGTTCATTTCCTATCGTTCTCACAGCACAGGTAATGATATAAACGAACACAGGCTGCTCAGAAAGTGTTAGAAGGAAGAAAGCACCAAGATCTTTTACCACAAACAATCTCACACTTTAGCAGACACATAAATGAAAAATAAATCAAGCAATCTCAAGGGAAGCATTGTTTCATTTCCACAGAGTGGTTGTGATTGAGCACAGGTAGTTTTCCCAAGGCATTTGCAGTCTTTGTGGGACTAATTTGAACAATTTCCCACAGAATGGAGCCACGGTGCTGGAAAGTTCGAAGCCAAGAGCTGAGGACCCCAAACTGGCAGCACAAAGGGGCTCAGAGCCTGCACTGGTCCTGACTGCTTTGGATAAGAGCAGAGTGTAATTCTCACAAACCACAACTGACAAGGTGTACTGGGAGATTGGAGGGAACTTGTTTCTTCTGTTAGTAACCACAGGAGTTTCTTGTGGTCGGTAGTTCTGAGAACGGGAAGCTGGACAAGCTGTAGGTGCGGGAGATTCTTGCTGCCTCTGGGGTTACCCACCCAGCCAGAGCTCAACTGATTAGGAGGGTATCAGAGTTACATAATGACATTTCTGGGATGTTTTACAGTAAATATGTGGGGGCCTCTTCGAAGCAAGGGATGGGGGTTGTGGATAGAAAAACCGCAAGAAATTGAATTTAAATGGGAGAACGATTTTTTTTGTATATAACATGCAACAAACCCATATAACTGTAAAATTAAATACAGCAAGTCAGTATTTAAAAGCTATTGAATCTATTAATGTGTTTAGACTTGGAGTCCTGCTTTTAAAATGCTTATAAATTTGCTTGTGATCCATCTCTCCTAACATCACACATCTGAAACATTGACATATATCTCTGAGTTAAGCTCTGAGAGCTCCAGAAAGAGAAATTAAAAACCCATTAAAAGAAATAGGCACTTTTGGGATGATTTTAGAATGATGTTTTTGATGTTTTCTTCAGAATGCATCAAACTTTTCTCTGCTCTGCAGTGACTACTGAAAGTGCATAGTTACTAGCCCACAGGTAGACAGATGTATAGGAGATGCTTGTTTCACCCATAGAAATCACATCCCAAATGTCCGAAAATATGTTTACTAACCCCGCATAATAATGTCAGCCTTCAACACTATTGGAATGGGAACTAGTTCAGCTTCCTACATAAAGTCTTTTGCAGGTTTTTGTCATTATAGGAGCCATCATCCACCTCCAAATTACTCATGAAATTAATGCCTTGTGCAGGATGCATTCATCAAAGGCCAACAAATTCAGGTTTTATGAGGCCAACATGTGTTGGAAGGAATTGCTGCCCCTCACAACAGCTCTGGTGGTTTTGCAGACACAATGGTTTTATAGAAGCAACTTACCACAAAAATGACCATGCAAGATCACGCTACCTGAAAACAAATCAGAAGAAATTCAGCCTTCATACTCATTCCTGCCTCCTGACACCAAGTGGGACAATATACATTTGACTGCTTAATAAAGAATTATTTCAAAGGTACCCTTATTTCCAAGTGAGAACCAGCTCCATAAAGCAGGGCAATAATTCCTCCAATGTGTTTTTTTCCGCTTAGGTTATTTAGCCATAAGGAAATCCAAGTCTGCTTCTATATATCTCCTACAGCATTAAAATTGTATATGGATTTTAGATGGGAATATTCATTAAATACTATCAACTCACAGCAGCATGAGGAAAAATCTTCCTTCGTCATCTCATTGGGTGTGGGAAAAATAACAGAAAAGCTGCTATTGTTTGCATGTTTTTTGTGATAATACTTTGAGAGACAAAACATTTCTCCTCCCAGCTCTAAAGCTATTGAAGGGATTTTCCTGACACTCTACAATGATTTATTGTAGGTCAGAGGGCAATTGGAAGAGAAAAAGATCAATCACACAGGAAGAGATAAGTTTTCCCCTTGATCTTTTGTTCCTTTTTTTTTTTTAAGAGTGGGCAGCTTGTAGGATTTTTGAACTGTTTCAGGGCTCTAATTTCTTCAGTGATCATATAGTCTCCAGTTTGCTTATGGTTAAGCCATTTTTTATCAGAAGAGTGAAGTTCATGGTTCTGACCTCACAAAAGCAAAAATCTGCAGTTGTGCTATAACAAACAGTCAGGTGAGATGTTGTGAATAAGATACTTTTAGTGACTGGAAAAAAAACTCTGTAAGTGAAGAGAAAAATATAAACCAGTCTGCAGTATGCTGAAATACAACCCAGAGGTGTTATGGTTCCATAGATGCCCCACCAATTCATCATGAATAATGTTATCACAGCCTGGGTTGTCCCAAGGGTTGCAGTAATGATTGGCCCCTTTCCATGAGGAGCTGTGAAATGGTTTTTTAGCTCTGCATGCAAGACAGAGAAATAATTTAAGGGCAATAGACTGAGCAAAGCTGATTACATTCAGATAAAAAATCATTGCATTCATAATGCAAATGTTTTCCTTCTATCTAATATTAACAAAGGACATTGTCCTTTCATTTCTCAGGAAATTAGTCATGCATATCCTATTGCCTGTCAGGAGAATAGCATGGTTGATTCCTCAGTAGCAGTACTCAAAAAACAAATCCTTACCTGGTAATTCATGTTTATCATTCTAGCATACTGCAAGTATGAAGAAAGAAGGGATACAGCAGTTTTGTGTTCACTGCAATAACCACAACATTTGGGATTGCTTTTATTAGCCAGATGTTATTTGCATAGCTGTAGTGTCTACATGTCCCAGCAGGAGCAGACCTGCAGATGAGCTCTGCAAGAAACACAACCTCCTCCAAACTGTTTTGAAGCCAAGTCCACAGAAGATCTGTGGCACGAGACATGTCACAGGAGCTGGGACAGGCAATGACCTACCCAGCCAGTGACAAAGGGAGCCAGCCATATCAGCTGGTGAGGCTGCTTCTAGCAGTCAGCCAGGTCTGATCTAGTGGTGTTGCTCCTGGCTGTGATTCCAATTCCCACTCTCTCTCCCTGTTAGTGAGCTGGTGCTATGCTCTTCCTGACAAAGTCCAGGTCTCAGGAAACAAAGCTGCAGGTGTGCAAAGCAAGGTCTGAATACTCTGAGGCACAGGCAATTCTCTAGAGATGGGTGCTTGGCCAGCTTTATCACACATGCAAATCAAGAGGAATGAGCTTCAGCACAAGCCTGGATCTGACCTCAAACTCATCCCCTTCATCCACAGAGAAGCCTCCTCACTTTTGGTCCATACAATCTCAGGCTACGCAAGCCAGAAAAAAAAATCATCACTTTTGTTCTGGTAACCTGATAGTAAATGCATAAGTCTGGGTTGTTTTGGGTATTTTATGCACCAAATTCACAGGCTGAGCTACAATGCCATGAAAGTCTCCCTTATTTTTGTCCTAGGTAATGTCCAGTACATAGTTGTCAGCTTAAGCAGCATAAGCCATGGAATGAAATTACACCCTCACTAAAAGTACAAGCAAATCATAGAGAATTGTTATGAAAGCTGGAATTTTATCAAAAATTTCACTGACATCCAGGAACAGTATCCATGTCCACTCTGTGCAGCCTCCAAAGAGCCCAGAGTCCCAAAGTGGCACTTGGAATGCAAGGTCTAAGAGCTTTGGTGCCGAATCTAACTGCTTATAACACAGGCTTATAACCTGAGCACATCTGCAAAATCGATTGAGAGCTGATCAATAGCACCTGTGTCCTTTAGGGAGCAAGAGAGACAGACCCCAGCAAAGACAGACCCCTGGCTCAGGAGGTCAGATCTCACCCTGAACTCCATTGGCTGCATTGGGACTTCACAGACTGTCACAGAGATCTACTGCCAGCCACTCAGACCCAGACACCTACACTGTGAATACCTGAAGTGAAATTACTTGAAACCCAGCCTTAAAAGCTTCTCTCATTTGAGCTCTGATGAACAAAAACAATATAGAGAATGGCAGAGTGAGAAAGCAAGATCACATGAATGCTGGTTCCAAAAAATATTCCTTCCCTCCTCTCCCACTCTACAAAAAAATAAAGAATTTTATATTACTAAATGTTAGGAAAGATTGAGCCATCTATTATTACTGTTCTTCATGTTTCTGTAACAAAAATGGAGAGGCATTAGTTTGCATTGTATCATATATCTACAACTCAGTTTACAGAAACTGCTCTTAGTGTCTAATTTTTTTCATGATAAGTCATAATAGCCTTCAATGAATGTTTCTAACTATGAGAGTTGGGGTTCTCTCTGCTGGAAAGTAGTTGAAAAAATAATTGATCCTCTCAGATTTTCAGTAATGACATAAATTATTCAACATAAACTAGGTAAAGACTCACCTTTTCCATCATCTTCAGTTCTCTTCTGAAAGCTGGTTCTGTCCTAAACCCCACCTCAGTTAATTACTTGGTTTACCAACTGTCCAGTCTGTCTGTTTATCAGTAACACAGGTTTGTGACCATTTGGCCAGTCTTGTTGGTGGAATGCAGCTGATTCTTTCTGTCCCTGGCTTTTTGCAGCATGAGAAGGAAAGCACCTGAGTCATTTGGTCACCCTGAGGATGTGGGTCACGCTGTCACGAGCCACCTTGGCCACCACAGTCAGCTGCATCTCCCTGTCATCCGGACCAACTCCTCAGCTCCCAGGGGAGCTGAAACCCAATGCTGAGTACAAATATCCTTGAGCTAGAGGAAGCTAAACTAAACATACTTCAAACAAACAAAAGCATTATATTCTATGTAGGCTTATATTCAGCTGTGACAATGTAATATCATCAGAGAAGATATCTGTGTGGGGCTTTTTTCCTCTATTATCCAGATGTGTAATTCATAATGCATTAATTACAGGTGTAAAAAAGCAATATCAAAGTTTGCCCACATTATCAGTAATCATAATCTCCTGTGGTGGTGATGCTGCTCTTTCATTGCCTGGGTTTTAGAGTACAGTCAGTCTCCTTAGAAAATACATCTATAGTGATCCACCCATTACACTTTTTGGATGTTCTGTGAGATGGAAAATTAGAGAATTCATGAACATATTTGCACTATTGTGTTTTCCCAGCATTACAGAATCTGCACGAGGTAGCCAGTGAAGAAACCCCCTGGGCTGGTCAATGGTAAGGGAGGAGAGGAGAGAGCCTGGTTAGCCACAGTCCAAGAGGAGCCCCTGCTGATCCCTGGAGGGATTGCAGTGAGCACTGAAAAAATGGTCAATATTTTACACCCTTCAGGCAGAGAAATGTTGTTAATGTGAATTGAAATGTAACAGGAAAAAAGAAAAGAAGGCTCACAAGCTGTTAGAGAATGAAAAACTGACATGGATTCAGACAAATGTCCTTTAATTTTAGTTGGTTTTGCAATGGGTATTTTTGAAATTGAGAAACTCTGAAAAAGATTTTAGCCAAGGGAATATTTTATTAGACATAATCGTGAAAGTACACGTGCTCTTGTGGTTTATCTTTATTCACGTCCATTAGTCGCCCAAAATAAATGGCACTCATCAGACAGACACAGCCAGCTGAAAGATTGGCATGGATTTTTGATGAATTCATAGCAAATTGGTAAGACTAAACAAAACATCACTTGCATATAATTACAGAATCATCATGTGATTCTGTGAAAACATCACTTGCATATAATTATTTTAATTCCTTGTTGATTTATATCTTGTTGGTTGAATATTCCATATTTTCCTTTCCCCATGGCTATTCCCAAGAGGAGGCCCAACTGTGTTTGGATTTCTAATGCCCAAGGTCAAAAGTTGCCCAAGCTCAAGAAGGAAGTGTGTGTCACAGGGCAGAATAAAGCCTGGATTCCATAACACCAGGCCCAGCTCCCCCAGAGGAGCACAGGCAGAGTGTGATTTTTGTACCTGAGGAATGTGCCTGTTGTGTCCTCACAACCTGCAGTGCCTCAGTGGTCTCCAAAGCAGTGGAACCAATGGTGTTCTACAGTCTGCCCTGCTTCCAACATGGAATTCACCCATACACAGGTTTACAATCCAGATGCAATGGACCTCGTCTTCTTACATATGTACTTGCTATAGCCAGTTCCATCTAAACTTCATCCTTCAAACAAATCACATACATAATGATGCAAATTGTACCACTATCTGATGGTTAAAAGACTATATGGTGCCTTCCAGAACTGCAGTGTAGAGTTTAGGAAAAGAAAGCAGGACTCTGAATGATCAATTAACCCAGGGATTGTACCAACATGTGTCTCACACATATGCAGTATCAGCATCTCTGCCATTCAGTGAAGTTCATCTTAACTCAGAATGATGATGGACACCAAAAGGCTTCAAAACCCACACACAGTATATAACATATTGAAATTCAATAAGATATTTGTTTTGGGGCCCAAGAAGAATTAAGATTTACTAATAATCTGGGCAGGATTGCCACTAGCTGGGCAGGATTGCCACTAGCCTTATGTACCCTGCCCAGAGCCTGGACACCAAAAGCAGAGAAGATAATCCCATAATCACAGGCCCATGGTGTGATTCTTGGGGCCATGCTGTGCAGGGCCAGGAGTTGGACTGTGATGATTCTTGTGGGTCCCTTCCAACTCAGACTATTTTGAGATTCTGTGATTCTGTAATCTTACCTCTCTCATGTTTTCATTAATGTAAATCTACACCATTCATCTCTCCTGTTACAAACAGAACAACTAAAGTCTAGGATTGAATTCATGTATGTCATGAGCTCACAGCACCACTGTCAGAACAGAGGACCTTTGCAGCTCTCCCTGTGCACACTCCCACAAGATAAAGTAAAAGGTGAAGTTGTAGATGGGAAGCACAGCACCTTTTTCCTCTTGTTAGAAGAAGGATGTCTATGGGAGGAGAATACAAGTTGCAATCAGCCAGGATGCAGATTTGAAGTTCAGCTTCCTGGGTTTTTTTGCAAAATGCCAAGAGATCTTTCATAAACACAAATATTCAGGGTTCTTTTTTGTCTCAGGTATGTTAGCTGAGAACTCCATCAGCTTTATACTTTCTGTTCCAGTCAGTGCAGAAAGAATTCTCTTGCTAAATCACCCACCCCCTTCCAGAAGCTCCTGAGCTATTCCCTAGAGACCAGAGTCTTATCTCACTCAACTTAACTTAGATTTATATCTCCTGGAGGCAGTGTGAGCACAAACACATAAAGCCACTAGGTTTTTATAACACACAACATTTTTTCCAAAAACTGTATAGTGTAAGTCCTGCTGTCTAATTGACCACACACTACTCCAAACAGCTGCATTCAGAATTTCCTCTGAGTTTGCAAGGACTAAGGCTCACTGCTTCAGCAGTGGTATTGTCTGCACCAAATATCAAAATTTTGCAATATCATTGGTCATTTCTATAAGATTGGAATATACTGGAAAATTTTCAGCAAAACAGTCCAGGAGCTTTACTTCAGGGGAGGAAAAAAAAAATCAAAATCAGATGTATTTCCTTGTAAAATTATGTAAAACTGAATTAATTTTCCTGCAGAAAAAAAAAAAAAGTTATAAACATTTTATTGTTGAAAAACTTTGAGGAAAAATGTTGAAACCTCACTAGAGAATTTTTCAAAATTATATACTGCACTACCACTGCTCACCTGTCACAATAGAGCAGAAAAGCTGAAAGCTATTGTCACTTTTTGGTCTGGCTTTTTAAGCCAGTAAGAGTAGTCAGCTTATCTTTAACTCAGTGGCACACATTCATGTAGCAGTTATTTTTCTACTTAGTCATAATATCTGAAATCTAAACCAGTTTCAACCTTTCTTGGGAAATGAAAGTTCCAAGTGTCACCCCATACAGATGCCAGTCAAGTGAGTCTGCCCAAACTTGTGTCCTCCAACTTTCTAGACGTCATTGGAGAGGAAGACCAGCCTGGTTCTCACTCAATACCAGCCAGTCATGACCTCCTCCAGGAAAACCTTAGAATAATTTAGGTTAAAAAAGACCTCTAAGATCACTGAGTCCAGCCATAAACCCAACACTGTCAACTCCACTACAGAACCATGTCCCTAAGCACCACATCTACATGTCTTTTAAACACCTCCAAGGATGGTGACTCAACCACTCCCCTGGGCAGCCCATTCCAATCTTGATAATGCTTTTGGTGAAGAGAATCTTCCTAATTTTCAATCTAAACCATTTTGGTGCAGCTTGAGACCATTTCCTCTTGTCTCTTTACTTGTTCCTTGAAAGAACAGACCAACGCAACCTGGCTACAGCCTCCTTTCAAGCAGTTGTAGAGGGCAATGTAGTCTCCCCAGAGCCTCCTTTTCTCCAGGCTAAACACCCCCAGCTTCCTCAGCAGCTCCTCATATGACCTAAGCTCCTCCAGACCCTTCCCCAGCTCTGTTGTTTTTCTCTGGACACACTTCAGCCCCTCAATGTCTTACTTGAAATGAGGAGCCAAAAACTGAGCACAGGATTCAGGGTATAGCCTTATAGTATGAAGTACAGGAGGAAAATCACAACCGTGGTCCTGCTGACACAGACCAGGTGCCATTGACCTTCTTGGCCATTGGGGCACACACTGGCTCATGTTCAGCCACTGATGAACAACACCCCCCGGTCCTTTTCCTCTGGGCAGATTTCCAGCCACTCTGCCCCCAGCTTGGAACACTCCAGGGGGTTGTTGTGACCTCAGAGCAGGATCTGGCACTTAGCCTTGTTGAATCTTATAAAAATGGCCTTGGCCCTTTGATCCAGACTGTCCAGATCCCTCTGCAGATCCTTCCTGTCCTCCAGAAAATCTACCAACTTGGTGTCATCTGCAAACTGAGAGTGGTCTCAATCTTCCTGTCCATTTGGGAGTTATTACCCTGGGTGATAACTGCAAAACTTGTGTTGTCCAGTCTCTTGGACCATTATTGGAGAGAAGGAGCAACCTGGTTCCCCCTCTATCAGCCAACCATAACCTCCTCTGGGACAAGTAAGGTGGGAAGTCCCTTGTGCCAAAGTTATAGTTAGAGAGGTCTACTAGAAAGTTCTGTGATGGCAAGTAGCGGTTAAGGGCAAGATTATCAGGGAAAAGGTAAGAAAGAGAGGACAGTAATAAATTTGATTTACAGTAAATTTCAGGGGGCATCTGTCTCAGACAAGATCATGCTTCAAAAAGACACAGTCAGAACACAGAGCAAAGTGCTCAGGACGAGGGGATGAGATGCACAACGTCAGAGCTCACTTCATTTGTCTGGAGCCTAGTGAGAAGTAAAAGTGACATTTTCATCTAGAAACTACTTTTCTTTACACTGTCCCTTGCTGATACTGAATTACAATAACTCAACGCAGGAATAACTCAAGAACAGGAATAGTCTTGACACACAGCTGTGTAGAAAAGTTTTATGCCTCTAGTGGTCCTAGAAAGATAGATAGATGCATATTAAAAAACCCCAACCAACTATATATGTATGTATATATATATATATATATATGAATTAAATTTTTAAAGTGATACAAAAAACAGAGTGGACTGTCTCACAAAGTCACATCTGAGATGAGCACATAAGCCTGGGGGGGGTAATCTCTAGAGATATATGCATACTTACATTACAACTAACAACAGTACTGCTGTTCTTTGTTCATATTGAAGGAAGAAGAAAGTATATTTATGGATAGATGTAATTAATGTAAAACTCCAGCTGTTTAAAGGGAAACTTGGAGTTGTCATGCACATCCTGAGTATGTTATTCCTTATGAAGCACCTGAACCTGGATGTCCTTATGCACAAGAGAGCCACTGGCTAGTGCACTTAGAGTTAGCCAGACAAATGTGAATTAAAGTCACCTAAACTCTGAATAGGAGCTTCTGCCCTTGCTTTTAGTTACAGTTGACAAATTCAATTCCATTTCAAACCTTTCTTACACTTAGATTCATCTCCTAATCTCCTGGTATCCTGTGGTCAGTTGGTCAGTGTGGGGATAGGAAGAGGTCATTGTCCTCAGTGAGTGAAGTGCCATGGAATCACAGTCAACTTTACCCTAGCAGTACAAATTTAGAAATGCCCAATGATCCACAAAGAACCAGCTCTGGATTTGTCCTCATGCATGCAAATGGCGACTCTTGATCACTTTGCTTGTTTATTTACAAACAGCTTTGGTGTCCAGCCAGCTCTAAACACTTGAGTTTTTCTCATGACCTGCTACCTATTTATAGTATTATAAATGCATTATGCATGCATTAGATCTCAAAATGAATCTGAACTCTCACCACCTTTCACACAGATTATGTGTCTCCCCTTAAACCCTGCTGCACAGATATTTGCTTGAGATCATTTCCTTCTCTCCCTATTTTGCCTGCACTGAGCAAAATAAAGAAGTAAAGCAGCTCTATGAATATCAGAGAACAATGAATTTGTAACAGCCCTTAGATGATTTTGCCCTAGAAAAGATGCCTGGTCCCTTAGCATTAGGGGACTGCAGCCAGACCAGTAAAGGGGTGGCATTCCTTATGTTCCCAATTCAGCTCAGCATGAGGGAGGGGAATAAGGTGCACATTCCTGCATTTGACTGCTAGGCAGATAAAGCCTGGCACTGCTTTGGTTACAGACATGTAGTACAGATACTGTGATACAATCAGAGCATGTAACACAGACAGGGATGTAGGATTAAGAGTCCAAATGTAAAAAGCTGGAAAGTGATGAAGTGTTGCAGGTGAATATGTTCATTATTGACATTTCAACAAGCACAGCACACCTTGCCCAAGACCCTTTTTCTGTGAGAGAGGTGCCCTTTGTGGTGGGCTGGAAGCACATATTACCTGCTTTATATTTCCCAGTCTAAAATCTATTTCAGGTGATCTTATACTTCGCAAAACCTTAACCTCGTGAACACAGGCTACATACTACTTTGGCTTATTTTTTTACATGTAGATATGAACCAATGAAAATCTGGAAAAGCTGATCAACACATTGCAATTACTGAGTAAGAAAATATGCTAAAAATAAAAATAATTTTAAATTTAAAATTTTAAATTTTAAAACCAAAATAAACAAGCAAACAAACAAATAAAAGCACCACAAGATAATCTTTCTTTTGGATGCAGCAGATTTTTGCCATTTTATTTAGAAAATTCTGGGACCAAAATGGCAGTTTTGTTGAAATTGCAGTGCTACACGGCAGCAGAGGTGGAGGCTGCTACAAATGAGTGTATCTAGAAACAGAAGGAAAATAAAAGAGCAAAGAATGTGGCACACAGAAAGTCAAAACAGCTTTGATCCTGTCAATCCACAGCAAGCAATTGGATCAAGCCTTCACGAAGGCAAGAAAAGATACTGAAACAGGTGACTAAAAGCTGCCTTTCCATTAGATAATCACAAGCCTTGTTTGCTAATAAGGATGTAATTGAAGGTCAAAGTAATGATGAGATTATAATCAAGACTGAAAAAAAAAATCTTTCAAGATAGAATGAAACTTTTGAGAGTAATATGTGACAAGATACATGAGAACTCAAAAAGTGGGGGAAAAGGGCTTTTGAGGTTTTGAGAACAGAATTGTGACTATTGTATCAATTGTGCTGTTTGGACAGTTTAGGGACTCTTTATTTGGAGGCAAAAGTTGCAATGGAGAGACAAAACCAAGAAGAAGATTGCAGAAAATATTCTGATTTCAGTTTGGAAAAAGCGATTGCACCATAAGTGGAGGACATAATTTGCAGATTGAAAGCTCTGAAGAAAAACAGGTCATATTCAGATGGTTGGGTTCATCAAAGAAGCAACTGGAAGAAAACCAAAAGTTCAGAAAGGAATAGGAAAACTGCAAAAAAAATTGAAAAAAGGATCATGACGATCTGCACAAAAACTGGAAGAAAACACAAATCACATTTACATCTAGCCTTTGTAAAAAGCTGCTATATTTTGTAACAAGCACGTAATTTGCAAAGTCCTGCCATAAAAACAGAATTTACACAAGTGGATGTAAACTATATTACCTCTCCACAAGAAAGCCTAAATCTTTATTGGAAAGATCTAAGCATGGAACAGATTTTACCTCACACACTAGCAGATCCTTTATTAATTTAAACTGGCTGTACAGATCAGGGTGATACCTGATTTACAATACAGAGTGTGAAGACAGAATCAGCACCAGCAATGCTCAGCTTATACAGGGGACACATCATTCCTGGAGAGGTGGCACTTTAGGACATTCATCTGGCTGGAGAGGTGGCACTGCCCAGAGACTTCTGGGAAGTGTACTACCCAAAAAGATATCTTTGATTTTGAACTAAACCTTCCTTCTTAAATTAAGAAGCTAAGGCAAGTGGAAGAAGCAATATTTATATACAACCAACTCCTGTCCATCACCTCTGCTCTTCCTGCAGGCTGTTTCCAGCCAGGATGAGCACTGCTGCATGGCAGCAAACACTGCCCTCTGCTCTGTAGGAAGCTTTTCCATTCATTTCTGAAGCCTAACCAAACTCATCACAGTCTCAGCACATGTTGCTGGGTCCAGCTCCACCCTCAGTAATGCCACAGTCTCTCTATCCATTAATTCTCTGGGTTGCTCGCAATGGAAAGGAGAAGGAAGTGTCCAGGGCTGGGAACAATATTCAGCCAATCTTCTTAGTGGATCATAGGCGTGTGATCTGTGAAAACCAAAAGAGAACAAACCCTTCTGTCATGAGAACATAAAGTTGAGATAGAACACAATCTTTAGAAGATGAGATTTGCAATTACTTGGTCCACCTGAGGCACAGCAAACTGGGAGAGCACAGATCAGAAGAGGAATGCAGGGAAATAGGAAAAGAGAAAGTGAAAAATAAAAGAGAGGTAAGGAGGAGGGAGAAGTGATTAAATATGGAAATTACAGAAGCAAACTCAAAATACCCAGGATGCAGAGAAATGTCACACACAGAACAATACTGACTAATATGATCTGAGTAATGTTGTAAAGAAAAGGCCATTTAAAAGGGCCAGAATAGACAAACAGAAGCAGCACAGAATGACAACTCAAGAAACTTTAAATATATTATCCAAGACTGATACCAATTAATTTGGCTGTGCTGAGGAAAAAAAATTCTAGATCATCATCCCTTTTTACCCATAAAGAACATTATTATAGAATATAACCCCAAACATGACATCTCACTTGTAAAATTTTCTTTGTGAGCCACAGCATACCATCTGCAGCAGTAATGGCTCACAGGCCAATGCCATGGCCCTGTTTAAATAAAAAAAAAAAATTAAAAAAAAAAAAGTTTTATTTATAAATAGCATTGTTTCAGCTCTATGATAGTTATATTTTATTATAAAAAGAAGCTGTTAAAAGGACACTTAAAAGAGATGAAGACCTCGAACAGAGTAATACCCTCTGAACAGAACTGCCACCTGCAGAGAACACTTCTGCCCGGATCAGCATGTTATTTTAGGTGTTGATGCTAAAAATGTTGGGCAATTTCACCAAAAAAAGTGAAGCAGAAAATCTATCATGATCACGAGAGAGCAGACCTCTGATACATAGGCTCAAGTATCAGCTGAGAAAGGGTTAAGAGTATAAAGCATGAGGTTACAATGGAGTAAAGCAAAATAAAGGTGTCTGATAAGCAAAGCTTTTCTGTGCATGTGTATACCGGAGACTGGAATATTCATGGCTTTGAAATTTGTTTTCACCTGTGATAAGGTAGGTGCAACATACAGAGATGGCAATGATCTACAAACCCTTTAGAAGAGTGTAAGAGATGAGTGTAAATGATTACCAGGAACCAGAGTGTGGTGAAAGATGCATTCACCAGCTTCCAACACTAGAAATAGCTCTTTTTTCTTTCTATTTAATAACTTCCCAGAGGGACATACCACACTCATATCTAGTCCTAGGGAAAAAAAAAAAACATTTTAAAGTTATGATATTATTATGTATCAAAAAGCTATTCTGCATCATTTATTATTTATCTGCTGAGGCTTTGAGAGCACTTGAGTTTCATCCATGCATGCAGAAAAGATAAAACCCAGTCCCAAGAAATTTATTAGCTAAAATATTTGCTATAACTAAACTCGAGTAAGATTTACTTAACAGATTTCTAAATAGATTTAAATGGTGCAAACCTTTCTGCAGACAATGTAAACTTAGCATAGATGTTACTTACAGAAATTTAATATCTATAATTAGTGACTGGAATCAAGTAAACTGAAGTGAGTCTCTCAAGTTTTAGATGTTTATTTTGTGGGTTGTGTGTCTGGAATGTATAAATGAATTGCAAACAAAACTTTTCAAACGCATCATTTCTCTAAAAAAAATCACTTTGAAAAAAGTGATCTTTTATGTCTAGAAAATGTCTCGTAAAACATAAACCAGCTTTTACCCATCATTTTGCTGCCTGACTTAATACTTAGCAGCAGCTGCCTAGGTTTTTATAAGGTGTTAATAAATCTGCTCGTACTATTTTTAAATAATTTGTCAGAGAAATGCTTTCTCATTCCTGCCATGAAGACTGAATCTGTCTGGGAAGTACTTGGCTGCTGTACAGACGGGTCCTGTAGAAAACCCCTTGATAAAGATAGCTGATTGTGTTGTAACCAAAAATAGTTCCTGCCTGTATTAAGGACACACACTGCATGGAAAATCTGACAGTGAAGAGGTGCTTAACACCTGTGCTTGGTGCTAATCAGAGCCAAGCCAAAAGTAGCTTGGAGCCTGACAGCCTCTCTGCCCCTTCTTCCCCTTCTTCATGTACAAATTTAGGTATAGCTGAATTTCTGTGGGCAAGTGGGATGGGCTATACAGCTCCCACAAAAATCCCTCAGGCCCTGATTTCTATTGCTTTGCACTGAGAAGCTGAATTTTCTTAAATAGGAGCAGAGATGGGGAGAGGGTGGGGGAGTAGCCAAGAAATCAGAGCACCAAGGATGGGCAATTGCACAGGCAGCATGGGGGTGTAACTTAGTACAGTGACAACCTCAGCTCCAGTGGGGACAAACTCTGGCCAATATGGCTGAAAATTAGCTCTGCTTCTTGAAATGGGAAATGAGATTTAGGAATCTTTCTCAAAAGTGACTGCTGCTCTCTGTGGTAGCCAGAAAAATTCATCATGGGTAGTGGTGCTTTCCCTTGGTAGACCTTAGTAGATCTTCTGCATGCATTTTTTGCTGAGGAATTTGAGTCAAAGGAATTTAAACTACATCAGGTTCAAAGTGGGAGAATGGCAGTGGGTGGGTGAAAAACACATTAGAACATGCATACCTGCATTAAGTCTAACCTTAGTCTGCCTCTTGAGGAAGAGGTTTGTAGTCCTAGGTCAGAGTCTGTAAGAGCAGTTTAATATAGGTCTTTCCATTAGACGACCAACAAAGTGCTTAGTTGAAAATTATACCATTAAAAACCCACCATTACCAAATGGAGTATCTGCAAGTTAGAATTAAATATGCAAAAAAGGATGATAAATGTATAATTTGGAAATGCAGGGTCCAGAAAGGCCTTACAGAGACACCTTCTTCACCTTTCTTTCAGTGTCTCTGTGAATGCTCCTTTCCATCTGCAGAAGCAGGCAGTCACTGCACTAAGCCCACGCACTGCTGTTGAACTGGGGCCTCCCCAGTGCCAGCCTGGGGCTCCCTGCCCAGAGCCACCCCAGCCACTGGGCTGCACAGCCTCAATCACACTTCCTGCTCTTCTCACAACCTGCCACTTCTACTGAAGTATCCAAATTCAACTTGCACTGCTCTTGTTGCAAATATCCCCTGGGCACGCTTGGCAGGATGCTCTTCTCAGAGGTGAGGGAAGTGGGTTCCAACATCCCAGGGTGCACGGCTGGCTGTGAGCCACAGCCTGTTGATCTCGTGTGAATTACGTGGGAGAGAGGCAGCTCAGGAGCCAACCCCTGTGCAAACCACAGCGACACAATCCTGCATGTTCATAGCATGTTTTATCTATTTATCTCAAAAACATTGCTTACAGCAGTGGAAATGGATATCACTCTTACTCCCAGCTTTACCAAGGAACCAGCAAAGGCTTCAGTGGATTTATGGACTGAACTGCAATTTACACAGGTGCAAAAAATATCATCCTTGGCATCAGTGGCTTTCTACTGAAAAAGGAATATTGCAGCTAACACGAGCATCCAACAGACATACAGCAATAGCCAAACAAATGAGCATCTCCCCTGGGCTCACACTATCTGCCTCTGCATTTTTCATACTCAGGGCCTGATCTTGCTTCTATTAAGAAAGATGGAAACACTCCAAATGCTTTTGGTGGGAGCAAATGCCTGCCTCTATACACTCCAGACTCCTGGGGTGTGTATGTTGTAGAATATATTCAAGCTACGTGCCTGTATGTCTTTATTATGCAGTTTCAGTTTTTATAAACCTCTAGAGTTTGCAGCTTTGTCAGCAATGACAATGGCAAGTCTCATTCCAAATCATACGTTCCCAGGGAAAGTTCTTACTCCAAAGAAATGTTATTTCCCAATGAAAATCTGTCCTGCTGAAAATTTTTCACTAGTTCTGTTCTTTTGGGCTAATTGAAAGGCTCATCTTTCTTTCAGATGCCCTACACACTCAGTAAACACTGGATCAAAACCTCTAATAGTGTGGTAATTACATGCTTCTTCAGTCCATCTTCTGCAAGAGTTAAAATGCACCATTGTGGGTCCCCATTCCAGACGGAGAGGGGTGACAAACTGTGCCTGGTCATTTGTTCCTGCTCATCCTGCACAGACAGTAGAAGTTGAGGCTTCCAGATCCTTTTCTAAAACGTTGCACTTCAGCAACTTTTGGAGGGTCTTCTAACACACAGTATTCAGCCCCTTCAAATGTTGTCAGTATAAAAAGCAGGCACCTGGAAGTAGCCATCGAAGTTTAATAAGAAATTGACATGGCTTCTTCTAGGTTTGCATATATTCTTGATTTTGGCTTCTTCTGCTCATGCTATGCACTCCTCCACACATTTACCATCTTTGGATACTAATATAGAGCATATATTCCCCATTTAGTTCTTCCTTGGTTCTTGTTGACATCATGTCTGTGGCAAAGTAGAAGGAAAGCAGCTGCTTTGAGAGAAAATACTTGTTTGCAAAACAAACTTTTCTTTATATTTGTATGTAAAAACAGTCAAAACCCTTATATTCTTTTTCGAGATAGACATGTCTGCAGGAAGAATATCCTTCTTGACCATTTAAATTACGAAACATGGGTCATGTTTTCATGGAGGTTATATAATAAAAATGAAGTAAAGAGCGTGTTTCAGAGTGTGCTTATAGTCTTAAAACTCCCTCTGTGTTTCACATGTATAGAACCAATTGGTACGTGCAATGATGCTGGAATCTTAAAAATTAAAGAAAAACATGCTTTCAAATAAATTACCTTGTCCATAACTGAAAAGTATTAGCGAGCTAACATTCCCATTTCGGTCACTGGTTTGCAAAATTCTGATTGGAATCTGTAAATCCAGAGGGAATGAGCCTGCCTGGGGAACTTCAAAGTGCGAGGACCAGGAACCCAGAGGGAGAGCAATGTGTAATAAGTAACCATTTATAAATCTCACCCAGTAGAAAGACATTTTGGAGACACACATATGCCAAAATTGAGCGAAGTAGATGTTAAAAGACCACACATCTGGGAACAAACAAAATGAAAAAAATACCCATGACCACCATCACCAAGTACAAAATCAAACAGAAAGAATTCAAAGTAGTTTTGCTGTTCTTTTTCTCACTGGCTACAGGAATACATAATTGAAGTCAACACTGATGATTGGAAGGTTTTGCCATATCCTTTAATGAAAGCTGATACTGACCAGATCTGGGATATTTTTAGACGGAAATCCTGTCCCAGGAGTTACAGGCGTTCTTTTACTTCCTACAATTTCACCAAAAATTACAGCACCCTTTTGCATCAGTGTCAGAGGAGGGTTATGCTGGTAGAAATACAAAGGAAGCACCAAACACTTCCTTCCTTTGACTGGAAAACACTCTGGAATTGCCACGGCTTTAGCTCCTGCAGAAAGCTAATTGGACTGATATCAGAGCTCTTTGTAGAAGACACAGGCAAGCGGGACATCTATGAATCAGTATCACTTCAACCTTCCCTGTGCTTCTGTCTTTACCAATATTTCCTGATGCCAAGCCAAGGGGGTGGTGGTGGTGAAGGGGTGGGAAGTGGGGTCTTTTAGGGGAGTAAAGGGGACAGCAAGTTCTTAATTCAGTTAACGATTGCAGGAAGTGGTTTGTCAGTTTGGAGCTAGTCCCTGCTCGAAGCCAGTGCCCTTCTCAGAAATTAACTTGCAGTTCTCTAAAGATAGATTGCGCAAAACACCAGGGGGCCCTCGGGAACCTGCAGCCACAATTCCCCAGACAAGGAGCTCCAGAGAAGGGTGAAATGCCTCCCTTCCTGCAGCTGCTCTGTGGACTAAACCAACACTCACTGGAGCGAGTCTCTTATGCAAGTTCTCAGGTTTCATATCCGCAGTGACCAAGTTTTGTTAAAAATATGACAGCTGCTCCTGTCATTTTCTTTACTCGTAATTTTAACCGTTGCTTCAAACTGCACAGGCATTTTCTGCCTTTCAGCAATGGCAAAGGAGGTTTGCATAGAGCAAATGGCTTACCAGAAGTTGCCAGCTTTGGCACTGAAGGAAAGGGTCCCCTTGGCACACCTCGTGGATTGCATAAAAGACTTTAAAAACTACTGTGAGTAAGAGATATCCAAGGTGATATTCAGAGCAGGCTTTTCAAACCATGTGACAAAGTAGGATTTGGTTGAGTGTAATTGCAAAAAAAAAAAACAGGAAATTTTTGGACTTCAAGGAATAACTCCCAGGTTGCCTTGAGCAACAGTGAGGATCTGATCAATGTAACTATAGAGCATCAAGATGCCTCATCCACATTCCCAGGAGCCATACAATAATTCCTTTCACTAGAGCCTCTAACATGCCCTGTGAGAATATTCTATTCACCCTTAACGAGTCACTTCAATAATCCATTTGAATGACCACATTTTGCACTGGTGTAAATTTAGATTATCTGCACTGATGTCAACAGATTGATCTGGAATTTAGCATCCTTGCATCTGGAGAACAGAACCTTTGCATTACTTTCAACACAAAGCTTCCTCAGTTAATTTATGCTCCCTTTGATAACCAGAACTGGCACAACACTGAAAGGAGTGCTCCATAGAACCCAGTTTCCCACCCATGGCAGAAATAACTACTTCATGAGAAGACATCTTAGAGCAGGTCCATCCATCCTGGTCCATAATTGCAGGCCACACATCATGCAATACAACATTGTTATTGGGAGCATTATGGTCCAGTTTCTGTCCCAGCTGTCACCTCAGCAAGAATATATCTGTCCTACATCTAGAGAACAGGAGGCTGGCTGTCCCTTCATCAGTGGTATCCTTTTTCATTTGGTTTCTAAATCTTTGGGATTTTGGTTTTTACCAATAATGCATTAAATGCTAAACAGCAGAGAGAGATGGAATTATTTTCAGGTGTTTTAGACAGAAAGTCACAAAGCATGGCAGTAGACCTTCCTCACAGACCTCAAACCAAAGCTCGTTTGTGAGCAGTTGCTTGGTTTTACCTCCCATGGCAGCAGCCCTGTGAGCATTCCCCTTTTCCTTACACCTGCTAAGGATAGTAGAGGAGCAGAGGCAGTAACCCACATGCTCCATACAGCAAAAAAAATAGAAAATGTGCAGAAAAAAGTGTCAGAAAGGTGTACAGCAGAAATCAATTCACATTGGAGTGGATGTTTGAGAACAAATGATGATAATGAAGTCAGGGTTCGACTGCTTTACTAAAACAGCTTTTCTTCATGGGAAACATCACCATGCCCTCTCCTGGTCTGTGGCACCTCTACAGCTCATCTGCAAAGGTTGCTCATTTAATACCTCTCTTTCTGAAACATTTATGCTTAGCATTAAGTGCCCTCCTCTTTTAAAGGTGCTTTCCTCTGACTCTGGTTGTTTTTTTGTCAACCAGTCACACTGGCAAAGAAACCTTTTAGGGATTTGCAGAAGACAACTGCTCTGGTGAAAAAAGCTGGAAGAGGGGATTAACATCTCAGTTGCTTTCCAGCAGCAGGTACCTGTTGTGTCAGGACTGGTCTCCCCAGCCACAGCTCTGAGCACAGGAGCTTGTTCCAGCCAGGGAAAAGAAGGTGGTTGGAAATGGTACTGGCATACACAGGACCCCAAGCACGCAGGAAGTTTCTTTGAGGCAGCAGCACATCACACTGGCATTGTGATCCCTTCCTCAAATGTTGCTCAAAGACTGTACACACGTGAGTAAGTGCTCCACAGACTCACCTGACACAGCACATGATGCAGCTGGCAGATGTGGCCTTGAATCATTTGTTACCAAAGCCTCCCCATGTACCTCCTGCATGCTTTTAATTGAAAACACTAGCTTTCAGAACTCATAAGATGGTCATGTGTTGTCCCACAGGGAACAGGGGTCTGCTGTGCTCCCCAGTGAATGAATCAGGCTCACAAATGAGTAGGCTCTGTCTTTACAGCTTCCAGTTTCTCAGTCATGGCTCATTCTTGTGTTCCTCGTTTACGCTGAATTCCCACACTGGGCTTTCTTGTGTCATTTAGACTGAGATTTTCTCCCTTTTCTTTTCCCTCCCTCCCCTCCGCCCCCCTCATCCTCTGTACAACAGAGCTGGCCACACAGCAACAGAGGAAATGAACAACATCTGGTGAGATTGATTCCTCGTTCTTGTAAGCAGTGTAAGCTAACAGCTGTGTCAGGCATTTCATCCAGCTCTGGAGTAGAAAAGAAATCAATCACACATCCCCCTTTACCACACCTCCTTGTTCTGGCGCCCACACTGGTCCTGCAAGATAATTGCCTGGTTCACTTTCCTGAAAATATACTGGAATCCCACCCTTTGTACAGAAGACATTCCTCAATGCAAGTGTAATCATGCTTTTAAAATACAGGAGACTTTAAAGAAAAAAAAATAGACCACTTAAACACGTGCCCACCTTAAATAAAGGAGCTTTTTGGATTCCATAAAACAATGTGTGAGCTTACATGTGGGTTTTAAAAACCACTGTTATCTCATTCTATGCCTTTAAATGCCTAAACATTACTGTATCCTATGGCTCTTGGTAGTACCTAGGCACTTAGGAAAGCTGCTTTTAGGCACAGACAGGAGTTTTACTGTTATGCCCAATGATACCATAGTGGCATCATATCTTGTTGGACTGAAACCTTTCTGCTGACCATTCAGGAAATCAGAGCATGGGGACAGAAGAGATCCAAAGTTGTAGCAGCCACAAGCAGTAGGCATAGCAAGAGAAGGGCAATTTTCTTGTAACTTATGGGCCTCTGAGCCAGCTTTAGAGCTAAGGTTTAATCTCTTCTTTTGAGTGTTTCAGCTGACACTCCAAAGAAGCCACCAACTATTTCCAATTACCTGGGCAGTTTCTGTGATGTGGACATTGGACCACTAAGAATTCATCAAAGATCCCCCAACAAGCCTTCAGTAATAATTACTGCCCAACTAGCTCCCTTGTTGGGAGCACAACAAAAAGCACAACACAGCTCAGGAAGAAGGATTCTAAGGTAGTGTTCAAACAAATCTGGAACATTGGGCAGCTTGCCCTGTTTGTCTCACAGCTGCACATGCTGATGGTCTCACAGATAAGGCAGCTGCAAGGAGCCACAAGAAGGGAGCATCTTCATCTGTCCCTTGGGGTGCTATTCACAGCCATGCTGGCTTTGACTGCGTTTCCCTGGGATTCTGGCAAAAAATATGGCCACAGAAATCTAGAAAAAGCAGTTCATTTATCATCAATCTGGACAGGTATTTGGTCTATAATCATAGCCAAAACTTGGACCCCTCTGGCAGATTTTGCAGGTTGCATGCTGAGTTTTTCTGCAGAGATTTACCAGACTGTATTCTTGCTATCAAACTGCTTTCCTAGGAGCTCTTCAGTTTAGTGATAGCCACCTCCAGGTCTCCAGAGACATTTCCCGAAGGCCTTATAGGATTACTCATGACCATGAATAAAGCATGATGCTGAGAAGGATGGCAATGTATGATATTGCATGTGGCACACTATCCTGCACAGTTTTGCTAACAAGAAGTAAAAACACTTCTGAGTTTTTGTAACCTGAAGTACCTTCACAGGTGTATCACACCCCTAGGGAATTTTCCAGCACTGCTGCACTGACAATCATCCTGAAAATCTGGGCAGTATTGAGCACAAAATCCCTATGAAGTAAAACACAGGACAAGATGCATCTTCCTTGTTGTCAGCTATACACACTTGTAAAAAAGTCCTCAAACCAATGGGGTTCACTATGATAAAGTGGAATGAAGAATTTGGAAGCAGAGGGAGAAAACAACCTAAGAGAAAGAGGGAGGCAGCCAAAAAAAGCCATGTGTAATCAAGGGAGGCAAGCTATAGTGCTAGGGGCTTGCTTGGGGTTGAAGATTTTCCAATAAGCAATGCAACAGAGCAGATTTATGATTTCACCATAAAGTTGCATGATACCATTTAATGAATTAAACATTCGCATACAGGTTCAGAGAAAATATTACTGACTGGGAGAGCATAAAAGCGTTGGGACATTCTTCACATTTATTGCTCATGAAAAGCTAAAGAAAGAAAGCAATCACAATAGCAATGAAACATACTTTTCCACCCACATAGCATCTGATCAAATATTCACAGATGGAATTTATATGGGGGTTATGGCAGGTTTTTTTTTTCTTTTTAAGCTGCAGTTGTAAGTTAGGTTCTGCTAAAGTCCAAATATACATATATATCTTAGGTATTTATAGGAGTCCTATTACCATAATAATTGAGCACTTCATCCCTTTTAATGTATTTATCTTCACACCCTCCTTAGAAGGGAGAATGGGCTACCCCAGTGCTGAGATGGGAATTAAGGCATAAGGGAGGCTATGGACAATAAAATGCCTTAGCTGCCTTCAGTTTGGATATTGTGATGCTTAGAAATTAGGCATTTGGCCACACAAGAGTGCTTTAAAAAGTCAGATCTGGACAGCTTCCTAACCTGTCAATAGGAAAGACTGCATCCCCTGCATTATTTTAATCTAAAATAAAATTAAATTCCCTGGAACATTCACATTTTGGAACACTGACAAATGAGGGAGTCCTTCCACACGGCAGAATTCAAATAAAATGCAGTTAGCAAATATACCAATCTAGAAACCAGATGATTTGATTTTTAACTACGTGGTCTTTGCAGATCACAAAGATCTTTGGGTCCTAAATTCTACATAAGCAGCCTCTGTAAAAGCTGTCTACCAGCAGCAGCAAATGGAGGTCCCATCAAATGGAAGGGGAAAAGTTCTGAGATTACAGTTTTGCTCTGTTGGCTTCAGTCCCACACCATCACACTAGTGCCCCCATCCCACCAGCACTCAGCTGTGCAGGGAATGGCTTCCCTCAGTTACTACCCAGGTGTTTTCCACTCTGACACCCAACCTGAACAGGCCCCTGATGAAATACATTTATAGAAGTAGCAAGATTGTTATTTCTGAGGTTATTGAGCAGGACCAAATAACTCCCCTTTTGAAGCTTACAAAACTCTGTTCTTTGTTCAGACACATCATGGGCATGGAAACATCTCCTGTAAGCATGTGTCATTATGGCAGTGGGGCAGGGAAGCTTTGAATACTGTCGGCTGGTTTTAAGAAGTATAATTCATCAAATAAATGAGGTTGAATATATTGTCTGAGACTCAGGATTTTTCCAACTCTTCTCCCATTCTCAGCTCTAAAGATGAGCTCAGAAACACTCAGTCTCCAACATGTAAGAAAATGTTCTTCATTTGGCTGGGGTAGAGTAATTTTTTTCATAGTAGATGGAATGAGGCTGTGCTTTGGAGGTGTTCTGGACACAGTGTTGATAGTACAGGGATGTTTTGTTACTGCTGAGCAGTGTTTATACATACAAGGTCCTTTTTGCTCCTCACCCCACCCCACCAGCAAGGAGGCTGGGGGTGCACAAGCAGTTGGGAGGAGTCTCATTCAGGACAGCTGACCCCAACTGACCCAAGGGACATTCCATATAGCATTGTGTTCAGCATATAAAGCTGGGGAAGAAGAAGGGGGGAAGATTTGGAGTGATTTTGTCTTCCCTAGTCCCCATTACAACTGATGGTGCCCTGCTTCCCTGGAGGTGCTGAACACCTGCCTGCCTATGGGAAGGACTGAATCAATTCCTTGTTTTGCTTTGCTGGCATGCACAGCTTTTGTTTTGCCTTCAAACTGTCTTAAATTCATCCTGCAAGTTTTCTCCCTTTTTCTCCTCTGATTATCTCACCCATCCCACCAGGGGAGTGTGAGTGAGTGGCTCTGTGAGGCTGAGTTGGGATGAAACTATGACAGAAGGATATACATGTTACATAAATCCACTTTGACAAAAAATTAAAGTATATTTCCATAAACCACTAAGCTCCATCTAGTTCCCAGTTACCAAATGGAAAGGAAGTTATACAGCAAAATCCTCAGAGCACACAGGCATCTGGCTTGAGTGCTGCATTCACTCCTCCCAAAACACACACAGTGATCTGTGATCACACAAAGTGATCTTCTTTGATCACTGATGGCCATGGAACACAGAGGAGGAAGCACATCACTACACACCATCAGCTGTGGCTGAACTCAGCAACAGCTGACAGTGGCCACCTCATCCTGCAGCTTGTCACCTCTGCAGGCCACTGAGTCAGACACTGCCTGGCCTTCTCCAGCATCATGAGCCCAGCAGCAGCCTGGGCTTAGGGCTGCTTACTCATGGCAACCAGCAGGTTAAATAGGGATCTCCCCCAGATACCTGTTCTGTTTCCTAGAGACTGTGGCACTACAGAGGTTACAGTCAGGCTGTGTGCGTTATGGTTCCCAAACCATCTCCAATCATCTCCAATCTGGGTGATTTTAACAGAGCAGATGCAAATGGCCATAGTCCAAAAGTTACTTCACATGGAACTCAGCTTCCAGGAAAAGGAAAGGAGAAGCCTTTGAGAGAAGAAGGGAAGGAAGTACTGGGGAAGGCAATTAACCCTGCCATCTAAGTTTTATCTTCCTGTTCTTATGAATCAACATCCTTAGGAAAAAATCCATTTGGAACTTTGAACTATCCTACTATAGCCCACGTGTTATTTTTTTAGCAATGTGTCTCAGTACATTATTGGTGTCATCTTAGTTGTTATTTTAATTTTTAAAAACATTTCATTTGAAATGAGTAAAGAAGAAAAACCTCAGGCTCTTTTTTGGGGGAGGGTTTCATTGTTTCTAGACTAAAGTTGCAATACATAAAAATCACTTCAGCTGGGTTTTGTCGTTACTAGAAATAAAATAGTGACTTAATGATTTACTATCACATGGCATTCAGCACAAAAGCAGCACTATATAAAAACCAATGCAGCAGCACATATTAAATGGATTAAAATTTAACTAGATTTCTAATAGTAACTGTATGATGTGGTTATTTGAAATAGCTGAGGGTTAGACTCAATGACCCAGGAGGTCTCTTCCAGAGTTACACTCCTAAAAAGCAATTGTTAATAGGAAATCATCATCAAAGGGGGGCATTTTCTGTGCATCCTACAGAGATCTCCTTTTGTCAAAAGTTATTCAACATCTTTAGCCAGGATGGTGAAGTTTTCAGAGGACACAAACACTTGGAGAATACTAAACAATAATGGGAATGGGCCAATCATCCTCAAAGCTTAGTTGACACCGCTATTCTGAACATTGCCCTGCAGTAAAACACACTATTTCTACATCTAGGAGAGCCACTCTAAGAGCACATTCAGAAACAGGTACTCAAATTCCTGTATACTGTCCTGTAAAACAGAAGATACAACGCTTGGATATGCAAAGAGCATGTTGAGCCAAATGGAATGTTGTTATTACCTCAACACACAGTGGTGGTGAGTCCATTACTCAAATAACATGCATAGTCCAAGGAGGAAGCTGAATTACTGGAAAGGGATCAGAAAAGGCTACAGAAATGATTCTATGTCTGGAAATTCTGCCTTAAAACCAAAGATGTAAGAAGCTCAGCCCCTTTAACTTCTCTTAGAAAAAAAACTGAGAAGCAGTGGAATCACAGTCTGTATTTGGGACTGGAAAATATTTCTGACAATAAAAAAATTGGTCAGTTTAGCAGACAAAAGGCATGCAATGTCTGACCAGCTAGAGTTTGAAATCACACAGGTGAGATAAAATATAAATTTTTATACATTCTAATAATGAGTTCAGATAATCACTGAAAAAACTTACCCAGGAAAGCAGTAGATTTGTAAATCTCATGACATCTGAAAGGCCGGTTTGTCTTCCACAATGTCATGACCTGGCTTAAGGAAGTATTCACCTTGATATGGGGATGATCAGGGCCCTTGCTGAGAAGAAAGCAGCATGGGAGATCAAAGAGATCGAAGCCTCCTTACTGGTTTTAAAATCTGTGGAGAAAGATAATCTGCCCACTTTTATGAACCATCCCATACAGCTCTTGGTCATCATGTAGAATGTCTCAGGAATCTCTCCATCCAAAAAACCCTTTTAGTTTGACTTCAGTGAGTCACCTATTAGGCCTTTATTCTTTCTAAATCTTTCTATTCTTTGAGTTCTGTTTCCATACCTTCTTTTAATCCAATGATTCCTTCTTGCCTTCCCATAAAGTTGTCATTTCCTTCAGATTCTCAGACTGATGAAAGAGCCATACTGAAATAAAAACTAAATGAGGTGAAAATATATCCCATAAAAACCCCTATTAAGGACTTTACAGAGAGATTTCCTACTCCTCTGGCTCAGATAGTCATATTTTATTCCTTCTAGGAAACAGAAAACCCTTAATCCCAGAAGAATGCAGCCAGAATCAAAGAGCAAGAAGAGGCATTAAGTTGCAAGAAGAGGAGGGGGGAAAGAAAGAAGAATTTTGTAGTCAGCCCTTCAACACAATGTGAATGAATGGGCTATTACCAGAACTACTGCATGGATCACAGGCACCGAGCAGAGAAAAATATGATAAACTGGAAATCTACACAAAGTGCATGGTCAGATAGCACAGGGTTAACATCGGGCAATCGGCTGTTGAGTGCCCAATGAGCCAGACACCGTTAGGAAAAATGTCTATTAGAGGGAAAGAACAGAGCGAGAAGAAAGGCATGAAATGCTTGTGTATGGTCGTGATTAATTAAGAAATTGAGGGAAACGGTGAATTTGATAGCTTCTCATCCCTTGCACAAGAAACTGATTTTTCTTCAGAGCAAAATATATTCTGTCCCCAGCCACTCCTCAAGTTATTGCTTCCCCTGCCTGGTTTGCTCCTTTGTTTGTTTGTTCTCTGTATGCCTGAGTGGGTGTTAATTCTTTTGTATTGCCATTTGGTCAGTGATCACACAAGATCAGAATCAGTGCAATTGGTGCAATTCCCAGGTTATGGAAAGTAGTATTTTGTGAAACGTGGATGGTATAATTGTCACATCCTTTTTTCGATCTGCTCAAGCAATATCATGGTTTTGTGCATTTTTTAATTTCCAGTTTTGATCAGGGTATCCTATGTGTTTTGGTTTTTGTTGTTATATATTCAGTCATGTAATATAAATAAACATCTTTCACTTACACACTTCTGATCATCTCAATTCAGTAACAGACAAAGTTTAGACCTGCATCTGCTTTTTAGTGAATCAACAGGGCATTAAATGGTAGGTACAGGTTTTCTGGACCTTTTTATATGTTCTGGAACAAACCCTTCCAGAACTTCTAGCACCTTCTGCTCAAGCCATGTCATGGACTGAGAAATTCAACCAGGACTTGGGCTTGTATCATTTCAATTACTTTTCCCTGAAAAGGAGTTCTCACTATTTTTGCAATTTTTCTTAATTGTTGTAAAATTGCTTCTTAGAGATGAACACATGGAAGTCATCGAGCATACAACAAAACCCACATTCAATTAGATATTGACGATCTTGAGGGATAACAGCAATAAAATGTGGCCAAGAGGAAAAACAGTTCACGAGTTTTGGTGACCCAAGCGTTGTGGGCAGAGGGGAGTGTTGCATAATCAAAACAACAATGAGGCCAGCATAGAGAACCACATTGTCTTCTCCACACCCCACCACCACAGCACTGTTCCTGGAACCAGCCCTGCTGCTTGTGAGAAAGCCTCTCTGAAATCAACCCCCCAATTTTTCAAATCACTTTTCGCCATGTGGGCCAAAGATTCTTCTGAACTGAGCCAGGCTAGTTCTCAGCCATAAGTATGATTTGTTTTCTCACTCACATCCACCACAGCAGTCAGAGGTCAGCAAAGCAAGATGTCATCTGTTGAGCAGTTCTTTAGGAAACCAAATGCATTTTGCCCATGATATGGACTAGTCCTGAGCAGAATGCCATATCATAACTTCTAGTGTAGCCTTTCTGTTGTACATCTTCAGCTGTTAATGTAGTCTGAGTTGTTTGTCTGGACTCTATCCAGTCAAAGAAGGAGGATTCATCTTAACATCATTCATTTGCCCCGGAAGAGGTGTCCCAGGCTGATGCCTGTCTTGGTCTGTTGATGATATATGCACCAAATGTGCAGATGGACATGATAGGAGGACTGAATCCCTTCCCATACATCTGACTTCAGAAGGCACTTTTCAATGGATGTGACAGCAAGCTTATTGAAATCCACTTTATTGACTTGGCTTTGTAACCAGAGCAAGCACAAGCTACAACTATGGGGAAGGATGTTTATTCTCTGTGAGACCTGCATCCTTCCCTGCCTTGAGTGGTTATTGAAGGGGTCTAAAGCTGCTAGGCTCCTAAATGGGACACTTAACTTGAATGGCTCCAAGGAGGTGGCCTAAATCTCTGCTTTCCTGATGTTCTCTGCAGTTATTTCTTTGCAGCACTGGGACACGTCGTCTGTACAAATTCTACAGAACACATCCTGATCACTACCCCAGCCCTTTGCCTACTTTTGCAGAGATACATTCTCCCGCCAAAAGCTGAAACAGCACAGGCAGCCATCAGGAGTGTCACTCAAACTCACACCTTAAAGCACCAAGTGTATTTTCTTCTTTATTCTCCTCCTTCTATTCACATGCAGTCATTCAATCCCTTCCTCTCCTCTGACCTTTTCTAAGTCTATGCATCATGGAGTTTCCATGCCACACTCGTTTCCACTCTCTCCTTTACAATGCCTGTAGGAGTTTATATTAAAGATTTCAACTCTGTTGTACTGTGGTCTGAGCCACAAGAGAGCCATAAGTCATAATCTGTATAAAATACTCCCCTTTCCTAGCATTCACTCCCACTTTCTGCATTTTTTTGCAGAGAATCTTCTTTGGGAAGATAGAAATAATTTCCCTTTTCACCATACTGGCTTAGTACTATGGTTGATAAAACCATATATGGTTGATAAAACTTAACTAATTTCCTTTCATACCTTTCATGATACACCATGTCTGGACCAAAGCAAGTTGCACCAAGAGGAAAGGTCCCTTTTTGAGACAGCTGAGAGCAACCCACACAGTACATCTGCCATTGTTCATGACTTGCTTTATCAACTCAGGAACAGGATGACTTCATCCTCAGTGTGTTTTGGGGTACTGTTTTTGTTCTGGTTTGGAGATGAATGCATGGTCTAATTAGAAGCAATGATAAGTTCCACTCAAAAATGTCTTTTCTCAGAAGTTTGTGACCAGACCTGGTCTTTGGGAGTTTTGCATATGTCTATCATGGTTCCAGTGTTCATCTCCTAAATAAATGACTCATCTGGAGCTGTCATCTACCGGAAAAGTTTTTTCAATTCCATATATTTTAGCACTGGTTGTACGGGATGAGGATATACTGTTCACTGACATTCTGTTTTCACACATCTCTCCATTGTGCAGTCTGCATGGATCCAAGTCATAAAGCTGAAAGACTTCTGAGATATTTCCCTGAAGGATGTGTGTGAGTGAAATCCATTTCCCTGCTGCAGACACATCTTTGGAATCAGCAATGCTTTCCCATCCTGTTCCCCAGAGGCAAACTATGGTCTCTCCACCATCCCACTCCACAAACCTGGGACATTGCCAAGGATATCTGCAGCCAAAGGAGGGGAATGCAGTTTCCTACCACAAGAAACAGAGCTGCCAGTGCAGATGTTTAATATGCACTCATCCCTGCAGATCTGTGCTAAATAGGGAAGCACTACCCAGTTCATATGGAAGAATTGATGTGAGCCCTCATCCACAAGTCGAACTACAACTGGTCTGAAAAGCATGGGGACGTGGGCCAGGAGCGAATACCCTGGCACTGGACACAGCTTTGTGTTACTCCAGTGCTAACATTACTTACTGCTTACACCGTATTGCATAAGCCACTTCAAGGAGTGCCTTAAAACTAATGCTAAAACATTACAGAACAACAATGACGTGGGGGATATAATTGAACCATGCACTGGAGCTGCTTCACTCCACAGCCAGAGGTAAGAGACACCACCAGTGGTTTGCTCACACGTGCAAGTTACCAGCAACATCCTCTGCACCAAGGCTAGGACACAAATTCCTGGGATGTGCTCCACAATTCAGCTTCTCCCTCTTTAAAAGCAATCATAGAAGTAAGCATTGCTCACACTGTTTGCAGCACATATCCCTGTATTTAAATTCACTTACTGAGGTGAATGACTGCTTCTTTTGGTCATACACTATGTCTGTGAGTTCATGTGACACCTGTAACTTATAAAAGAACATTTTCTAAGCTGCCATGACATTAATCTGTTTGATGAGTTCAAATAATCTCTGTTCATTTATTCATGAACTTCTGGTCACAGAATACAATTACTCACAAAAAAGCACACCAAGAAATCAGGAAGAGCCCAGATTTATTTCTAGTTTATCAAATCGGTTAGAAATGAAACCTCTTTCTTTTCAGGTGTCTAAATCATATGCTTTCACCTTTTCTACATATCCAGTCTCATGCCATGATAGATTTTTTCGGCTTTTTTTATCAGCTAACACATTAGGTTACATATGGGTGTAGCTGAGATCAAGATTGCTGGCCTCTGTACAGAGTTTGAACATTAAAAGCAAGGAACAAATGTCCTAAAGCATCCCAGATAATTCCATTGAAGGTTCATTTATCAGATACTTTATACCCATTGAAGCAAGTTTTCTGAAGCATACAAAAATCTACATATTAAGATCTGATATCGACAAAGGTTTTTTTAGACATCCTTGCAATTTGGGCTTGTATAATCACTCTCTATTGCAGAGCAGATATTCAGATATCTTGTAGAGCAGATATTAATTCATATTCCAGTGCCTGCTCATGCTGAGGAACCAGCATTTTTTCAGGTATCTCATTATTTTTGTGTTCATTTTGCATCATGCATCAAGTTTTAGAGATTGGTCCTTCCCTATCACACCCCCCTGATCACCATTACATGCATAGAGGGTAGATCTAAAATTGTTCTAAAGCACAGAAATTGTCTTTCTGCATAGAAATTGTCCTTCTGCCATCATACTTCCCATCCTCTTCCCACCAGCACTGGATGCAAACCACGATGCAAATAATTTATGTGTTTGCTTCCCTTTAGGCTGACTGATAAAACGGAACCAGACAAATGAATTTTTGGTTCCCACTGATCTTTGAGTACACTGTGTTATGACAGGGTGTGAGATGACATGTCAGATAATGTATAGTGTCACACTCTCCAACTATTTGATGCCATTTAATGTAATGCTTCCTGGCATGTCATGATGGGATGACACAAAATGAGAAAGAAGCCAAACTGGAAATACCAATTACCCACTCTTAACCCTGAGGCAATGGGGGAAAATATGCCTGTGTCTGGGTGACCCTTGCTCTGCTTATTGCCTAAGCTTCATCATTCAGGGAGTTTGTTTCGGGTACTTCTCAGTCCGAGGTCATTACCAACCACTCCAATGGTCAAAGTGTCTGTAACCCTCCACTTCATTGGAAATCCAGGAGAAGCAGCAGAGAAAAAAACTGAATCAACTGAAAAAAATTGTAAATCGCTGTTCCCAGAGTGTCAAGTCGAGCTGATATTTTGTGTCTAATGAGCTGCAAAGCCACAGGGTATAAGGAGTAAAGAAAAGGCAGGAGAGAGCAGAGAGAAGGGAGAGTGTGCTGGCAGGCAGGCTGAGTCAAAGCGTCCAAGGACTGCACAGACAGACAGGGTGGAGGCTTGTGAGCTGCTTAGCAGAGTGAAGACAAGCAGGATGTAGGAACAGCACACCCTGTTCTGCTGCAGGCCAGTCCTGGAGAAGGTTACTCTCCCAGTGAGGAGCTCACTGTCACCTTTCCTTCCATCTGAAGCCAACTCTGACCTACCAATACCCTGCCCAGCTATTTGCTGCCTCAACTGGTCTCCTCAAAAGATCTAAATCAAAGCCCTGCTTCCTCTTTGACCCCTCAAGTTCTGAATCAGGGCACACTCACACCTGGGAATGGTAGCAGAGTGGAGGGAAACCAACCCACTGAGCAGAGAGGCAGGGATGACCCCATGGGATTCTACATCACTCTGCTGCAACAAAACACCACCTGTGTCCAGCATGAATTAAAGCGCCAAAATACTCCTGGCTAGTGGCACAAACAGGGTGATACAGAGTGATGGTTTCACGATGGCTGACTTTAATACCATAGACAAAGCAGAAGTCAACAAGGTTTCAGCAGTTTCCTTCTCACCTTCCAGCTTCACGTCTTCTTTCACCCTCACTACATAGCTCTCAAAGCAAAAATTTCCACCCACTTGCCTAGACTCCAAATTTCAAATGCATCATACCAGGAATGAGTTCAAATCAAGGAGAGAGCTTCCACTTGATCGAAGTCTACTGTACCTTGTTTCATAAGTCTGTATGAGGCTGAACTCTCCAAATACTTCTCTGCCAATTTCAGTGGCCAGACATTTCTCATCACAGCAGTCTTTTTGCCCCCATAGCTTGTGCCTCTAACCCTCCCAATAACTGTGCCTGTTTCTTCAAGCATCAGCATGAATACCTACATATGGTTGCATATGCCTCGCCATCATTTGCTCACCATTTTCCCAAAACCCATTATGATGTGTTGGCTGAAGGCACTTGATTCTGCAGATTTTTAAATGGGATTAAAGGAAGGCAAACATTTTGACATGATACAAAACACTTCTCATACAAATCCTGCCCTCAACATGTTCTTTGTTGAAACTTCTAAAATAAAATTTGTATTTTTGAGTTTACTCATAACTCTTTAAAAAAACCCCATGCATCACAAAGCAAACAAATAAACAAAGGAGTCCTCAGGACAATTCAAACCAAAATTACACCTCCATGAATAATGGCATAAATATACATTTATGACATTATAAACATCTGTCAGAGGCTGCCTTGGTCTGTTCACTCAGGATGGCAACCCTCTAGAAAGAAAGTGATAGTATATTTTCATTCATTTCTTCCATGATTGAAAAAACATTATCCTAGCTGTTGAAAAATACTTCAGCAGTATTGTGAGAAAGATGGGGAAATGCTCCAGAGCACAATGAACACATCTTCTTATATCAATTAAGTTAGCAACTATGAATATGAAATGATGGATCATAGCTACACTGGACTTACATAAGGAAAAATTACATATTTTTTCACAAAAGTGGGAGATTCCTCCTATCAAAGCTGAAGGAAGTCTAGATTTATCAAAAGAAGAATTAGTTTTGTTGGGCTGTAAGGTGTTACTTATTTTATCTAATTTATTTGAAGTTCTATTTAAACATAAGTTCCCTGTTTGTAAGAGAAAAAGCCCAGCCAGTCTCCAACAGAGTGGCAAAACTGAACAAATTGCAAATTCTTATAGTGTAATTGCCAGAAGAAAAGTGCTAAAAGGATGCAATCAAATTCCAGCTGATTGAATACTGAAAAAAGAAAAGCAAACAAAAAATAAAAATGCAGGCATCTCAGACTGTTGCACCAAATCAATGTGGAAACTGCAGAGTTTAAGTGAGGTGTCTCCTGAACAAATGGTTGCGAGCAGGAATTTGGACATGAAACACTCTAAGTTCAGACAGAGACACAGAATAAGCCCCATGAGTGACATGGCTCAAACCTACACGATTTTTCAGACCCGATGATGACAGAGGTGAGTTTTTTGAAACACAATGTATTCAACAGCTATTCAATCCTTGAGACAGTCCTACACAGAATCAAAGTATGTTTAGGACCTCAAAGGAGGCTAATAGAGAAATCAGGAAACAGATCAGGCAGCCTTGAGGTAATCAGCAAGATTCACCTACACCTAAAACAAGGAGTATAGAGTTAAGCTGGTCCTCCTGGCCTCTGGTAAGCTGCATCCCTGCACCAAGTGATAAATAACATTATTCAACCCTTCTGACTCTTCATCCTATAGCCCATCTGTGGAAAACACCAGTATAGCCCAGCAATCAGTGCTTTTCTGTTAAAGTTTGGGTGCATCTGTAGAAATGTGTCTATACTGACATATACACACATATAAATAGAATATATTGGTGAAACAAGGCTCATCTACTTCCCAATGCATGTTTAATATATTTATGAGTATTTGTAGTTTGTTTTTCCTTTTGACTCCAGACCTGCCTGTGCCGTGATCCTCCTACAGTTAAAATAACACACTGGTGTTCAAGGCTTAGATTTCTCACTTTATAAAAAATAATTAAACCTTAAAGGAGAGGCACTATAAGAACAAGAACATAAAGTCAAAAAGATTCCACAGGAGCCTCTCAATTGCTTTATTCCTCATTTTATTGCAGAAGGACTTCACATGTTTGAGTCATTCCATCTTCAACAAATTGGTAACTGCAGGTAAGCAAAATGCTTAAACCATGTGGATAGTGACCAAAGTCTCAATTCTGTCAATGACTACATTTCTGCTGTTAGAGAACTGTTGGTGCTCTGTGAATTTAAAACTCTGCTATCCAAAGGTCAAACATAAAAGCAAAGAAAGGGCATTAGCTGGTTAGTTGGTACACCTATGAGCATTATAATATCCTGGAAATTACTCCTAAGAGCATATTTTCTCTGGAAAACCCTTTCCTCTAATGTTCAACACTTGATCAGTTGACACAGAAAAGGCTCATCAATATCCAGCCCAAAAAACTACAGTGGGCTCTGCAGGAGCACTTCCCACAGGAGTTACACTGAGCTTTGCTCACGGGGCTTTGCATGTTGTGGGAAGAAGATGCCAAACATGGTCTCAGTGTCTGTGATCAGAACAACTCTTACCAGAGCACACCACCTGTGTTTGTGCCAGCCCTGCTGGGGCTTCAGCAGAAGGGAGCACACAAGTTAGAGTAGGAGACCCACAGTCTTATCCAAGGATTTCCCAGTCTGTAGTTCCATGTCACTAACCCAGTATGTGCTTACAGGTATCCTGTTGGTAGAACATTCCAGGAAGCCTTGGATTTCTTTTCAATCAACTAATAGTCCTCTTGGTTTAAATCAGGAACACCCGTAGAAGATGTGATGTCACCTACACACCAGACATTACAGCAGAAATGGTCTAAGACACTTGATCAGGAAAACCTTATCCCAAAGTTTACATTTCTTTCTAACCACGACAGTAATATAGAATGAGAAATTAGCACCTGAGCAATTAGCAGCACCATCCCTGTCCCTCAGGGGTTTAATAGACAGGGGTATACAGGGGTACATGTACCACCCTCTGATCCTATTTTGCAAAACTGATGACTTGGTCAAGAAATACAACATTTGAAATTGAGGGACTCTGGAAAAAGTGATGGAACCAGGCCAAAAGGAACAGTCAATATTCTGTTAAGATTGCATAATTACAGTCTCCTAAGTGGATGATCTTCCTTACACCCACATAGGGTTTGGGGAACTCACTTACTTCAATATTCCTTATACAGATATACCTGATTAAAGGTTTTGTGGTTGGGTTGTTGTTTTCACTTTCACTGGGGAGCCAGTCTGAGAAATGATGTTGTAATATTCCAAGAAGAAATTCAAGAAGTAGGGAGTCCTCCTCCTTTCATCCCCTAAAAAGCAGCTGACAAATTATATCACAGAGGATTGAACCCTGAAGTCCTGGGGACCTGTGGTCAAGCCTTGACAGGCATTTTCCCACCTTCCTCTACAGAGATTTTGGCAGCATTTTGAGAAGTCAGAAAAAGTAATCTGCTTTTCAGCTGACATAAAATGTAATCAGGGTATGCCAGGAAAACCCCAGGAAAAGCAGCTGAAAGAAACCATGATCCAGTGGAGCAAAATCCAAACAGATCAGCTGTGCAGTTTTCCTCACTTTCACTAAGGCACCTGCAGAAGAAAGATTTGTGAGAGAGTGAATGACTGGAAGTTTTCCTCTACAATTGACCTCCTGATACAGTTAGGAAAAAAATAATTAGATAGGACTAGAGGAATCCTCTGAAGCACACAGAGTTCAGGTGAGAAAGGAAAAAAAGTCAACACAAAAAATCTTTGTTTTGAAACAATTTTTTCAGCATGAGCTAAGCATTAGCATGGTATTTTTTCTGTTTATTATTTGTACATCAGTAGGACAGAGATCTCCAAGAACAAGGTTATTTGTGTTAGATTCCTCATGCTATCTTCCTAAATAGACATGACAAATATGGGGGAAAACATAATTTTCTGCATGAGGAACTAAAAAGAAATTAAAAAACATGCCCGAGGACATTGCAGAAATCACTATCAAGGCACTCATGGTCCCAGCTCCTTGGTCACAGTCACCAGCAAATGACTGCTGATACAGGAATCACCTGACCTAGCACATTAACCACATGTTAACACTCCCTGACTACAACACCCTCTTATTTAGTCCTCAAGTATTTGTAGAAAATGGAAAGTACACTACCGAGCATTTTAAAAATTCTGATTTTTAAAATAATTATGAACATTGGAAACAAAAAAAAAAATTAAGAAAAGCTGCCACTTAGTTCTAGCAAAACCCACTTAAGCATGATCTCAGACACTTTCTTAATTCCTGACCTTAAGATCCCTGATTCCCTATTGACTATGGGCTCTTTAGGTGCCCACCAATTATTCCTGCTTACTCCAAACACTTCCACCCCTTACCTAAAGTCTGAGTGATCTGTCTACCTTTTTGAGATGACTGGTACAGTGATGAGTTATTGAAACCTGATCTCCTGGCCCATCCTGGATCTTGTGCTCCCTTCTCTGCCTATCCGAGTAACAACTCACACACCCAGCAGGGCATGAAGCACCACAAAGCTCAGCCTGTGCACGTGGCCAAACATGCTGGTCTCAGATGAAATATGTTGAATTTGCTGAACAGACAAACTGCAAAACATGGACAGTAGGGGCTGAATCTTTTCAACGAGCAGTAAGAGCTGGGCAATGCAATAGGATACAAACCCATAACAGAAGTGAGTGTCAGTGTCTTACGTTACATTATGTCACTTGAGGCAGACAGACTTTGTCCTCTATCTATGCTTTTCAAAAATACCTATTATAAAGGGTCCCACATTTTAACTAGGCATATTCATTAATATTCAACACATACCAGGAGCATTTCAAAGTTCCTAATCTACAAAATTATTTTTCTTGCTTCTTCTAACTGGAAATTGATATTATATTGTTCCAGAGGCAGAATATTATTTCACTCTGAAAACTTTGATTCTGTCACAGCCATCTTCCCAAAATATATACCCCTGTTGTATGACACATTTGATTGATGCAGTGTTTGCTGGATAATGTGCTATGAGCTGTGACACAAGAGTTTATAGGATACACTCTGGTTAGGTTCATTACTTACACTGTTGGTTGGTCACTTCCAAACTGACTCAAATCCATCTACACAACTTTGGTTTCAGTTTGCTGAAATGTGCAACTGCCAGCACAATTTTATTGTGATGCTGCTGTAGAATCATCCTACAGAGTACTAAAAGAGAGAACATGGGCTACCACTGGGACTGCCTTGAGGTTTTGCCACTTCACAGAAGCCAGTAGGTCTATTTGTTACTAATATCAGCAAGGACTCGGTGCAACTGAGAAACAGTGGTTTCATTAGCTATCACTGATCAGCTGATTCTGGAGATTGTCCAGAGGACTGCTTATCTCCAGATATGTGGAAATATAGTGCAACTTTAATGCCCTTTATCAAAGTTTGAGATAAAAGACTTGACCTCATTATCAGGTCAAGAGCATGTGCTCTGAGGGTTGTGGAGAGCTACATCAGCCCAGCTCCTACACTTCAGTGGGTTTAATTGCCACGTCTCTGATGCATGTTTGAGCCCTGTGTATGCTTGATTTAAGCTGTTTGACCCCACTGCCTGAGATCCCTCTGTGTTGCAGGGATATAGATCTCCACAGCTTCCATCATAACTGTGCAAAAACACAAATACCAGCTTTGAATTTATAAGAACAGCAAAGGAACATTCAAACATAGAGATATTTGAAGAAAAACCTGAGACATTCCAATAAAATTATATTGTGCAACTTAATGGTAATTATGGTGTCCAGTCAAGGATCTGCACAAGTGTAACAGCAATTAGGGGCACCACTCTTTCTGTTCCCTGATCATCAGAAAACACATCAGATATGCAGCAACAGTTATGTAATAGGAAGCAATAATTTCTGGCAATTTCCACATCAGCATATTATATAATGAACACATTGATGTGGAGCAGACCAACGACCAAGCCACAGGAGGATGGAACACTGGCAAGCAGATTTATAACTCTTGAAATAAAAAAATTAAAAAGCGGAAGAAAATAAGAAAAGGTGTCAGCTCCAATACCACATTTTTTCAACTAGAAATCTTCCAGGAACCCTACAAACATTGTGCAACGTGATTCCACAGAGCCCCAAGAAGGATACTGAATGAGTACTAGATCCTCTATTTCGTGTCAGTGTAGAGTAAGAGGAGGATGAGAAGTTGTAAGGAAATAGAATGAGACTGCAGGAGTTTGGATTCCTGTGTCAGTCCCAACAGAAATGCATAAGGTGAAATTAGGAAAGCTACTTTGGGGCAAAATTTAAAAGTATCTCAAAAAATTAATTTACCCAGACAAAACTTTAAATATTCTGTAGCTGGAGATTATTGGTTTTATGGGAAGTTAGAATGAAATTTCTCAGGAATCTTTGGAGAAAAAAACAACTGGCACCTCTTGAACCTGGCACTGGTGATTAACCCTGAAGACTACACATGTGCTTCATGTTATACATACGCCAATGTGTAAGCTTGAGCTAAAATCTCTCTCTGAATACTAGACTTGTTAATATTGTCTTAAGCATTCTCATGTTTAGGAGCTTTATGGAGCAAAGAGAGTCAGTAACCTACATTCTATTGGCTGACAGAGCCCTTTGGGAGAAACTTCTGGAATGGCAAAGGAATACAGGAAGGCTGGACATTGTTCAAGAAGGAAATTTTAGAGGAGCAGAAATAGGCTATCCCCTTGTGCCAAAAGATGAGCCAGTGGAGAAGACTGGCCTGACTGAACAAAGGGTTTTGTCTGGGACTTAGGGAAAAAGGAGAGTTTATGGCATTTGGAAGAAAGGGCAGGCAACTCAGGAGAACTACAAGGATGTCATGAAGTTATGCAAGAAGAAAATTAGAAGGGCCAAAGTGCAATTAGAACTTAATCTGCCTACTCTTGTACGAGACAATAAAAATGTTTATATAAATACATTAACAAAAGAGGGTGAAGGCGAACCTCCATCCTTTATTGGATGAGGGAGGAAACATAGTGACAAAGGATAAGGCTGAGGTACTTAACGCCATCTTTCCCTGGGTCTTTTAAGAGGCCCCTTGTTCTCAGCCCCTTGAGCTGGAAGACAGGGACAGGCAGGAGAATGAAGTCCCCATAATCCAAGGGAAATGGACAGTGACCTGTTACAGCACTGACATACACAGGTCCATGAGGCCGGATGGGACCCTCCCAAGAGTACTGAGAGAGCTGGTGGAAGAGCTGACCAAGCCACTCTCCATCATTTGTCAGCAGTCCTGCCTCAACAGGGAGGTCCCAGCTGGCTGGACATCAGCAAATATAAACACTATAAGAATGGCTGGAAGGAGGATCTGGGGAACTGCAGTCCTGTCAGCCTGGGCTCAGTGCCCAGGAGGGCTGTGGAGCAGATAGCCTCGAGTGCCATCACACAGCACATGCAGGATAATCAGGGGATCAGGCCCAGCCAGCAGGGAAACCCTGCTTTATAAAAGGCAGGTCTAGCTTGATCAATGTGTTCTCCATCTACGACAAGATCCTCCAGCTTGGAGGATGAGAGAAAGGCTGGATGTGTCCACCTGGACTTTAGTAAATCTTTTGACACCATTCTCCCCAGTATTCTTCTGGAGAAACTGTCTTGCCATGGCTTAGACAGGTGCCCTGTTCAGAGGGTAAAAATCGCTGGATGGTCAGGCCCAGAGAGTTTTGGCAAATGAAGTTAAATCCAGCTGGTAGTCAGTCACCAGTGGTGCTCCCCAGAGCTCAGTTTTGGGGATAGTTATATTTAATATTTTTATCAATGATCTGGATGAGGGGATCAAGGGCACTCTCAGTTAGTTTGCAGATGAAAACAAGCTAGATGGGAGTGCTGATCTGCTGGAGGGTAGGAAGGATCTGCAGAGGGATCTGGATAGTTTCTATTGATAGTTTGTAATAACAAACCTATAAATAATAATATAATAGTAATATAATTATAAGAGGCGATATTTAAAAGTAATCTTTAATGGGATAAACTGAACTATGATTATGCTCCAGCTCAGGCCATCACAACTTTCCTAAGGTGAAAGAAGGCCCAGTTCAAAGCAGGATTAAGGTTCATCTAGGTCCACTTAACTCCCTGGGATAGGAACCCTTCCCAGGACATACCATAGAAAGCCACAATCTTTGTAACCTCAGTCTTGCATAAAGTACAGTTTACTGTGACTGATAAACACACGAAAGGGTCATGGTACTTCTTCTAGGAAAATCAATTGAAACTTTGCACAAACATCGAGGAAACCACCTGCGGCCCAAGTGAAAAACTATATCATCCCTGTGGGCTTTTTTTTTTCCAGCAGTGAAGTCTACAGCCAAGGTATGATGAACAAAAATATCAGCATATTAGTATCTATTCAGAAATGGCAGCACTGGGTTTTACAAGTGACAGACTTGTAAAATTCAATTCAACAATTCAGCTTGTTGTTGAATGCGACGAGTCTTTAATTCTGGAGGCAGTTTCTTTCCAGAGTCCAGAAGGTTATGTAGACTAGGAGATAAATGTTTTTATATTCAGTCTGCAGAGTCATGACTCTGGGGAAATTTTTTTGTTTTACCTTAAAGTCTTTGGAACATAAAATTTTATAGACAAAAAATCACATCTGCTTCCAGACTTCTAAGGCATTTTCAGGTGATCTGACCTCTTTCCAGCCTCATTAGACTCACTAAAAAATTGCAAGCAAACAATTAGACCCCCCTGAAGGAGAAAAGCAGCCAGACTGAGAAAGTAGGATGCACTCTTAATTGGCACATCCATGCACCACTGAGTATTGCTTGGCTTGTTGCTGCTGTGTGATTTCACACAGTGGTCTGTGCTTCCCCCTGGGTCTGATAGTAACATGACAAGGGATTTTAAAATGTGTACATCTGGGAAACATAGTAAAGTAAAAATACTGGGGAGAAACCAAGGGAGCAGCTGTATATTTATAGTAGGTTTTGTGTAAACAGTGCCAAAACACAGCTCTACCAAAGTTTGAAGTCAGGGAAAAAGTGATGTGAAGGTGTACTTGGACAAAAATTCATGGCTTAAAAGTGACAGAACCTGTGGATGTTTGGACTCACTAAAAATCACGCAATCATAGAATGATTTGGGTTGGAAGTGACATTTAAAGTCATTTAGTCCTACCTTCCTGCCATGGACAAGGACATCTTCCACTAGATTAGGTTGCTCAAAGCCCTGTCTAACCAGATCTTAAATACTTCCAGGAAAACAACACCTAAGTGTCTCACATAGGGAACCTAAAATTAAGGAAAAAAAAAACCTGAGACTCCTTTAATAGAAACAAAGGCAGTTCATTGCTTGGAATCTGACATAGCCACAAGGATTTACACAAAGAACTGAAATCCAGGATTCTGTAAGTGTCCTCAATTTAGGCCAGAAATGTTTCTATGGTCACACTTCACTCCCATGTCATACATAGCTCAGGAGGTGATAACAAAGGCAACACTGTGCCAATTCTTGATTTTTTCTGTTCTTAATTTCTTCCGATCTCAAAGACCTTCATCACATTCTTGGTAGGAACAAAAATAGCATAAAGAAGTGACACCTGAGTGGGCAAGAACTGTATGAAAGGAAGTCTTGGCAGTGCCTCCCCTCTGACTGCGAAACATGGCTATATTGACCAAGGAAAGAATATGCTCCAGTTATTTCAATTCTCCAAACTTTGTCCTCCTCCTGGGAAGAATTTTTCTTCAGTTCATTAAACAGGCTTTGGTGGCAGTGCTTGAACAAAATACTTAATGTGCCAGAGTACTGAATTATCTTTCTGCAAGCATAAATGTTGATTGACAATGTTCTTTACAGTAGGCTCGTACTTTAGAAGTGGTCCAAAGGGAAAAGACTAGAGTGTGCTTTATGGGAAATTCTAGTTACACACATGTGCAACTTTAAACCTAAATGTTTTGAGATCTCTCTAAAATATGAAGCAATCTCAGCTATTAAGGGATCAAACATGCCCCTAACTTTTCCCCCAAGTAGCTAATGATGAAAGTTGATTACCCAAAACTCTGGTCCAACAAAACCACATCAGTCCTTCCCCCAGGAACATTGCAGTGGTTGAAGGAGGAGTTCATTTTCCACAGTCATGACACATCAAGGTCTCTGCTGAAAGCAGAAGCAATGTTGTTAATGTAGCTCCACAAGACTGCTGTACCCTAGGGTGAAAACAGGTGTGATCACTGAAATATGAGCAAACCCTACCAACTCATTCCACTTTTACACTTTCCGAGGGAAAATTTGACCACTGCCTGGAAGGGGTTGCTGCAGGCTGGAAATGAGAGATGTCTATCCAACTCTAATCCTGTCTGTCAGCTTCTTCTGGAGTCACCTGTGAGATGGTAGGGACATCTCTGCACTTATGGAAATCAGCATCAACCACATGTCTCAAAATTTTCTTCAGCTCTCATCGGCACAAAAAAAGTTAATAGTAAAATTCTGGGCAGCCCACACCCAGCACTGAGGTTCAACAACTTCTAGCCTGGAACAATAGGAGGATAGAAAGAGCTTTCTCTGTTTCACATGGATAGGGAGATGTGGAACATTTAGTCCAATGCATGATCTTGGGTCCCATCTTGGACAGCAGCCAGGAGCTGTAGTCTGAGAAGGCAGTGGAAGAACCAAGCTGGTCCATGGATGTGGACTAACAATGCTACCTGAGGAATGTGTGGTCCTCCAGTTTTTCACAGCAACTGCATCACAAATCAAACCCTGTTCTTCTCTCTCTAGTGCAGAACTCATCCTTGAGTCAACCTCACTATTTTTACTGATATTATTTCTAATTATTCTGGGGATTTGGAGCAGAGTTAATGTGTTTTATTTTCTCTTTTTCAAAGAAAACTATCCAAATATCACTGAAGTCAAAAGCAGTTTTTAGCCCTTGATGGAATCTGGACAGAGAGCAACAGAGAAAAGCTTTATTTCAGGGGACACCCAGCAGATATTCACTGGCAGTGATCAATTGGTCCCAAAGAAGAAGAGGGAAGACTGGGAGCACTGATCTCATTTGGCATGCAGCCAGCATTTCCAGTTCCCTGAGTGTCCAGTTCAGTGGCAGAGTGATGAGTAAAGTTTGCCCTGGTGACCCCAGCCTGAGTATTGTCCCCATATGGTTCACTGATGCACAGACCTGTACAATGAGCTGTCAGAGCAGAAAAGACTGGACACTTCTTCACAATTAAATTGAACTGTCAAAAACTTAAGACAGAAACATGTATTTTTGGTCTTAAGTCACGCTGCTCAGCACAGACTGAAAAACAGTTCAGGCTTAGAAGGCTTTTCAGAGTCTGCTTTCAAGTAAAACAAGGAACTCTGTACCAATTCCCCCATTAAAAAAGTCATAGCCGATGCAGTAAGATTTATTGGATGAGATTACACAGAAGCATAACATCATTTATGAGATTTCTCTCAATAACTATGAAGTTACTTCAAGAATGAGATCCTTAACAGGAGTTGCTGAATTCATTCTGGAGAAGTCAATAACAATACAAATATGAATTTTCAGTCACATAGCATAGCCACCAAGACACTGCAGACATTAAAAGTGCTCTCCTTGGTTGCTGGAGAAGGCTCCGATGATTCCCTCAGTAGAAGTATTTTGTGCTTTTTTGATCTGGTAAGCCAGGTCTGAAAGAAAGCCTGGAGACTTTGCAGACTTTGTGCAGCCAGTCTGAGCACCAGAGAGCAAGGCTTTGTGCTCTAGACTTTGCATCCCCATCCAGTACCTCACACAACAGACCAAACAACTCCCACAGAGCTCATCCTTGACAGACATTGATGGGGTCCCCTTTCAGCCATCTCTTCTCAAGGCTGAACAGGCCCAGCTCCCTCAGCCTTTCCTCATCAGAAAGGTGCTCCTGTCCCTCAGCCATCTTTGTTGGCCTTTGCTGGACCCACTCCAGGAGCTCCATGCCTCTCTTGTATTGAGGAGCCCAGAACTGGACACAGCACTCCAGACACTCCTCACTGGGGCTGAGTGGAGGGGCAAGGTCACGTCCCCTGACCTGCTGGCAATATTCTTCTTAACATGCCCCAGGAAACCACTGATCTTGGTCCCAAGGACACTGCTGGCTCAGGGATAGCTTGTTGTCCACCAGGACCCCATGTCCTTCTCCACAGAGCAGCTTTCCATCAGGTCAGCCCTCACCTTGTCCTGATGCCTGGGGTTGCTCCTCCCCAGGTGCAGGACCCTGCATTTGCCTTTGTTGAATTTCAGTTGGTTCTTCTCTGCCCACTACATTCTTCCTCCTGCCCCCATATAATTTCCACCACCAGATACCACATCACCTGAGTGTCTTTGATACCTGTAAAACACTTCTGCAAAGGGAAAACTGGGCGCATGCATATGTGCCCTCTGGCCTGCCTGCTTTTTACTGCTACTAGTCACTGTGACTGAGAGCAGTGGCTCAGAACAGGTGCTGGGACAAGTGTTGGCCTGAGAGCCATGCAGATGCTTGACACACAGCAGCACATTACCTTGGCTAAACACAGGGAGGAGTATGTGACCATCTGATGGCATTGACCCTTTTTCTGATACTCCAGGTTTGGAGACAGTCCTTGCTGCATCACCTCACAACAGGCTCTGTGGTGAGTCACACTCCTGTTCATAGAATCTCCTGCCCTAGAAGGTACATGCATGGTGGAGGGAGCTTTTGGGATTTCACAGTGACAGTACTGACAGAGGGAGGAGCAATGGCAGATTCAGGGAACTTGGAAAGCCCAGAGTCATCCCTCTGGATGCATTAAATGGATCAAGAAAACCCTTTGGGTCAGCAGGACCAGAAGATATACCTAATGACCATTTTTTTTGAGGAACCTTGAAGTCCTGCCTGGCAGAAGCAGTGTCTCTGCCTCCCACAGCTGGGGCAGAGCTGCACACCTGGTGCCACATTTCTGCTGGAAGAGGAACTCATAGCACATTGCATCCAGGAGGGGCTAAGGATGAGGAGCCACTGCCAACCTCCCATATGCAGTTACCTAAAACACCCTCTGAAATGTGACTGACCTACACCAAATCTGTCGGCTGGAACACGAGGGAGAACTTGGTACCTTTTGCACCTTTCTAAACCACCAGTAAAGTCTCTCTGTGAACTGGACCACAGCACACTCCTTGGAAGACCAGGCTGGAGCTGCTTGCCCTACATGTTCACTCTTCATCATGATTAACTCCTCCGTCACAGAGAGGGACACAAGCATCCATCTCTGCTCGGCCAACTGGAATTGCTGGCCAGTACAGCCTGTGCCATTTATCACCAGCATTTACGTGGGAGAGGGTGACAGCAGGTGCCATTTGTGTCAGTGTCACCGTGTGAGTCGACTGATTAATTAAAGCCACACGGCCCCCAGGCTGCTGGGAGGGCAAGAAGGAGCAGGAGGGATCATTTGTTAGCTCTCCCTTAGCTCTCACTGTCTCCTTCAAAGGCCCTTTGAATAGGTGAACAAAAATCCCATGGCACCTTTGGGCATGGAAAGGTGGTGTTCTGTGGGAATGGGCTTGGAGGCCACTGTTGGTGGAGGTCCACACCCCAGGAGTGAGCATGAGGGCTCCATGGACCCACTCCATTTCCTGTAACCTTGTTTTTAAACACACTGCTCTAAAATGTGACAAAAAGGAAGAAAAATACCAGTAAACACTGAGATAATTAAACAATTGTCTCACATCCTGTAAACAAAGAATCTCTATTATTCATGGACCAGAGCTGATGGGTGCAATACGATGGGTGCAATTTCTTTTTGTTCTCACACTACAATGCATCCATTCAGTTTTACCAGCCCTCACATGATCCTCAGTTCAACCAATTCCAGTAAGTCTGGACAGATACTGATGTGAGACCAATATCCACCCCTGTCATGCAAGTCCCTAGGCTGTTACAGAAGGGCTCAATCACAGACCCCAGAGTGCTCCTTGCCTATTTTCAGCTAGGATGAGTTTTGTAACTGCATGAGTCTCAGTGACATGATATGCCATTGAAGAGTTGCTCAAGGGAAATTTGGGTATGAGGCAGATCTGACTCACAGGGGATGAGGCTACACATTGCACTGGAGCCTTTTGGGATTGCCATCCGTTCCTGCTACAGAGATGCCAACCTACTTCCCACAGCGCTGCTATTTCTCATTCACCCACAGTCAGTTTTCCTCACTGCTCTGGGATGAAAAACTCTTCCTGATCCTGATCAGTGGCCAAAAGCATTTGCCATACTTTGAGACTAGAAGATGCATTTTACTGTGGAGAGACATCTGCTAGAACCCAGCTACTTTTCAAAACTTCCTCACATCTTGCTGGAGCAAAGGGCATTGGTTTCTCTATCATGTATTGCAATCAAAATAAAGAAAATTCATGAACTTTTAGCACCCTAGAGGTATTGCCTATTTCCCAGACTCAAAATAGCCAGTTGGCACGGCTTAAAGGTGGCTTGCACTCAGCCTGCCAAGTAATGCTACTTCAATGAAAGCACTGCAGCTCTCAATTCCCAGCACTTGTGCACACCCTCTGCCCTAGCCCTACACCAGCTAAAGCCAGAAGGAGACTAAAGAAAAAAATTTAAGGTGATTTCGCTGTGAACTGGATGTGAATCTTTCACTGGATTGTCCAAGAGGAAAATACAACTTTTCATATTATCAAATACACATGCTGGCCCCTGATCAGTTTTCTGATCAGTTTTCAGGCATTGCAACTGACAGTTTAGGGAGGAGTTTGTGCAGTAGCAGATAGGTGGGTAAATTCCCTCTGCTCCCCAGCAGCAGTTCCAGGGACACCATGGTCAGCATCAGGCCAGCATCAGAGTTCATTAAGAGCATTTATTTGGATGTATTCCCCTGCATCTCTCAACCCTCTGAGTTCAATGATAAGATGGGTCCCAGCTTGGTTACCCTGCAGGGAAGGTATAGTGTCCTTAAAGTCTTGTGCAGCCTCATGTGCCAGATGTGCCACACTGATCATCAGTCCCAGCTCAATCAGGAGCCCTGTCTTTCGTAGGAGCAAATATCAGGGAGTTCACCATAGAATATCCTGTCTCAACTGTTGGCTCTTTGAGAAGACAAGGGAAAAGCACCCACAGAAGCTGAGACACTACAGGTGCAGGACAGGACAGACTCCATAACTTGCACTCCCAACCAAAATTCTAACATCTGTATATCCAGTTGGGCACCATAATTAAAACTGGGGAAAAATTTAACAACTATCAAAGCAGAGCAGCACAATGGATGATTTCCTGTGCCTCCTCCACTGTCTCCTCCTGTCCCTGAGCAGTGGACAGGTCCCTTTTTACCTGGCGAGGAAGCAAAGCCCTGTGGCCACTGCATGCAGCACCAGTCTTGTACATGGGCCAAGAGAGGGAGTGAGCAGAGCAAAGCACAGGTGGGATTTGGACAGTCCAGACAGGGCAGCCAAGCACACACCAATGCTGAGAGCTCTTCTCTCCTCTCCCCTTCTCTCTGTCACACTCCTCTTGTCAGGACAAGATCCTCTCTGATGTCTTCTTCTCAGCCCCTGGGATGAGCACCCTTCCTCTTCCCATGGCCTTGCAAAGCTCAAGCCATTGTGCACCCACACACCATCTCCCTGGGAGCCCCTGACACCAGCTCTGACTGTGCCTTCCCATCCTGCAGCCTTTGCTGCCATCTACAGCCTCATGACTCCCCACAGGGACGGGCAATGCCCATCCCAGAGGAGCCCACCTGATCTGGGATGCTGGCCTCTCTCTGTTCCCCTGCAGAACTCCCCACAGGTGGCTGAATAATGCACGGGCAGTAATTTCATTCAGGCAATTCACCCTTTTTTTTCTGCAGGTTTAATCGTTAGGAGATAAATTGCCCTCATCTCTGGCTCCCCAGATGAGGAATCGTTAGGGGCCAGACCTGCAATTTATTATATTTTGGCAGAGAGAAGGTTTAAATGCTCTGGGGTGGGGTAAGGAAGGAATGAGCACTCACAAAGACCATGAATTAATGCTGCTAAATACTCGCCTCTAATCACATGTGTTCAAAGGAAGAGTGATTGCTTTTATTTGAGGAACAAAAAGAAAGTGAGGCAGTGGAAACTGGCATGAGACTCTGCACAGTCAAGACCAGGCATTCCCTATCACACACTCCAAATTACTTCAGGCTGCCAGCAGGTACATTCCCACATCGTCCTCCCTTCTCTTGGTACCCAGAAGTATCATTTCAGAGCACCACCCCAATATAAAAATAACAAACATTCATTCCTGTAGGAAGGGCTTTCTCAGTAGTTTCCATGTACTTTCAGGACTATTTGTATATATCCTCTCTCCTTGGAAGAAGACAAGAAATAGTTTAGTCATGACATTTGGGACTTGTCCTTGATTATTAGAGCAGAAGCACTCACTGTCTCCTGATCTGGCTTAATTAGAGTACCTGGTACAGGTAGTACCTGGTCTTTATGTTGCTGCCTACCTGCATGCTCTCCCTCTCTTCCATGGAATACTTTACAAAGACATTCCAACATCCAATGGGGAGAGCGTGAATCCAGGTGTGGGGTTTTTTTTAAAACACAACAGGAGAGAATTGTGAACAGCTTACTGTAGCAACACCCCACAGCATCCACCCATCCAATTGAAAAAAAAAAAAGAATAATTGCTTAGTACATATTTTAGGAATGCTATTTCTGGCACTCAGGATTTCCTGAGTAGGTTCACAATGACCACACAGATTCTTCAAGGTCTCATTTAATACAGGTGATTAGCCAGGTGTCAGACCATATGAATTGCCTCTGACTTTCACTTGGTACAGTGAAATGGAGACTTCAGGGTAAGTAAAGAAGAGAAGGATTCACTGGCCCATTTGGCCCTATGCATATTGGCATTGACACTTTACTACTCTGTATAGCACATGCAAAGATAAAAAGAAGTTTTAGGGATATCAGAATACCTTTTTATTGCACACAATGAAAACCTTCTGCATAAATCTGCTAGATTTCTTTGATCACAAATTAGCATGATCATAATTTTTGCTGAAGTATTAATTTCTCTTTACTGGAGGAGTAAAATAAGCATTTTTAAACTAAAGATGGAAAAATATCTCTTTCATTCTTACTCTCTACCAGCTTAACTATAAAGTGACAGAATTAAGCCTTCAAGTCTTGGATTATCAACAATGGTTGGTATTTATGGAAGCATAAATACCTTTAATTCAGTAGTAAGGCTCTGTGATAAATCCTTTGTTGATGTAAATTTTCATCACTTCATTAATTCCATGTTAAAAAAGGATTGGCTGATTTTCACTAAGAAGAATGACTGGCCATAGCTGCTGGAAAGCTGGTATTCAATTGTCAGAAATTTTTCATGCCAGATAATAAGACTGGAGAAGTTAGGAAGGCAAAGAAAGCCTTTCTGCACCTGTAGTAACTCTATGGTCTGCTCTGTAATTTAATTAATTTATAATAGCAGAGAATCTAGTTTTTTACGACCTCTGAATTAGAAAAAAAATTATTTCAAGTGTCAGATCTGAGACTTAAAGAAATAAACCCCCAATATTTTAAAGTGTGTAGGGGGAAATCTATCAGTCAGGCAAAGAAAATGTTTATGTAACATTATGTAATTCTACTTATATTTTCCAACTCATATAATGGCAAATCAAAGCATATGGTGCTTTGGCTCTGTAGAAACATTTTCTATCAAACATAAGAGCAAAGGTTTCTATTGGGAAAGCTATTTAAAACATAGACACATCCCTTTCAAAATTTTGGAGTTATTCTGCACAGAAGCCTTACAGCTGCCAGTGACAGGGCCAAATATCTCAGATATATAGTTTGACTTGGGTTTTAATAAGCCTTTAAACTTGTTCCATGTCTTGCTGAGGTTATCACGTCAGACCTTCAGTTTGCATACAATTGTGTGCATAAAACACAATAAAGGCAGAGAAATTCCATTATTGCTGTAGGATCTAGAAATCTTCAAAATAAACCAGTAAAACACTAGGAAAGTTTCCATTACAGGGAAAGACTAGGGAAAAGTAAAAAATAAAATAAATCAACTCCCTTTGGAAGACTTTATACATAATAAATTTTTGATTTTCACAGGCTTCGTAATTCCAAACCAGAAAGTTTTTCTGTAGAGGTTGTTCCACCTGCTCAGTGGGAATTTCTGTGATTTACAGGAGCAGACTGATGTTTTCAAGGAGCCATGCATTGCCAGGAAAAGGAAGGGACTGATCAGTGTCCCTTGGAAAAGAATAACTTCTACAGATTATTCTTCAACATTATAAATGCCTTTGCATGTGCAATGCAGGGACATTTTCCACTACTAACATTTGTAAGGCAGTGCAAGTCAACAGCTGCTGTTTTCACATACAGTCCTACCCTAAAAAACACACACCTACAACAAAACCGAGGAGCATGAGGCTTGTTATCATCACAGACCAGTTAAGAGTATGCTATTTCTCCTCCACAGCTCTTACAGATGTTGATGGCAAATGTTTAGCTCTTGCTGGGAAGCTCTTGACTGCAGCTGGAGAAGTTTAAGAACCAGCCTCTGACAGTCTCAGCTACATGAGGCGCTACACACCCCCCACTCTCCCAATCTTCATTTAGAGATTTCCAGCCCCACAGCTCTTGGTTCAGAGCTCCAGCAGCCCACGGACCAAGCGACCCCATCCAGTCATCTTTGCATCAAGCCCCCCATTTTTGGGTTTGCACAAACATGTGCACACTTGCAAGTGGAGGAATGCTGGAGTGGGCAGCACCTCCCCTGGCACGCGCTCAGCCGCCAAAAGGGAATGACACAAGCTTGCGTCACTGGAGGAGGAAATAAATCGTGGCTTGGACCACAACAAACACTTGCACTCTGGCATCCCATTGCAGATCTTGTGACTCTGGTTGTGACTCTTGCCACAAGGCAAGAATGCTCTTCTTGCATGTGTCTGCCCCACACTGTAGCAGGGGCCTTGTTCAAAGGCTTGACATCAGTGACACAAGTGCAAAATCAAAGCCAGAGCTGGCTGCACTCCAAGGATTCATCCTGCTGATGTCTCAGCTGAGCCAGTTGGAGTTAGTTATCAAGGAAGGGCTGCAGAAACTGTACTGCAAGTGCTGAAGGGATTGGGAATGTCATGTATGGCGTAAACAGGAACTTCAGAGCTGTGGCAGCCTGACCTTTGTGGTGTGCGAGAAGACATGGTGGGGTTTACTGCAGCACAGCCTACTCTCCCTCAGCCCAGAAGGCAGTGCTCAGGCACTGCTAATGCAGATAGCCCAAGGGTAAAAACAGGCCTTTCTAAAATATCAGATGGACTTGCTGTCTTCTGGCAGAAACCTGGACAGGTTTCTTTCCATCTGTATTCTCTCTGACCTAGACCAGCCCTTTGTACCTTAGGCTGGTTCCACGGGCAAGCCCAGCACCCAGGTTTGGGGCTCTCCTCAACATCCACAGCTGCAACAACTAACATGAAATCACACCAGGGAAGAGGAGATTCTGCCAACTACAAGCTCAGTTCCAAAGCTATTTTTTGGTCTCAGACCCCATCTCCAGTAGCTGGCTGCCCCAGGCAGCTTCTTCCTGGGCTACAGATTTCACTGCAATGGGAGAGCTCCATCTGATGTCTAGAGCTACTGCAAATTCAGTCAGAGTCTTTATTAAAGAGGCAATTGATACAAGCAGAACAATAAATTCTGCATCCTCCCCTACAACATATTCCTGTGTCTTTGCTGGAAATGCCTTCAGCACAGATAAACAGCTTTTGAATTTCCTCACATCCCACTCACTGCAGCATTAACACACTCCAAGTTTCAACCTACCCAGAGGGGCAGACAAGACACAGTTCTCAGACAGCTTTTTGCAGCCTGCTTTTGTTTCCCCAAATGAGTACTCTGCAGATCCTGAAAGGGTTTGTGTGCCCACAGCATCACCAGGAATCAAAGATAACATGAAATGGGAACACACTGACCTTCTGGATGCTTCAAGCTCTGGCCATCACCAGAGAGAAAACATGTAAGTCAAAAATATGATCTTCTTGGGAGACTTAAGATGAAAAAGAATAAAATGCACCGTTTAAATCTGACAGTTGTTACCAAACCCACACATCTCTGCTTACCTCCCTGTCACTGATTTATGAATCAGATGCCTCATTCTCTGTCCAGGCACACACATGTTTCACATTGACACAGGTTTTCTTTCCCACACATCTCTGCTGTGTAAGATGACCATTTGAACTCATTAATTCACCATACAAAGCAAGTATGTTCCCTTAGCTGGTGTCCTACAGAGCTCAGGTTAAGGGCAGGAGAGTGAAAAGGGCTCCCAGTTTGGGGAAAGGACAGGAGGAGGGAAGGGAGCACATGAAAAGGCTGCACTTTAAACCCAGCACAACTTGCCTTCCCTTCTCAAAAAAGCATATGGTGTGCACACGATTTGAATGCAAAAAAATAACTCATTACTTCACAAGCTGGACATATCTGGAGCTGGTGGGTCCCCAAATGAACTTGAGCTTGAGGAGGAAACCCTTCAGCCTTTTCTCAATAAAGATTCCTGGAGAGATTCAGGTTCTCATACAATGTTTCACTGTTTCTCAACCTCTCAGCTGAAATACTGATGAGGCTCAGATCAACCAGGTAAGAGAGGCTGAAATAAAGCAGATTTATCTCAGCCTCACCCTCTGCCTGATCCCATCTGAGGGCATGTGTTCTCCCCATTGTCAGCCCAGTGTTGGAAGGTCCCATATTTGACGCCAGCAGCTTGGGAGAAAAAAGCTCTTCTTTGCTCTTCCCTTAAACTGCTGCACCCCTACAGCTCCCTGTGTGTCCAAGCCCCATCTATGCTACATCACTGTGGTACCTGGACCCACAAAAAAGCACTTTTACTCATACAAAAGGCTAAAAAATACTCACAGCTGATTAGTTATGTTATCAGAGAAATCAGTAATAATCTGGCAAATTTGCACCAAATTTATACTTACCCTTGGATATAATTAATGTTAGAGGTTGGGAATGACTGTTTGTGGTAAGCAAAAAAACTGAGGGGAGGAAGCAGTAAAAAAAGAAAAGAAAAAAATAAACAAATGATTTTAAGGAAATAAATATGTGGTTGAAAGTAATTCCATGGTCAAGACACAAGTTTCTCCAGGAAATTTACTGGAGATGATATGTAAACCAGAGAAATAGGTAGAAAAAATAAATTTCCCACACCCATATATATACACTCACTTCTTTGTTAAAACCCCTAATGCAAAAATGATGCCTTCATCTCCCACTGAATATTGGGGTTCTTTATGATATTTTACAAAACAACATCTGTCACCCCAAATTGTAGTGGAGATGAATTACTTGCTTTGAGATGCTCAGTGCTCCTGACTCCCACAGACAGCCCTGTGCAACTGCCTGAAAAGCCCATAATTAGTAGCCATACACCATGGATGGAAAAAATCCATGCCAAATATTACTAGAATGCAGTAACATTATTTCCAAGGGATTTTGATATGCATCCAGAGTGATGGAGACCTGGCTAATTTCTTTTATTTTGCTTTTGGCAGAAGGAAATGGAGAAAAGGGCTTAGACTGAAACTGCCAAGCAGCACAAAAGAAAATTATAAATCTGCCATGCAGAAGTTGGACACAGCAGGTCACTCAGTATAGGGCATGTGGGGGAACAATTTGGATCCCCTCTTCATCACTTCACAATGCCAGAAAACTCAGTTGATGTAAATTATTGTTCCCCCTTTGGCTTCACTGGCATTGTGCCAGTTTGTAGCAGCTGAGGATGTGACACAACAGTTTTCACTCCTACCAAACATTGGCAAAGTTATGCAAAAATAGAAGAATACAAGAATTTGAGGTCTAACATCCTACTGGGATAATGCCACTGATGACCCTGGTATTTACATGAGACTATAAAATAGGCTTTTTTAATCTTTTCTTGTCTTGACCTTGAGTTTAAGATATTACAAGGGTGGGTGATAAACAAGCAAATAAATTCTTACAGCCAACAAGCAAAGGATCATCACAGCCACACTGCTTCTGAGCCTTAGTATTATATTGCTCAGGCAATTGAAAGTTTAAAGGGAAAAAAGTCAGCTGCAGCAGAACCACCGGCTGTGAGAGCAGTGTGTGTCCTTGTGTGCATATGGCTGCAGCATGCCAGAGGGGAAATGCCTGGAGCCACTGACACCAGCCCACTGGGGACAATTCTCCTGGCACAGCACTGAATTAACAGGAAAGAAATGTATCCTGCACAGATCAGCACTCTTACCTCACCTGGAGAGAGGACAATCCTGTAGGATTTGTGTGGAAGAACTCTCTTAGCACAGTGCGGGCTGGAGGATTTACCATCCCCATCTATCCCAGGCCCCACAGTCATAGTTCTAAACTGAGGGGCTCTTGCAGTGATGCACCAGGACATGCTCTTTTTTTTTGAGGCAATCACCCAAATGAGATGTTGAACCCAGCAAACCTAGCTGAACCTTGCCATTAAACCACTTCAGGAACTGAGTGACAATTACCTGCAAACAGCCTGCAAGTGAAGACACCCTTCCAAATACCCACAATTTTGAATCTTTCCACTGGAAGCAAAGGCAATGGTAAGTATAGCAAATGTCCTGGAACAGTGACAGGCGAGGACATGGGCACAGGCAGACAACTCAATTGTCCTTCCCTACTGTTCCACCAGTCTGACCTGCTTCCTGCAGCCTCACACCACCAGGGGAATATTCCTGTTGTAGCAATAAAGTTAGCTGGATCTCAGAGAAGTTTAGTGCAATAGACAAGACAACATTCAAAATTCCAAGGGAAATAAAAACTGGGAGCCCTGCCTTTATACTGTCAGTGTAAAGGGCATTTCTGTTGTAAAGATTCTGCATTTTATTTCTGCTGCATCCTCATAAGACTGTAAGGCAATCCTAAGAAAACAATAAAACCCAATACACAAAATACAGCATCGATTGTGTTTTCACATGTTAGCAACATCAAAGGTCTTGCCCTGAACTGGAAGAGGGCAGTAAGCTTTGACTTTCTGTCTGTGCACTTCATCTGAAGCAAACATTGTGTACACACACACACACACACACACACACACACACATATATACACAGACTACTTATGCAGGAGAAAACCTCTAAGTTTGTCTCACCAAACATCCCCAGTGGCTTTTATTACAGCACTGCAAGTTTCCTAATGTTTTATGTCCTCAGACCCTAAAGGGAGCTATTAAAGGGCCGACGTGTGATTCAGCATCCATTTGTGGATGAAGAATGTGAAGGGCCGGCACTGCCGCGGCAGGGGGGCAGGTCCTGAGGATCTCCAGACAATCAGGAGGCAGTTCAAAACACTGCTGCAGGGATGTTAATCCCATCTCAGCCTGCAGTAAAAGCTCCCTGTGCCATTTTGCAATGCGGCAAATGTTCTCCCTCCTTAGAGCAGCAATTTCTTCTCCTCTCAGTTATGTCTTATTGCATTTAAAGCCAGTGCCAAGGTTCCTTCCTTCTCCAAAATCTCTCTGATACAGCCAAAATACTTGCCAGATGTCTAGGGGAGCCACTGAATTAACAGAGTGAATGTGCACAAAAAGATTTGCCATTTTAAAAGAATATTTAATTTCCTTAGAACATATCTCTCTCCCCACTGCCGCCTCTCAATAAACAACTGTCAGCTATGTGATAGCTCAGCTGGAAAGAAACCATAAAGATGATACAGAACTGCTAGGCACAGGAGTTTTCTGTGCAGAACTACAACACCAAGGGGCAGCAAGATGAAGGATCCAGTGGTCCTAGGGGGCAGCTCGATCCATGGGTTTTCATTTAGGAGTTACAAATGATCGCCTCCAATCCGGAGCTTGAATCCTCAGCCAGCAGATGCTTATTTAACTCATGGCAAGATTTTGGCAGGAAGTCTGACATTTTCAGAAGATAACTGCAGTTAATAGCCCAGATCTACTTAATCACTTTAGTCAGGACAGAATGACCCAGTGCTGTCTTTTGATCTGATTTATGAAATGATGGCGTCAACTGGAATAAAGCAACTGGCTGCTACAGTGTTGATGACATGTTCTGCAGTGCTTAAACACATGGTTTTGGGGAAAGGAAGAAGCTAAAGAAGATGCTGCGACAGGGGGTCACATCTTCCTTAAGGACCCCAACTTGGCATGTTAGCATCCAAAGAAAAAAATATTGGGACACAATTTTTTCCCACAAGGCAAAATTTAGGTTTGGAAACCCACATAACCCCCTAAAAGAGAGTCTGAAGACATTAAAAAAAATCTAAAAGGGGAGATACAGTTGATAGTTCAAGCCCCTCCTTCCTAATTCTCTTTAGCTACTGTCCCCTCTCTCCAGAGAGGCCACCATCCCCAAAGGGCTCAGCACATCAACACCACACTGGCTATCAATAAACAGAGCTGGCTCCTTACTGTGACCCCTCCATGGTCGCCTTCAAGCCAGCTCCTCCAGAGGAGTCACCTCATCAGCTCCCCCACAGCCTCTGAGATGTCCCCCCATATGATGCACTAGCCCAATCCCCAAGTTTATGCTAAACCATTGGTCTGCAGCCTGTAAGGTGTGGACCAACCAGCATGGGCTGGAACTGCACTGTGGAATGGGAAATGGGTCTGTGAAATGCTTCAAGGAAAAACAAACAATCCAAAAAAGGACTTCTCACTTAACAGGAGGACCTTGACAATGGAGACCACTGGTGACTGGTCAATTGTCAGGCAAAGATCATGATTAAAATTTTTTATCATTGTTTCTCATTTAAGAAGTTTTTAATTACAGCTTTGCACAGGGTTACAGTCCTGGTGACTTCACTGGCATGAAACAAACTGGCCTGCAGGTTTTTTTTAAATAAAGCTCTATGGTCCAATCACTTACATACCACCAGTACACAGACATCAGGCTATCCAGTCCTTGCTGCTTCCAGTGTAGGAAAAAAGAAAATGGAAAATGTCAGGATATATTTGCACCAGAGTTTTCTGACCTCCTTGTCTTGCAGACACTTTACAACGCAAGGGTCCATGCCATGAGTTTATAACTGCACCTGTGCTGGCTCAAGGGTTGCCATTCAGAAAATAGCAGCAATAAACCCATCATCATAGAATCATCACAGAATGGTTTGGGTTGGAAGGGACCTTAAAGATCATATAGTTCCAACCTTCCTGTCATGAACAGGGACACCTTCCACTAGACCAGGTTGCTCAGGGCCCCATCACACCTGTCCTTGAATATTTCCAGAGATGTGGCATCCCCAGCTTCTCTGGGTAGCTTGTTCCAGCATCTCACCACCACCGAAGTAAAGAATTCCTTCTGAATATCTAATCCAAAACCTATTTTCTATCAGCATAAAGCCATTCCCCTTTATTTTACCATGACTTGCCTTTGTACATTGTTCTACACACCTGAACACAGCCACCCAGATTCTCCCATAGTCACAAAGAGAGAGAGAGAGAGAGACATGAAGGTACCAGGGAATGCTCCAGCCCTGGCCAGGCTGCCTCCTCCCACCCCACCTGTCTGCAGCCCAGGGATGCCAGGGGAAAAAGTCCCACCAATTTCAAGATGTTGCATCAGCTCTTTGGTCTGCAACAGCCAAGCAGTGAGACACAATGACTAGGAATGCATCCCCTCCTTTCAGCACACCATTTTGCAGAGGATTCCCTCACACATGGCTTTTAAAAAAACCCCCAACCAGCCAAACAGAAAAAAAAATTATTCTCACTGAGTTTTCTTGAAAGAATCAATTTACTATTTCCAAGTGTTTGGATTAATTTGAAGGCCACAATCACCAGGAAATTTTCTAAATGAAGTTCTGAAAAATGAGGATCATGTCACATCATCCACCATCTATTAGTGATATGAAAGACAGAGGGAGAAAAATAGATTTCACCACAGTCAAAATAACACCCTGAAATGAGAATGACCTTTATGTGTTCTTGCTGCTGAATCTTCAGGTCCTGTATCACGAAAAACCATGTGACAAGATCCCTGCATAAGATGCCAGGCATTTCCAGCAAACCGTACCAACCGCAGCATCGTTAATTTAATCTTCCACTACCTGACTCTTCTCCTGACTGAAAAATCAATGCTAATAAGGAGCTTTGGGAAAAGACCCTGTTGATGCCTCATCTTGTATGGACTAATTTTAACCTGCTATATAATGACTAAGAGGCTTTAAAGAACCTATAAACCCAACAAAGAGATTTTTAAATGTCTCCTTCCCAAACGGTTCTCTGTGCTGATGAAGACATCTAAATGCATGAGGATGGGTTTATGTGCTACCTCAGCCACTCTGTCAGGAGCGCTGGGGGTGGAGGCCAAAGCCTGGTACTGAACTGCACCAGCCCCTGCCATCATGTGCAGGAAAGTGCCGGCAGTGAATCCGACAGAGCAATTCCACAATTCCACATCGCTGGAGACAGCAACAGCATCTGAATCAGCTGCAGCTGAAGGAAAAGAGCCTGGTGCTCTTTGCTCATTCAGATAAATTGCTGCTGGAGCAATAACCGGAGCCTGAAGACAAGTGTGATCTTAAGGAATGGTTAGGGTGGTTTGACACAGCTTTGGGAAACCTGTTCGCAATTCCCTGCTCCCACAGAGCTTTTCTTTGGTACCATACCTTAATCTTTTTGTCCACTGAATGGAAACTGTTATTCTTGGATGTGAGCACTGCAGGGTTTTAACATCCACAGCAAGCAAACAAATTATATTCTGCCCCCTATACGTGGACAGCCCTACTGTAAATCATGCCACCTGGGGATCACCAAGTTGTGAATTAGGATATGGTCATTTTTTAAATACTTCCTTTTATGACTAGTCAGCTCTTCCAGTTAATTTGTCTCTTTTATTCCACGTTGTATTCCCATCTGTAATCAATAATCACATTTGTCTGATCACCAGAACAGCTGCTCTCTTATTTTTTACCCCTTTCTACAGCTTCTAGCACTCGTTAAATCAAAGGTCCTGAAATACCTTCATTTGCACCCAAATACCCAAATACAAATAACACACCAGTATTATCGGTAGAGTGTTAGGATGATGCTTTGTTTTTTGAAGATCCACCTATCAACATTGGAAAGTGCCTATGATTTTTTCTTCCAAATGCAAAGCTTCTTCCATATTAAACAGAATATTTACTGAGTGCTCACTGAACTCCCAAAAGAAGCTCAAATTCGTTTTCCCCACTATTCAGCAGCTTTGACCACAGAGGCAAATGCAGGAAAAGATGGATTCAAGATTAAATATTGACTCAGCCTGAGCAAAATCTGCCTCCCTTTAACAAGAGAGACTGAGAAATTCTTGACTGCCAGTTTCACAATTCCCTTCTGAACACCGTAATGCATTTATAATAATGCCTGCTATTAGTGCAAATGAGGGGGGAAAAAAAAGGCCTGGCTGCAGAATACAGCAGAGTATTTATCCCAGCTAAACCTCACTGTCTTATCACTGATAGAAGTAGGAAGGAAACTAAACTCCACCACATCAAAACAGCTTTTAACACTGAGATCCATCCTGATAACATCACAGTAGACAGTTTATCAGCAGGATCTCATCCATCACTAACTCCAAACAGGGAGTCTGTGATGAGGTATCATCCCACCAGAGCCCTGTTTCATTCCCCAGTGCCTTGCTTTCATCCCAGTATCAGCATGCCTGGCAGAGACAGCAGTCCAGCCCCCATGGGGTTAATCCCAGAGGGACCAAGGTGCCTCAGAAGAGCTCTGTGCTCCAGAGAGCTGCCAGCTGCAGTGAACCACCAGCACTTCAAACCTTGAGGCTGACTGAGGCTGCTCTCACCTGTTACACACGGCCCCAGCCTGTGGCTCACAGGAAAATCAGACACTGCTGTGGGCTGTTCTGTGCCCCATTTCAGCACAAGGATGATATCTGGTAACTGCCTGGAGACACAGGCCCAAGCACGCTGGGTGTGTCCAGCCCACTGTGCATCTCCATGAAGGTGAATTCTGTGTCTGACTCTGCTTCCCCTCTATGCCAAAGGTGGCTATGTCACCCACAAGGGCCACATCTGCCTCCGTACTGGCACAGCTTACCTGACTCAGATGGCACAGGCTCCCCAGCACAATGTGCCCAGGCCCTACAGAACTCCTTGCACCCAAACAGCTCTGTGCCTGGGTCACCAGTGGTCCCCTTGCCTGCTCTCTGCAGGGCAACAGTGCAGCTCTGCCCTCAGGAACCACCCTCAGCACATGAGAAGGATGAGGAGGGGGCTGGTCCAGCTGAGGTCTCGAACCTCAACACCTGAAATGGCTCTGAGCCAGCAGCACATTGCAGTTCCCAACAGAAAGGGCCACCTCTGGGCAACATACTTTAGTATTGCCACCAACACAGAATTACCAGGATGGAAAATAACCCCAAAATGTGGTGGTGTTGTGCTTTTGTGCTCCTGCAACAGAATGTTACGTGAAATGGAAAAACTATATAGAGAAAAAAATTCTTTGTTTTCTAGTAATTTCCACAAACTTACCATTCTTTATTTGGTCATTCTACAGCTCTCATCCATCCTTAGATTATCATGCAGAAGGAAAATGGGATGAAGTTGAACGATAACAAAGCCCTGGCAAGACTCCAACCACGATTAGACATTTTGATGAGTAATAAGCATGACCAGAGTTATAGCAGTAAATATTTAATATTATTTTTGAAATGAAGTCTCAGGAAAGATGTAAACTCTTATGATTTGAGAGGCATTAGCTAACCTCTAATTACAGAGAGAAGGGGAGGAATGGAAACTTTTCTGAGATAAGGGATAACCTAACTGTTTGTTGCAGGGTTTCTTGGAACACTCTTGGTCCACCCTGTTCTGGTCATTGTCAAAATCCTGGGCTAGAAAGCTTGTAGGTCTGAGGGAGCTTAGCAGCTCCTAAATTCCTAGAAAAGCAATTGTAACTTATACTTTGCTTGCTACAAACATTTGATTCTCTACAGTAATTATAGAAATATATTATTACCAAAATCCAGATGTTTTGTTACAGGAAAAACATTACCATAGCCACCTTTTTTTTTCCTCCCAGGAACTATACTTAATAGCTTGTCCATTACAAATATGTGGATTTTATATATGCGCACATATATGTACACACACATATACATAACTATACAAATTAGGTGCTGACAACCATATTAAAGTGTTTTTCTAGCATATAAGAAAGGTAGAATAAGAAAAGAGTTTCCCATTGCAGAAGACCCAAGCTTAAACACTTTTACAGGTCGACTGTATAAAGCAATACAGGAAGACCATAGAACTCATTGATATACAATATGATCTATTCAGTTCTCTGAAAGTTTAATTATTAATGTGCAGTCTGCTTTACTTCTCTTTCCTCCATACAGTGTTGGATCCATTTATTGTTTTGTTTTTTTTTACCCCCAACTAATTTTCACCACCCATTTTGTAACAGCCAAAGCAAGAGCTCTCCAACCATGACTGTGTCCCTCAAAACAAATGAGTCATGACACTACATCACTATGTGTGTCCAGGTTACAGCCCCTTCTGCTTTCAGCCTGCCAAGGCAGGAACATGGGGAGTGCTTTATTGTGGAAGCAGCTGGTTTTGGCTTTATACAGAGGAGGCCCAAAAGATGCTCCTTACAGCTGTGAAGGTTGATCATGATCCTCAGATCCACAACCTCAACACAGGATGGTTTCACCTCCTGCCCAAACATGTGTTCTTTTGCTGTAGCAGGTCACCAAAGGAATTTGATGGTAAACCACAAACTTCTGTCTAATCACCTAGTGATTTCTTCCGTATTATAGGCTCAAGCCCAGCAATCTTTCCCCCCATACCTCTGGGAAGGTGCAAGCTGAGGAATGCCACAAGTATGCAGAGAGGTGGCCGGAGAGCTTATGGACTCTCCACCCCTGGAGGTGTTCAAGACCAGGCTGAACAGGGCTCTGAGAAACCTGGTCTAGTAGGAGGGGCAGGGGAGTTGAACTAGGTCCCTTCCAACCCAAACAATTCTATGATTTTGTGATAAAGCAGCACACAGAGCAGGTGCCAGAATAGATGTGCTGGAGCAGCCAGTGCTGGTCCACCGACACATGGCAGCATTTTGGACTAGTGAGAGCCCCCCACGTGCTGCAGGCCATGCCAGATTCACAGCCACTGTCTCACCAAGGGTGAGCGTGCTCTTTCTGCAAGAAGGAGGTGCAGATACACCCAAGCTGTGCAGGTCAGGCAGGGCCAAGACGGAGAGCAGGGAGCCTCAGCAGAGATGCCCAGGCAAATGTGCCTGTTGGGGCTCCTGCTGGGGTTGCTTCTGGAGCCCTACTGAACCACAGCCAAACTGGAGGAGAAGAGAAGACAGGTTTCTGCCAAACCCATGGAGCTGATCAAAGCATGGCAAGCAAAACACTCCAGGCAGTGCCATGACCAACAGACAAGGGGTACAGTGGCAGCACTGACACACATTGACAATGCCATCATGACATGTCCCAATCTCCAAAGCAATGGTGCCAGCCAGCTGTGGCTAGGCACATCCCTCCTGAGCTGGAATGAATGCTGGGAGCAATGGTCTGACTTTGGTACAGACCATGCAGCACAACACACTCCCATTGCAGCACTTGCACTCAGGCTGAGCCAGCCTAATAAGCTTCTCTGGTGGCTGCATTCAGACAGCAAAATAAAAGTGAGAGGAAGGTGATTCCTGTGGGACTCAGCAAATCTAGCAACACCAATCCTGGGCAGCCCATTTGGTGTTTAGTTCACTGTGTAAGATTCCCTTTGAAAAATTCAGATTATTTTTGTGTATTTTCCTGAAAAATTCCTCCTCTGTGAGATGGCACCTAAAATTCAGCAGCACTAATAGACTGATGGGGTGGGAAGCAGCATTTGCTCTGCATCCTGATTGGTTTTTGTCTTCCAGTGATGCTACTGAAGAGTTACAAGCCCTTGCTCCTGGCCCAAATTCAAATCTTGTGCTTGAAACCTGACACTCAGCAAGCACTGACATTGTTTGCCTGCTGAGAAATGGGCATTTCAGGCAACAGGCTGTTGATTAGAGGAGGTGACAGAACTGCTGAGTGGCCAAATCACTTCTGAAGAAGAAATACAGTTTGATTAGCAGCCCCAGAAACTCACGCAATGTAAGTTTGTCTGCTCTCCCCCTTTACAGCCTACACCGTGCCTATCAGCAGATCTGTTATCCTTGCACAAAAATCTCCTTAAAAAGGGTGTCTCAAATCTCATCGGTGACTTGGTCACATATTGTTTTAGGTTCAGAGCCCTGCTCCCTGATGCCCAGGCATTGTGTGGTTTATCAAAGCATCAACTGTGCCCGAAGAGGGGCTCAGGCTGTCTGCTGCCCCTGCCACTCCTTGGTGTGTCCCCAAAACCCAGCCAAGGACTTGGCTCCAGCAGCCCTCCTTCATCTCCAATGCCTTGCTGAGGAGGAAGCGGCGCAGACTGACCAAATTCCGATCCCCTTACACAGCCCCTCAGAGTCACTCTCTGGACGTCTCAGCACAGCCTTGGCCGCTTGCTCAGACCCGAAAATGCAGTGAAGATTCAGAGAGCTAAACTCTTCCTTTACAGGAGAAATTTAGTGTTGGATATTCCCAACCTCAGGCTAATCAGACTCCACAAATTTCCCTGCATTGTATGTAGTCTCAAGCTGTGGCTGTTGTTATCGACATTATTTAAAACATGAAACAAAACAAAAACACCAAACAGTTTTGGGGAATAAGAATTCAGCAAAAGCCCCAGCCAAGGCGGGGGAGGGAGATGTAGCAGGCTAAAGAAATCCCTGCAGTGCTCAGTATCAGCTCCTCCCTTACCTGCAGCAAAGGTTTAATTGTAGCCTTACAGTGCTGAAAAGAGCAGCACAAGAGATGTACACACAAAGATGCACAGAGCACTTTATAGTAATAACTGCAAATGCTGATCTAGGTTCAGACCACAGAAATTTCCCATGGTCTGATCTCCAGCTTCCCTAGACTGCAGAAGAAATCTATCCCCCAAACAGATGGGGTGGGCTTGTTCTCCCTTTGGACCTCTCTCTTAAGGGTTTCCAGATCCAAGCCCTAGATGAGCCATCCCTTTGCTGGGGAGCTATTTAGGGCTGCAGAGACCAGGACTCAGACCTGAAGGGTGAATATGAGTGTAAAGCACAGGAAGGGCTGTGAGCTGGCCAAGTATGGAGCAACATTCAGCTGTAGGGAAGCAGCTGATAAACTGTGAACAGCATCATTCCCGAAGCCTCACTGACAAGAGACAGCTCTCCCTGCTAAAGATGAAGACGGACAGACACTGAAGATGATGGTTCCTATAAGGGTGAGTGTCCTTCAGCTAAGCAACTGACTGAAACCCTCCTGCTCTGCTTCCTGAGCAAGAGCTTCCCATGACAAGAACCCAGAGAGAGCCTTCTATAACAAAACCAACACTGTAAAAACTAATTAAAATGTTTAATTAGGTTTTGATTAACAACATATTTTAAAATCCTTTCGAGACTTGCAGATCAGCAGAGGCACAACTTTGGAGTCCGGGACTGTTCTGTTTTGAAACGCATTCCCTCCTTGAGAGCAGACACGAAATTACGTTCCTGCTTCAATTGCTCCTCATTTGCAAAGCCAGAGCATGAAGCAAGTTGTGTTAATGTGTCAAAATGGGGAGAGAAATAAAGAGAGCAATGGATCACTGAGTCTTTGAAGGGAAAAGCAATATTGCAGTAATTTATAGGAGGGAGAGTTTGGGGGTGGGACAGTCGCTCTCAAAGAACAGCAGTGCTCAGCCAGCAAATAGTGAGTAAATAGTGCTTGTTTGAGAAGAGCGTCACTGCCATCTTCAGGATGCCTGCTTTCTCTTTCCCAGCATGCGGCAGCTTTTCTGGGAGCAGTTTTTGGTTTATACAATACAAAAGAAAGCTTTCTGCAACTCCAGCCAAAGTTATATTTTCAGTTATTATTGATGCTCTGTGGAGGATCGTTAGGCCAATGGTTCCCAGCTTCTGGATTTTGACACCTTGAACTGCCTATCAAAGAACACCTCATAAACATAATTTCCAGCACTCAAACTTCAATTTAAGACGAAAAAGACCTGTCAATCAGCCCTGGGCCACTTCAGCACAGTAACATTTCCTAATGGACACTTCTTGCCCTTTATTCAATCCAGATTTAAGTCTCTAAGGAGCCACCCTCTTACACTTCTCTTGCAAGATGTTTATGTTAGCGTAAGAAAAGTGTTAGGAAACTCCTCATGACATCAGCCAACTTTCCTTCCAACGACATTAAATCATCACTATTCTGGCCAGAACAGTCAATCAGCTGCCACAAAAAGAAAGCATCTCTAGCCTGGGCCTCCAAGTGGCACTTCACTCTCAAGCACTACAAGTCAGTTCAAAGCTGTACAGTACTGAAGGTAGAGTCTATCACCTTATAAACAACAGGAAGGGTACTAAAGATGATAAAGGCAACTGCTTTAAAGCCAGACAGAGCACAGTTAGGATGGCCACATTACTTAAGCTCTCATGCACCAGTAATGTGCTCCCACACTGTTTAATTACACCAATACTGATCAGGGGTCACATAGCTGGTTATGGGGACATCAGTTTTATACTGCAAGATCTCATCTCTCTCTACCCTGCTGTTGGACACATCGCATGTACCCCTTCACATGATGGGTGTGCTTCCAGCCCACTGGATGAGCTGGATGTGTGCACATATTCCTTTCTCAAGCCTGGACACTGGCCCATCATTGGCCAATGTTCAAACACCACTTTGACACAATAGGCACATGTGAAATCATGCAATGCAGGAGCATGGGGTGCAAGGATAAAATAAGTTGTTTCCTTGCCTGCATCCAAGGAAGAGATAGGTCAGGCCACAGATCAGGCCAGACCAGCTCTGACTCGGGGTTGTCTTAGACTACCATGACCACAGAGGTCACCTCTGTCACCTGCAGCAGGAGCTCTCCCTGCTTCTGCGGATGGGGACATCAATGATACACCCTGAATGGCAAGGAAGGGGAAAATGCAGAGAAACACTCCTCTGGAGACCTTGGGATCAACAGGACTTTGCCACTTCTAATGAGAGAACCCCACAGCAGGAACCAGGACAAGGCACAGCACTCCTATATCTCACTTCGTCATCGTGGTAGCCAGGTGCTCCTAACTCCTCACCCCAATTACTGCACACCTCTGCTCCCTGCAGTAACATACTGGCTGCAGGACAGGGCTCAAGCATGAGCAGGGAATGCAAGGCCCTGGGGCTAGAGCCTGCAGGGGGTAGCAGACTGCTGCAGTTCACAGCACACTGCTGAGGGGGAGAAGACAAATACACCTCCTGAATTTTTCCAACTCCTCTTGCACAAACTGAGGTCTCAGGAGCCATTCTAAGACCTGCCCTCAATAATTCCTTAGAAACACATGGAAGATAATTGACAGCACCAACATACTTCCATATATAAGACAGGTAAGACAAATGCTTTCAAAAGGAAGAAAAAGGGTCTTGGGTGAAGCTGTAGCGGTAAAACAGACATGACTGAGCAGGGCAACTGAGGAAAGCCTCCAAGTAAATGTTGCCCTGGGAGCTCCAGGAGGACTCACGCGCAAGGGCAACCTCAGGAAGCATGTTCACAACACACCAAGTCTGTGTAACTTGTTACCAGCCTACCATGCACTCCAGCATTTGCTGGTGAAATAATTACAGCAGTTGAGTCCACATAATAAAACATCCAAGGGTTCAAGTGATTCAGCAGTGTCAGCTATATCTGACATCTTTCTGCAGCACATGGTATCCCTTATATGTTCAGGAGATCAGAAAGAGCACTGCTTAATCTGACAGATCCCCTTGAGAAAATTCGATTCTATCACTTGACCAAGTCTTGTAATTTGTAACACACCTGCAGTAACTTGATAACTTCACCACTGGCCCAGAACCCCACAAAGGCCCACTTCTCACTGCTACAGCTGTGACAGAGTCCACAGCATCACACAGATGTAAGAGACAGGGTCAGCTTATACCTGGCTAGATTTGCTCACCAGGTACAGCCCTTTGTTTTAACCTTGACAGAAGAGGTAACCCTGTCCAGCCACCTTTACCACAGTAATAAAACTGAGGGATGAGACCAGCCTGAAAGGATCATTAGCAGAGGGGGAAGCAGATCACTGGCCAGATCCAGGCACCAAGTTCGTTGCAATCACCCAGTTTTCAAATATCCTGTGTAATAGCAATTCATTACAAAATTCATATGCAAATTGAAACCATGAACTTTATACTGGGATTGCTTTAGTCCTTGCTCCACTGCCCCTGAGCTGCTACTATTGATCTGCCAGCAGACATTATACTGGGCTTGGAAGAAGGGCTCAAAAAACTTTCCTTAGGCTGGTAAAAAGACCAAAAAGGCGAGAAAGAGCAAACAGCTTGGTAATTTAGAGCTTGTTTTCTGTTTCGACAAAAGAAGCTGCTTGACAGAATTATTTCTCAAGATTTTGAGAAATAAGCAATCCCATCACCACAGCCAAAAAGGCACCCTCGAGGATGCCTCCTGGATCCAACAGGACTTGTGACTACACGTGTTTGCAGGACCCAGGGAACATCACAGTGAACTTCCTACTGACACACTCCTCAAATCCCACAGCTACCTATAAACTCACAGCAACTGCCTTAATTACTTGCTAGTTATTTAATCAGTCTAAGTCTTTGCAGGGACAGAAAAACAACACCAAGCTTAGCAAACTCAGAGAAAAGGAAGATGAGCAACCTTAAAGCGAAGCAGTCTGAAGAATAATCACATCCCTGCTGCAAAAGACATGCTGGCATTGGCCATGCAAGCCAGGAGAAAGCAGACAAAGGACAGTCCATCCAGAATGAGATGTTTGTACGGGAATGCTCCAAGTCCACATGAAACAAGGCCATTTCAGGGTCCTTCTCTCCAGATCTGTTCCAACCATAATAAAGCTACACAGAAATAGGCAGCATTTCTGGCAAAGTGAAACCCTGGTGTGGTTTATTAACAGAAGATATGGTCAGGAAAGGACACTTTTTTTAGGAGAGACATTTCCATAATTTAAGTTGAAATTTAAGGAACTGAAATCAACATCACTCAAGCAGGCTGGTACTACAGAACTGCAGACACAGCCCAGAGCTTGGGGGTGGCGCACACTGTCAGCCATGCAGCCTCTTTACTGTCTGTGACATACATCACACACACCACACTGTAGATGTTTCCCCCAGAGACCCATCTGTGCCTGGAATCTGAGGCTCCCAAGAAAGAAGCAACAGTGTTTACAGAGACAGCACCACGAGAAGCCTTTTCATCCACAACAGCTACAGGCTGGTTACAGCAGCTCACAGCACAGAGAGGGTGGCTAATTTGAGCATAGCATTTATTTCAACCATTGAGTGCTACCCAGCCCAGCCCCCCAAAATTGCAGGCTATCACACACAACAAGGTGGTGCCATCCAAACAGTGCAAATTACCCCCCAAAACTTACATAGAGGCTGTTTAGGGACCCATACTTAGTGCTGGACCTGCCAGACTCTCCTGTCCACCAGCACAGATAAAATAAAGGGGGCAAGATTAAAGCAGGGTTTTGCAAGGAACAAGCCCCAGAGCTTAAGCAGGAACACAGCAGTTTCAGCTCAAAACTGCAAATAGCTGACGCCTGGTGCACTGGAAGAATCTGTTTTCTTGGAAAGCTCATGAGTGGGGAAGCTTGTGGAGCAGTGGGCCAGCCAACTCCAAGGCAAGCCAGCTCTAATCTCCCGTCCCAGCTGCGTATACAGAGAAATTGCAAAACAAAAATGCCCGAGGAAAAAAAGGAAAGCTCCAATTATTCTCAGACCACAAGAACAACGATGTTTGAAAGCAAAGATGCCATCAGGGCAGCAGAAAAGAAGATCTGTCCAAAACAGTTGACTGAAGAAATTGTTTTAGTCAGCAGCCACTGAGGCAAGACAAAGAAGAAATCTGCTGTATGGCTGGTTCTGCCACAACAACACTCAGGCCTGATTTCAAGTGTTTTTCAATAAAATCAGAAGTAAAAACTGTCAAATACATAAGTTGTGCTTAAAACCCATTCTCCGTAAATTAGCTTTCCTTTAGAAAGCTTTACTTACAAAAAGTAAAACTGGAAGGAACATGATTTGCTCTTCCTGGGATCATTATTCCTTAACTGTATTTGCAGCAGCAAGTTTAACACTAAATTATTTTTTCTTCAGGGTGATGAACTGATGAGGACACTTTCCCCTTTCAGATCCCTGCAGAAGGGTCAGTTACATACAGTTTGTAGCATACACAATTCTGGGGAAGATTTTTTCTTTCCTTTTTAAAAACCCCCAAAAATCCAGTTCTGTCTTTCCTCAGCTTGATTCAACTGTGATATTGCCAAAAGGACTAGAGTAGTATCATGTCAAAAGCAAGAGTATTCTATTTCTGTGGCCAGCAAAGCACATGGGTTGGTTTCTCTGTGACACAGATCTTGGCTAAGCATCTTTGGCCAGAAAGTAAAAATATATTACCCTAAGACAGATGGACATACAGATACCCACAGGATACACCTGAAGCCTTCAAGTGTCATGATTTACAATTTTGCAGATATCTTCTTTTCAAAACAAACAAAGCAAATATAAAAAGGAAAACATTTCTTGATGGTGAAGAAGGAATATCCATAGGAAATCAAGCATGGTCACATTGATACATTCTACCTGGAGCCAGCATGCTATGCAAAGTAACAAAACCTTACTTGTCCAGCAAATAAAGCTGAGGGACTCACACTTGCCTGCAGGTTTTAAAGTCTCCTTTCCAGAACACTGACAACTCATGTTAGGCATAATTCACAATGGTGCCACACACAAGGAGCAATAATGCTTGCTCATCAGTGCAACACATGCCATTTCCCAGTTTTCTAGTCATTCTCAATTCTTGTTCTCACAGAATCCCAGAATGGGTAAGGCTGGAAGGGACCACAGTGGGTCATCTGGTCCAACCTCTCTGCTCCCGCAGTGTCATCCCAGAGCACACGGCATGGGATCATGTCCAGACAGTTCTTGGATATCTCCAGTGAGGGAGGGAGACTCCACACCCTCTCTGGGCAATCTGTGCCAGTGCTCAGTCACCCACACATTAAAGAATTTCTTCCTCATGTTCAAGTGCAGCTTCCTTGGCATCAGTTTCTGCCCATTGTCTCTTGTCCTGTTGCTGGGCACCACTGAGCAGGTCCATCCTCTGACACATCCCTACAGACACTGACAGACATTGATGAGGTCTCCTCTCAGTTTTCTCTTTCCAAGTTCGAACAGTCCCAGCTCCCTCAGCCTTTCCTTGTAAGAGAAAAGCTCCAGTCCCTGTGCTGGACCCACTCTAGGACCTCCATGCCTGCNTAAAGAATTTCTTCCTCATGTTCAAGTGCAGCTTCCTTGGCATCAGTTTCTGCCCATTGTCTCTTGTCCTGTTGCTGGGCACCACTGAGCAGGTCCATCCTCTGACACATCCCTACAGACACTGACAGACATTGATGAGGTCTCCTCTCAGTTTTCTCTTTCCAAGTTCGAACAGTCCCAGCTCCCTCAGCCTTTCCTTGTAAGAGAAAAGCTCCAGTCCCTGTGCTGGACCCACTCTAGGACCTCCATGCCTGCCTTGTCCTGAGAAGCCCAGAACTGGAGACATCACTCCAGGTGAGGCTGCACAGGTCTGAGCAGAGGGACAGGATCACTTCCCTGACCTGCTGGCAGTGCTCCTCCTGATGCATCCCAGGACACCACTGCCTTGGCCCTCAGGGCACTGCTGGCTTATGGACAGCTGTTCTCCCCCAGGTCCTTCTCCACAGAGCTGCTTTCCAGCAGGTCAGTCCCCAGCCTGGGTTGGTGCCCAGGGTTGTTCCTCCCCAGGTGCAGGACCCTGCACTTCCTTTGCTGAATTTCAGATAATTCCTCTCTGCCCATCTCTCCAACCTGCCAAGGCCCTTTGGAACAGCTGTAATTCTCCCCTTCAATCCTTTCCCTCCCAAAAAGAGCTTTAATTTCTTCACCAACCTATGTCAGACTCGTTGCTATAAACTGTTACCCTAAGAAGAAACACTATTTAGTATGCTGTGATTATTCAGATTTTACACAGTACAAATACCTAGATCCATAAGAGCACACAGCAGTGCAGAGCAAGGGGAGTTTGTCTCCCCACTAGGGGTATGGAAAGAGCCCAGTGTGCAGGGTCGTTTCTGATGGCTGTACTGAGGAGGCAGCATGGGTAGCACAGATGCAGGTTCTTCAGCAATGCCCACTGGGATCTATATGGATTGCACCAAGGCCCTCACCACAAACCCTACCTGAGTAATAATTATCAGGGAGAGGGAAGCAGCACAGAGTGGAGAGCAAGAACCTTAAAACACACTAAGCTTAAATCAGTGGATTAGGCAACTGGTTACTGGTAATGAAACAGCAGAGTTTTCACTATATAAAATTTATAAATTTATTTTTTTGTAAAAATCCAAAGGGCACGAAGACATCTCACTCAAAATACTGGTAAATCAAACCACACTTAGAAAAATGAAAGCTGATTTTATTATCTTATCCACAGCCAATCATTTGACATGAACATGCATACGTAATTTTGCTACGCACACACCACAGTTTAACGTTAGTTATTAAAGGTTAAACATACAACATACATCCTTACAAAAATGAGTCAAAATGCAAACATAACTTTTAAACAAAACAGTTTTTACTCATTTAAAAAAACTTTTGTGTTGGGTACCATTTTGTACAAACACAGTTAAACAAATCTGCTTTTAGTTTCCTCATGGTTGCACATGAAAATAAGCTGCAATAGAAAATGAAGTCATCAAGGAATTTTTAAATAGCAGAAGTAGGCAGTCTTGCCATGCAGAAGAAGCAATATTAAATATTAGTTTTTCAAAAAAAGAAAAAAACCACAAGTTTAAAAATATTTAGTTCAAGTCACAAATCTTTCCCCAGTACAGAGAAATCCAAATGCAACGCATAATTAGCTGCCACTTAGGATGGCTATTCTGAAAAGTAGAAATACTTTCCAGAATTGATAATTTTCATTGATTTGGCACAGAAAAGAAGTCTGAGCTTACTTAGGTACAAGAAAGTGATTAAAAAAAAAGTAAACAGGAAGAGAGAAAATAAAAAGCAAGAATGAACGAGATAGTAGTAGCAATCACTAAAAAAAAAAAAATCTGTGCATCTCAGTCATTACAGAATACTGTCTACAGCAGGTGCGAATTCCAGGTAATTGTTATTGCAACATGGATTTAATTTGCTTGGAGGTAGTCTCATCATTCAAATGCTTTGTTGTGTACCTAAACACAGAAATAAAGTCAAGATGATCATAAATGATATTACACTTTAGCTTACAAATGTGTAATTTCTTTGCTTATGGCTCAACCTGACTGCACCAGAGCAAAACCCTCAGCCATGGATCATCACCCACTCCATGGTCACCAAGAACACAAGCCATACATTCTGATCATAAAATGATATTACCAATCAGAACTATAATCTAGCAGCCTTACACCAAGGGGAACTCAAAATAAGCCTCAGTTGGACATTGGCTTTCATAGTAAACTCACAGTGCCATTAATGATAGGTAATTATCCATCAGACTGAGGGCTCTGCTCACAGGAAAACATCTTCAAGTAAGACAGCTTGAGAAACTCTTCTTCAAAACTTCCAGTGACCAAATCTTCCTAGGATCCCTCAATGACAATGGATTTAATCACTTTTCAGCCTAATTTCCTGCTTAGTAGACTGCGCTGGTAAAACTGAAGAGCATACATATGCTTATTTCAGCTCCTTCCCCTTTCAAAATTCTCAAGGATAATAGCACATATATCAGTACAAAAAACTTAGCTATCTCTATTTTTAAAAGATATCCTCGTTGCAGGCTTTTTGTATGATTAATTTCCCTGATCTTCCTTCCTAACTAATCATCTAAAAGCAAATGAAACTTACTTCATAATTTAAATTTAACATGCTAAATTAGCACTTTCATTGTATCCACAACTGCAGTAGTATTTACTTGTTCACTTGATAAATACATAATCACTTGATAAATACATAATGCCCTTTTAGTTCAGAAGTTAATAGTACTGTAGATTTCAGCACTTTTTGGTAATTCATACTTTCAACAAACAAGCAGCCTAAGGTTTTCTGAAATCCTGAAAGGTTATTGCATTTGGTATTCTGCCCATGTGAAAAAGCTGAACATGATTACAACACTCAGATGAATTTGAAATTACAAAGAGCTGATCTCCCTCCAAAATCCATACCACCTGCCATTTGTTTCTGAAACACATTATCTGTCTCTTGGGAAAACCCAAGGACTTCTCACTTCTTCAGAATCAAAGACTTAGAGTTGGATTTAATTTGTCATGATGACATCTTGAACCTCCTTTTCATTACATGAGCACACAGCAGCTCACTCCTGCATCTCTTCCTAACAACCACAAACATGTTTAAAAAAAATTTAAATATCCTACCCAGAGAGTAATCATATGTACAAAACCAGGACTGTTACAACGAGCAGGGAAAGCACAGCCTGAGACCATGGACTGGATTTACACTGCTAACCACAAAGTTAATTGTGTAATTAACCAAAAGTTAATGTCACTGCTCAGTGAGCACCTGAACTACACCTTCCATATACTTTCATAGTGTCAACAATGATGGGAAAAATGGGCTACTAGTAAAGAGTGGGGATCATGACAGCTGCAATCACAATAAATTAGTCACAAATAAATGCTAATGCAGCATTTTCCCTCTGGAAGCCTGTGTTTTTACTGATCACCATCTCAAAGACTGACCATGTTATGAAATTCAAAGATTAACGTGATTTTAGCATGGAAATAATAACATGAAGTTTCAAATTAGGCATGGATTTTTAAAATTTTAACTAAGAATCTGAAACAACTTCGCAAAAGAACCTACCTACAATACCACATTATTTAACTCCTTACCACATCATGACATAAAAAATAAAAGGAGAGCAAATGAAACTGAAGCAGCTTCTCTACAGATAAGGAAAACAAATCACAACTGTACCATTTCAGACAAGACAAACTGAAGTTTCCACATTCCAAGCAGGAGCATGAGTAACAACACCCAGTTAGAGTTACTTGTTACCAAAGTAATGATACTTTTCCAAGTAAGGACAAGAACAAAGACTTCCTCTGCCTATCACATTTTTGCACTTCTTGGCAATTCTCCCATGCTGGACACCCACACAACAAATACACGACTCACTATAGATACAGCTTTACATCCCAAATTAGCAGGTTTTAGATTAATATATTGAATTACTGATTTTTCTTTACTTCTGCAATTAATGTGGCAAATTCTTGTCTTATCTATTCTACAGCAGAGACTTGTGCTTTTAGTTCTTTCTGGAAAGGAACAATTTCTAGCTACTTACCATGCCACACTGACTCATTCTTAACCTGCATGCATGGAAAAAGTTATCTTAGAATGAACTGCAAATTCACAACCCTGTTAAAACACAGAGGCCTCTTCATACATCCTGGTCTCAAGACACATTAGAAGAAAAGCCTACAATAATTACATTCACCTTTCCCTGTAACAGTCACTGCATACTTCACTGTAAAGAAAATGCCCTGGACAATTAATGAAAACTCACATCAAAATATTAAAAAACAAACCCCAAGAAACAAAAAGGAGTACCTGAGAGCATTTAGAAGGCCTTCTACACTGTTAGGAGGCTGGTCTTTAAGAACTTTGATGCATCCTTTCATCTAGGAGTTAAAAAAATCACAGTTTTTTCCATGCTAATACCTTCTGAGTGTACAGGAATGTTTTATATTCAGTATGTCAAAGATCAAAAATAAGTATTTAAAATAGCAGCAGTGTAAAGACGTTTTCTGGATATTAAAAAGGAATTAAGCTTTCATTATTACATCTTTCTATCACAGACTGGCTTAGCTACTTAAAAAGCCGCATTAAGTGCACCCTCAGCAACTTTGCTGATGACACCAAGCTGTGTGGAGTGGCTGACATTTTGGAGGGGAGGGGAGGCATCCAGAAGGACCTGGACAGGCTGGAAAGGTGGGACCTGTGAACCTCTTGAAGCTCAACAACTCCAAGTGCAAGGTCCTGCAACTGGATCAGGACATCCCAAGCACAAACACAGGCTGTGCAGAGAATAGACTGGGAGCAGCCATGAGGAGAAGGGCTTGGGGCTGTTGTTGATCAGGAAGTTCAACATGACCCAGCAAAGTGCTCTGGCAGCCCAGAAAGCCAACACCGACCTGGGCTGCATCAAAAGAAATGTGGCCAGCACAGTAAGGGACGTGATTCTCTACCTCTGCTCTGCTAAGACCCCACCTGGACCCAGCTCTGGTGTCACCAGCAGAAAACTGACACGGCTGTGCCAGAGCGAGTCCAGAGGAGGGTCATGAAGATGATCAGAGGGCTGGAGCACCTCTCCTGTGAGGAAAGGCTGAGAGAATTGGGGCTGTTTCAGCCTGGAGAATGCTCTGGGGAGACTTCAGAGCATCTTCCAGTACCTAAAGGGGGATACAAGAGAGATGGAAAGAGACATTTTACAAGACCATGCAGTGATGAGGGAGAATGACTTTGAATATTGTGGCTGTCTCATCCCTGGAAGTGTTCAAGGCCAGACTGGACAGGGCTTTAAGAAACCTGATCTAGTGGAAGGTGTCCCTGCCCATGGCAGGGGGGCTGGAACTGGATGATCCTTAAGGTCCCTTCCAACCCAAACCATTCTACAATAACTTCAGTGAACTTTCAAGCTCTGCTTTATCAACCTTAAAAAAAAAAAATGGAACTGTGAGCAAAAATACATGTTTATCATAAATCCATTAAGAATTACATTCGGCCAGTGAAATAACGGCCAACTGTAGTTAATACAACAGTTAATACCCCCTTTGAAATAACCATAAAACCACACACAGTAACAGCATGTATTCCACAGGTTTACTATCAAACAACAGTAGAAAGTTAGAAACTCAAAGTGCAGTAGATAGTGAACTGAGCTATTCACCAGTCAGTGAGGAACAAGCCAGGGGCTGTTGTTACTTTTTGATCTGGACCTTTCAAGACAACCACTGCTTACAAGTATTTCTAGACACTACCTGAATTACACAAAAACAGATTTTTCATGACCCATTTACAGGTCTGTAGGCTTAGTCTGTATTTCTCACTACTTAAATATATATTTTTGCTCCCAGCTATGTGTTTAGCACCAGCCCAGTGTATACATCTGCTACTAGAACTTGCAAGACAGAAAAGGAGCCTACACACAATTTAAATACTCAGAAGATTATTTAGCAACAGTAAACTTACATCAATTTTTGAAGTTTTGGCAAAAGCACCCACCGGATGCACGTGGTCATATAGTATGATGACACCCACCATTACCCTCAGACAGAATGATACTGTTTCCTCATTTGTAAACCTGCTTCTATATTCCCTGGAATTTAAAAACACAGATCATCTGTGAAACACAAGACAATTGTACATACTGGTAACACCAAAATTAAGATTAAAGAGTAAAATTCTACTATAAATCCTCAGAGAAAAAAACAAACAAACAAACCCAACCAAATCCACCAACCCCAAACTTTTGAGAGTTTTCTTTATTCCTTTCAATAACCTGCCAAAAGTCAGATGATTGTTTAGAAAGTTACCTGAAGACTAATAAAAATTCTCAAACCTCAAACAGGATCCTACTTCTACACCATTTGAGTTTTTTCAGAGAGAAGAAAGATTAAAACAATACATACTAACTTTTTGTCTCCAGTGCTTCCTATACATTTTCCTGCCACCTTCTAATACACACCCAAACTTCTGACTTAGAAAAAAACAGGGCAGGCTAATGGACAACTTTTAACTGCTTTCTTAAACTTTATAGTCCATTCCTAAGAAGAGTGAGAGTATAAATGCTTGGAGCTCTTAATGTACTCCAAAACAAATATCCTGTGGTATTTGGACAAAAACTTATTTAAAAAGACAGAGCTCATGCCCCAGTGATTTTACCAACAGAATACTATTTAGAACACAAAAGAAACAGATTAAAAAGATAATCAAAGATTAGTCTGACTTTGGTTATACACCCACTACCTCTTGAATGTACAGAAGACAACTGACTGCCTTCATGCCTAGAAGTTGTCTCTTAATTCCCCTGAGAGGAGCACTGTCATTTTGTTAGAGCCATCAGCCAGGCCAGTCAGCAAGGACATACCATCCAGAGCATTGCCCACAGCCCCTCTCTTTCAGGAGGCCCTAGGCAACCATGCTCAAATAGTCTATTTCTCTGAATTATACATGAGAAAACCACTTATAAAGAGTGCCAAGAAGTTGTCTAGCTTCCACAGCCATTCTATTTTTAAATATTTATATGCTCAGAAAAGTAGACCACATGATTTGTGTGGCTGGCAAAATGAAACAAGGTGGTTTCATATCAGTATAAACAACTACGCTGGTAAATAGGAAACATCACAGTTCCTAATTACTCCAATTATATTTCTTTCATGCATCACAAGTCAGGTCTGAAACACAGAGGTGACTCCTACCCAACCCAAGCAGTGTTTGTACTCACGGGGTTTCCAGCATGACCCTGCACACACTCGCCATGGTGCTTAAACAATCTGTTGTATTTTCTATCGGTAAATTTTTATTCTGCAAAAGAGGTTAACAGTTCCCACAATTCAATTACTGTGAAATACCATATTACAGAATCTAAGTCAAATCAGTTATGTGCTGGCATAGCAATGTGGAGCAATTAAACACAACTATGGTCAGTCTGGTAGTCTTGCACTGTTTTTTTCGGTTTTTTTAACATTATCATACAGATTAGCAGTTTACAGAGCAAAGGCTACCACATAGGTTTTGCCTGCTTGTTCGTAGTTAAGGAACCACATCCTTGACATGACTGACTTTTGGAAAGTTTTGAAGGAATCATCTGACCTGCTCCTTTCAAAGACAAAAAATTTCTATAGCCAAATATATTCATCTGCTGTAATAGTAAAACCCAAAATTGTGGTAGACAACCATCACAAAAAAATGTAAAACAAGAGGACAGTCTTCTTAAGGCATTTCAAGCATAAAGCAGAACTCAGAGGAAAATAAAATCGTTAAAAGATGCAGCTTAGCATTAATCATATAATGTACAATTATTTTCCACTAAGAAAGAGTGAGCATTCTTTGCACGTAAGCCAAAAACCATCACAGATACCAGCAGGCAAGCACAGTACTTGTAGTGACTGGATTTTACAACCAATATTTATTTAGTTAGTCAAGGATAAATAGGGATGTGTCAAAAAGTTGAAATACTTTTCCAGTTAGGGCCCTTCAGTGAAGCACATTATCCAAGCTATAAATTTATACTCTTACCTCCGACACAAACTTTGTTGTGGCATCACTTAAGGTTTTCAACATTGGCGTCGCTTCAGCGTAAAATAAAGACATTCTGTTTGCCAACTCATTATTTACTTCATTTTCTCCCTCTGCCTAAAAAATAGAAGAAAGGGTTTAGAAAGGAGAAGAGAGGTGATAGCAGAAGACTACATTTCATCTTATCCAAGGGTTACCTACTGGGACATTGTTAATCCTCATACGGCTCAGAGTTCTTCTGTAGTAGCTGAAGTCATTCTGTATAGCAGGATTTGTCATCTATGTAGATATGAAAGCAAGAGAGTCGTGACAAATTCAAGAAAAGTGAGGTCAAGTTTTCATAAAATATAAACACCCAAAAAGAAAATATTCAACTTCCTGAAGTGAAGCAAAAAGGCCTGTGACATGCTGGGAACTGGTAAGCACAACATAAAGCTCTCTGGTTTCTGAGATTCAGAACAAGCTCTAACAGGAATAAGAAAAGGAGCAGTCTCCTAAATACAAGTTGGAAATTAGTGGGTTGAAAAAAATTGCTTTGCTAATTTGACTCCAAGGATCAGACCAACAAATTAATTATAATTTCAGCTTAGCTCTTTCCACATTAGCAAGAAAATAGCTGGACTGTGGGTGCACACAAGCTAAAATCAGCAGCATTATCCCAAGTGATATGCCAAATTTTGGTGAAAAAACATGATTAATGTGAACTGAAATACAACAAGTGCCTAAAGCTAATATATTTCATCTGCTTTCCAGTTTAACCTAACTCTAGGTCATGAGAGCAAGCCAAGCATATTGGATATTTGAGTATGCACTGCACATTCTATTCCAGAACAGAACACAACTCAGATTGCTTCAGTAAACAGACTTGGCTGCTTTTTCAAGCCCTTCTGATCACAAGCCCTTACCTTGAGCTCATCAAACCGGAGTGTAAAGTGAAGAATTTCTGCAAACTGCTTAGCAAGAGCCTGCTCTCGCTCCAGGTGTTGTGTTGGGGAATACGGAGTGCTCGTCAGGGCTCCCAGCAGGCCCCGCAGTCCTGCCTCTGGAATGACAGGAGAGGACTTTGCAACACACAACTGCACCTGCTTCTTGTATCAATACTGGCTGATATTCTGCATGCTAGACTTAAAATACACAGCTGCCAAAATACATGGTGATTAATAATAAAGGGACTTCATGACTTGCTTATCTATATGTTAACTGCTGTCATATTTACATACAAATTGCTGTACAGACCAGGTCTCCTCAGCACTGACAACCACTAAAAAAACTTCTTGAAAAGTTTTACTCAAGTTTTGTCTGCAACATTTGTGTAGAACGTATTTCAATAACCTGTGTTAGCAGACTTCAGCCATTAGGAGAACACAGAATACAAGTGGCATATAGCTGTAAGCAGAAGTCACACCTTAATTTAAGATAAATTTGTAATCCAGCTTCCTGTTCATCTTCTTGAGAAAAATACCACACCCATTTTAGAAAGCAGAACTTGTCTGCAAAAAGTCTCCATGTTTTAAACACATTTTTTACAAGCTATGTTAATAAATTTGATTAAAAGTGAGATAACAGCAGAAAGCTGGTTTGTTGTTATCTCGCTCTTAATATTTTTAAAAAACAAGTCTCATAGGTTTTATCAGCATAGCCACCACATCACTGAGTTTCAGAAGAGGCATGAAGCACCATCTCAAGTATTGCATGTGTATGAACCAAGATCAGGAATTTCCACACAGCAAATTATGTCTGGTGTTTTGGGAGGAATAATAGTCTCTTTTAAGTACTCTTGGTATCAGAAACACTGACAGAATTAATTCCTGATTATTTTGTCTGCTAATTTCCAGTCAGTCCGCTGGTTACTGCTTTCTTGAGTTACTAAAGGAGTAGAGGAAGAGTAACAAGGATGATCCCATTGTCTCTCTCCTTTCTGGTATCCACTGAAGCAAGTTTGCTGTCATCCAGTGTATGGAGGAATCTGTGCAATATGAGCTCTTTTCCACAAAGGAGTTGACCTAGACATGATCACATCTGAATATGCCAAACATACTAATTAATGAAGAGAAAAAAACCACAAGTTAACACCTTCCCATTTACCTAGTCTTTGAGAAAATTCATAGAATTTCTTTAGTTTGCCTACTAGTGGAACAACTGCACCCCATGCCTTCTCTTGGAGCTTCTCATCATTTGGATGCTGTATTGCCTTAAATTAGAAAAAGAGGAGAAAAGTATGCTTAGATTAGGAATAACTGATGCACTGCTGACAAAGCAACCTCATACAACAAAACACAAAAAACCAAAACACCTATGCAGGACAATTGTTTGAAGAGCTAATAATTAAAAATCTACCTACTAAGAAGTTTTCAGTTGAGAGACAAGCATGTACTAACCCATGTCTGTTCCAAAAAGGTCTAAAGATTTGTGTTGAAAATAAGCATCCTGAACAGGAAAACAACTTGGAGAGAATATAAAGAAATGGTTAAAAATCAAGTTACTCAGATAAGAAAATTTATATGACCAGACCTAGTTAATTAAAATTAACAACTTTACTGTGCTTACTCCAAGCAAAAATATTTAGTGATCAAAGCATCATCTTAATGTTGGTATCTATCACTAATTCCCAAATTTGCAAAGAAAAAAATTGCTGTGAAATTCAGGCTATTACACTAGGAACATTTAAGCATAATCAGCATAAAGTACCAGCAGCACATAGCATATACCACAGCTTTGAGGGATATATTTATAGACTTAGTCTTTACAGACATATAATACCTTAAATTCAACCTCTCCAGTTAGCAACTGAAAATATACTAATAAAACAGAAATAAAAATGCTCATAACTCTCCTGCAGCATTTTCACTGTCAAGTTCTTGATTTCAAGAACTGTTTCAACCATGCGCTGTGGCTTGCAGCACACTCCTCTCTGGTCCTAAAAAGTTTCCTTCCTGCCATGTCTGCCTCCTCTCAGAGGAGCATCTCTCTTTTCTCCATGACATCTGCAGACACACATTCCTGCCTGATCCTCCAGCCTGTCCCTGAACATGCTCCTTCCTTGAAGAACGAGTAAGCCATCTCCCCTCCTAAGGGTTTTGTGTGACACAGTTATCCTTCTTAAACCTACCTTATCAATTCCATGGAGAGAAAAACTCTCAAAGGTGAATGGCTTTGAGTATCTCAAATTGCTATGGAGTGAGTAGAGACTCCTCCTCTCTAACACTAATTCTTAAGGGTATGTTACAGTGAATAACTCCTTCCTTCATGAGCAAAGCAGCCCCCATTGCTGCACGTGAGGAAGAAAGAAAGGGGGTTGGGAGAATATTTATTTCACCCTTTATTAAACCAAGAAAAAAAAGGGAATGACATTCTGTACAAGAACTTTGCTTCTGTTCCAAACGTCTACTTTAGTAAATAAAAGCAAATAAAAGCCAATTAAAAGGGACTGAAAACGAGATGCCTTTTGTGTTAGGATTACCAAACCAGGCTTCTCCAGTTACCATACAAGAGGATGTCAACACTACTCAGTATTGCACTGTAGTCACACCACGCTCTTTCCAAATTCACTATTAACTCAAGAAGAGTTTATGTGGGAATACAAAGAAAAATCAATAGCAATTATACCCCAAAAACTCTGAGAAGCATCATTTGCTATTACATATATGGATTAATACGATTGAAACAAGCAACATCTGTTTTGCTGTTAAAAAGAAACATTCCAGAGCAGAAATTCAAGACAGTGATTTTAATAGACAACATGCTCTGCCAAAACAGCTCCTGCAAGCAAAGTTAAACCCCAGCAGTATTTGGTTAGGATCAGACAATGAACAACCACAGGTTGTGCACAGTTGTAACACTCTAGCTCACCTCTCGTATTTCATGGCCAGCTCCTCTATATGACTGCAAGTCTTCCAGTATTCCTTCTGCATCCTTTAACACTACATTCACCTGATTATAAATTTCCTTTTCAGATTCTGTAGGTTGGGCATCTAAACAGCAGAACATATTAAATGTATATATATTTATTTTTAACAACATGGAATTCAATAGGCACACCACCACCTACAGTACAAATTCTTCATGCAGCAACTCATCAGGAATTTTCATTCTCTGAAGAGCTACTACAATGCATAAGGAACTCCAACTGTACAATATAATTGAAGAATTGTATCCATTTTAGTAGTCTCTTCATTTACCATCCCAAAAATTCACTGGATTCTATCTTCTTGACTTATTTAAAACTCACTTAGGAGAAGAAATCCTGATGAGTTGTCTTTATGGCTATCATATAATCTCACCTTGGGGTGCAGCAGAGGCTCACTGGAAGGAACTTAGGCAAGCACTCAAAAGACACACTCACTGCAGATAGCACAGGAGGTGTCCATGTCTACTGTTATCTAGAAACACTACATCAGATTATTTTCCATCTTGTCCGCCTCATCTTTAACTGCTTGGGAAAGGAGCCATATCTTTTACTTCTAAACATATTTAATTCTCAAAACATATTCTTTACTGCACTCGTATCACAATCAGAACTGAGAAGAAAAAAAAAATCTAGTGTGAACTTGTGTAGGGCTTTTTCTTTTTTGTCCCTTGTCTTTAAAGATATAAGCTGTCTCACATTTTTTTTTCTAATTAGCTAAGGGCTTCCCAGAAGTATATTGGGTCATAATTTCAAAAAGCTAAATATACATTCTTCAAGAAATGTGATTCTGTAAGAAGTATGTTTTGAGAAGAATCAACAGAAGTTTTTAACCTTTAAAAACAATCACCTAGGACAAGTATCTCAGACATGGTTTACCTGAACCAAATTTTTTTCTTTTAAAATGCTGACGGAAGCAATAAGGTTAGCTCCTTTTAGACTCATATTTAACAAAAAAAAAAAAAAAGTTCATTACTAAAGTTCTTGTAAAAAAACCCTACTTCTCTGTTAACATGGGCAAAATATGTTATGGAATAAATATCATTGTATTTTAGTCCATTATTTCCAATGCCAAAAATCATGGTATTAACAATAGATTCATTTTTATAGGGACAGACAAAAGCTATGTAAGGACAATATATCCTCATGACTTTGTGCAGTTTGAAGAGCCTGGAAAATATCTTTTTAGAAGTGCTTTTTCCATGATCCATATGTACAACTTCCCATGGAAGTTATGTATATCTTTACATTTGAAATAAAACTCCCACAGTATCTTAGTGCTACACACTAAGAGAAAACAAAGTTCGTAGTAGGAGAAAATAAATTTCACATACATTGACTGTCTGGATTTTGCTGTAATTTCTGCATAATACCTCTTATTTTTATAGTTTAGTGCATAAAGAGTGGGCATTATTAGCAAATATGCCCATATATAGACCTTGCAACAGTTTAACTGGTATTTTGAGAAACATCAATAATTAGCACAGGTTAAAAAGAACCTGGTCACTCCTTTGAAAATAAATAAATGAGCACCACATTGATTAGGCATCGAGTAAAAGTGGCCAGTGCTTTTCAGATCATCACAAAGGTCACAAAATTTTGAAAGCTGCTGAAGACTGCTGTAAGAAATGAAGACAAAAAATGAGGGAAAAGAGCAGACAGGGAAGCACCAGTTGACTGGCAGCAGTTCATGCACGAACATGAAATGTTACAGTGAAATACAGACTAAGACATGAAGCTCTGTAGCATTCCAGATTGTGTTGTTAAATAATGCAATCAAGACTTGTCACTTGGATTGTCTCATGCTGAGAACAACTCCTGCCTATTTAATTTTTCATGCCATTTTTTTCTTTACCCTGTGTAGTAAGGAGAGTGCATTTTTCAAGATTGGGAGGGGCAGAGCAGAAGGGACCAAAAGAACTCCTGCTCCTCATTGCAAAACCTGCCAACAAGCAGAGCAGCTGCAGTACTGTGACCCTCCATGTTTAAAAATGAAAATCATCTTTCAGATACAAATTTAGTGGTCTTCACTGGACAGCTGGCTAGGCAAATCAACACCATCATCACCTCTCTTACTGTAGGATGTAAACAGCCAACTACTGTATTTAATTTCCTTAAAATATTCAAGGAAACCTAAACCAATGGTTGATACTTAATTTGTTGGGGTGGTGGGGTTTTTTATTTGCTTGTTTGTTTCAATTACTACAAACTTCTAAATATCAATCCATCTGAAAACCAAGTAGGTACTGAGTTATTTCTTTTGGTATGTATTTTACTTTTGGTCAACCTAGTCCTCTCCAATAAAAGACATCTGTAAACCTGATTTGTCCCAACTCATTTCCTCTGCCATCTCTAAAAGACAGGTCAAATTTAAAAAGGAAATTTAAATTATTTCATAACCCCTTCACAAAACATTTAAGATGTCATTAGAATAGGGTTAAAAGACATGATATAAAAAAATCTTCAGGGTCTAATGCTGGCTGACCCAGAGCAAAAGCGGTTTATTTGATTCCCAGTGCTGGTCAGGGCACTGCATTCTGAAAGCCCATCACAGGGAAGAATGAGGGAGAGGTCCCTCTTCCTAAGCACTGTTATCTCGAATAGATGGAGGCAGCATTCCCATATTATGAGAATAGCACCCCTCAGTACATACCTGAGGGCTCAAGCCCCAGGACCTTCACCTGAGAATCACTAATTGTGGAACTCCTTTTCCCCAAGGTGGAGTGCACAGAGCAGGAAAGGGAGTTGCACTTCTGGACTCACTCTTGGCAGCTAAGAAAAGGCAGCCAGCAGTGCTAGGCATTGAAACAGAAGGATGAAGGAGATACACAACTTAATGCATTTCCCTTCTCCTCTGTCCATTTAAATTCCTGCTACAAGATTACAAGATTGTGCCTTCATCAGCAATGCTTTCCATAGAAAGAACAAACCCAGTAAGCACAGTACAGCTCATCCAGATGTTCTGAGGTTGATATTGTGGCCATAGGAGCTGACCCCTGGTTATTCAGGGCAACTTTATTATTTTTAATCCAATAGTAAGGAAAGGGAAGACTGACGTTCTGCAAGTAAATGGGAGTTCGTCTTTAAATTAATTTGTGTTTAATCAGAATGTTACTGCACTAGATGCAATATGCACTTAAGAGTTCAGAATGCTCACACAGTAATGTATTAGAGACAAAAGAGGAGACTGGAAACAATATACAAACGCTGTTATGTGAACTAAATACTACAAAAGTGACACAACATATTGCATGCGGGGAACACAGACATTTAGTGACTATAAAAATAATATTTGGCTAGCCTACAGAACCAGTAGGGAGAAAAATTTGGGGTTAAAAGTTTACACTGCACAGCAAACTATTTAAGCTGAGATTTTTCCCAGGGAAGAACACATCAAGTCATCTGAAACTGTCTGGGACAAAACTCACAAACAGGGAATAAAAAGGCCAGACTGCTGGAGATGAAATAATTTATTCATCTCTGTTGGCATTACTGTGGAGAATGTTGTCTCTGTGACTCCTCTGAAACCTGGCCAAGTCCTCTGGAGATAATACAGGATACTGTCAATGCTAGCTTGATACCATCATCTCAAAATACACTGTATTTTAGCTACTATTCAAATCAGCAAATTTGGAAAGGATTTGCAACTGTGAGAGTAATGAAGTTGAGCTGTAAGTTTCCCACATTTTAGGTGGCTGTTTTGTGTAAACAATATTTACCTGTGCACTTTGCTCATGTTCTAATGGCACTTCACAGACTCTAAAAGAACACTCAAGATGACTATTTATTTCAAACAGGCAAGGTGAATGATCAAAGAAAACATAAGCTTAAGCAGTGTGGAGGCAAGGAAAAGCCTACAGCTCATCATATTTTTTACGTGGATTCTGACAGTCACACCAATCACTGGAATATAACATCAACATAAACATCTGGGAGAAAAATAAGGGTTAGAAGTCTAAAACCTTTCTAAATTTGAAGTTTCTAGCACCACAAAGCTTCATGAACATTAGGTTTAGTTCCTAATTGTACTATGTAAGAAACATTGGAGCCTGCTCACATAACATGGATTTATGAACAAAAGACTTCAAACCGCCTATTAGGCATAAGACAGAATTGGCATATTTGTTTTTAATACAGAGCTTACTTGTCCTTCCACACAAAACCACAACATTAAGTATCACAAGATTAAGTGCCAAGTCTTGAAGAAAGATCTTGGCTGTGTCAAAGCCAAGATCCTGTCAAGGCAAGCTATCTGAAACAGAGGAGAAAGAAGCATGGACACAAAGTATAGCAGCAGAAACAAACGCAGAATAGGGTCCAAAATGAACAAAGAACAGTCTAACAATTCAGCCATAATATAAGTCACCTGATTTGACTGCATATGAAAGCATTTCATGTCAGCAACCTGCTTACTCTCATGCCAAATCCTGTTCATGCTCAAAACATGCATTTTAAAACAAAACTGATAGTTAAAGAATCTGTATTTAAAAAAAAAAAGAGCAATTTTAATTGAAATTTATTTTAGAACTATGCCTCTTCTATCCAGCTAATGTGAATTTAATTTACTCCAATTAAATTTTCAATATTTGCAAATTAAGCTGGAGTTTCACAACTCCAATGGCCTCATACATGAGTTCTCCCACTTCACTAAATTTTACCTATTATGACAATATGCAAGAATTGATTGGTCTTAGACAAATTTTGCCTTCTGATTTTTGAACACAGGCCTTGATAATCTTCCCTTTATGAATAATTTGTATGGCTAGCATCTTCCAATAACAATATATTCAGAAGAGACAAGTGATAAAATCAATGCTACGGTAAGGGTTTAGAGATATTGTAACTTTAAATGTCATTGAAGCAAAACCATATCTCTTCAAGCATTTGCTTCCATATTATAACTAATATAAAAAACTGCTACTGTTTCATCAAACAACTGAAAAACAATTCAGGGGAAAAAAGATGTAATGCACCTCACATTATCCATATCATAATAATTAATCAGGGTTTTTATTACGCTATCCCATTGTATTCTATTACATGGTCAAAATGTACTTGAACATTAATCTTAGGTTATGCTTGCTGATGTACAGCTGGCTAAAGAAACAGCACATTCCAAAAGAAAGTAATTAAACATGCATAGCAGAAGCCAGCAACACTTACCTGACATTCTTAGGCTATACTGTATCAGGCAACAGAAACTATAAGCAGAAATACTGACATATGTGAACCTTCTAGAACACCTGGCATTGATTTTGAAAAAAGGAGGCTTGTCTGATCAATTTCATCTCTATACACATTGAGACCCCTTTTTAAGAAGGCATGAGGTTAAATTTCAGTGCCAGATCCAGTAAAGTTCACATATAACCTTTAAAACATGAAGATGCAGGAGCTATGAATAGCTGTTGTGAGCCAGCCTGTGCATGCAGCATTATTAAGTCACATTGGAAGTGATGAGAATCAGGTTTCATTTCCAGCTCTTCCTTTAAGGAGCATGGGACAAAACTCATAAATTTGAGTAAGTCAGTTGCAAATTCATTAAGTCTTCAAAAAATTACAGCTATTCTTAACATTTTGATAAAAAGTAGGCAGAATTTTGGTTTAAAAAACAAGAACCAAATCAGGTTTCAACCGTCAAATGCAGTTTGAAAGCCCTTCCTAAAATAAAGATTTTACATTTTAGGACCTGAGGATATTTTAGAACAGGTTATTGCTTTCTACTAAAGTTCATTGAACAATTATTCATAGCTCAGGCATGCAGAGCAGTTAGAAGGACGGCAAAATGAAAACATACATTTAGTACATGACAAATGCAGTCTACTGCAGGCAAAGAGTAATAGATATATAAAATCATCTTCTCACTTTCAAAATCAAGGAAAAAATTTGGCCCCTGCTCAAGGTCTGTGCATGTCAAAACTTTTAGAAGGTTCCCCATGTTAAGGTACCTGCCAAGACAAGAAGGAGAGAAAAGAAAATTTTCTTTTTATAAGAAAGAACACCCCAAATGTAGTTGATTGAAGCAGTGGGAAAAGACCAGAGAGTTCCATCAGGTACGAACTCGTCCTTCGGGCTGGGTGAAGGGATATCCCCACCTCGAGGGTGCACAGCTGGTGACCCCAGCAGTGCAGCTTTCCTGTAAGAAGTGACCTTGTCACCAACATCACAGCTGCCCCTTTGGGAAAGGGGCAGAATCCAACCAAAGGCTTTGCCAGGGACTGTTGTGCCCCAGTACACCCTAGCACCAGTGTCCTGAGCAGGAGTACTGCCTTGAGGGCCAAGTACCAGATTTGAAAGCATTAGCCATGCTAGATTTTAACCTGATGAGACAACAGAAGGAAAGAGCTTTAATTTTGTCAGCCCTTATAATTGTGTCAGAAGGCCATCATAGAAAACTACATCATGATACATCATTTCAGTGTGCAGAAAATGCTAACAGAGCTATGCCACAGATCTTTTACACAAGGTGCCTAAAACATCTGTGAAACTCAGACAGTTTCACTTCAGACTTTTGGATGTAAAAAAACAACACATTAACTGCATGATGAATGACCAAAGAAGGATCAGGAATGATTTAGCACTCACTCTTGTGTACGAGAGATTACTGTGAACAACTGCTCAGCACAGATTACTATGGCATACTGACAGAATTTCTCATTTCATGATTACTTGATTTGCAGGCAGATGGATGGACACCACTGACCACAAAGACCCAAAATGACTAAGCACATGGAAAGAAAATTTACACAGCAGCATGATGGTGGCTTGGCTACTACTGGAGACGGGAAAAAAAAGGGGAAACAAACAAACAAAAAAAAGGAACAGAAAAAAGACATGCAACTCTTTCAAATTCCAATTTTGCAGTTGAGTCCCCTGGCCTTCACTGCAGCAGGTATAAGCAATCCTACTGTTACCATTTGAAACGGACCAGCTGTGAAGGGCTGAGAGACTTACTTTCAAAATCCAAGAAAAAATGTGCTGCATTGTGGTCTATGTCCCTGGTTAGCACCTTAATGAGATTACCCATGCCAGCCAACCTAAAAATAAAAATGGCAAAATAATTTAGTTCCATTAACCATTTCCTATTTTAAGTACACGCCTGGGTCTCACTGGAGCAGGGCTCCCATTGTGTTTTGCACTCTGGATTCATCAGTTTCTGGTGGGAAGCAGAATTCCTGCACTGTACGGTGCATTTCCATGCCCCTTCTTCTTAGAGATCAGTGATTGTTGAAAAACTGGAAAAGTTATAACCTTCGACAAAAATAAAGATGCGAATTACTGGCTCTTTTTCATCTTTGTTTAATACATATAAAGAACATGTGACCTATGATGACTGAGCAATTGTTTTGCATAACTGCAGCACTCAATACCAAACAAATCCATTATTGTTTAGCACAAAAGGAACCTCAAGTGGAACTGGTGTCATCATGGCATTTTTACTACCTTTCTGTAATCCAAAACAGACTTTGGAAAGCCTCTCAGTAGTAGTCGTCAGTGGCCAATGAACAGTTTTCCCAATAAATCACAGAGTTACAAGCTAAACAAAAACTAGACTTTTCAAAAACCAGGAGAAAAAAAGAAGAACTGTTGAAACTTGATTATGTTTGCTGTCACATCCCAGCTAAAAGAAATGAAAAGTGGAAGAAAAATTAAATAGTTGTTAGATTACTTGAGATCAGATAAATTATCAAAACAGTTTCAAATGTTACCACAAGTTTCAGAAATCAATACCTGCGGTAGGAATATGAAAACTGCATTTCATAACAAAGCAGCCTTTTCATGAACCTTCCCATGTTTTACAGAGGCTGAAAATATACCTCCTAACCATTGCTCTGAAAGGCCAAGACCACACTAGAGTGCTGCTGCAAGACAAGCAAGACACACCCAAAAATCTCATCTCAAATTATTTAAGAATAAACATCAATCTGACATTTGGATTCAAGCACAAGATACTAAAAAAAAAAATCAATTTTCAAATTAGTCTAACAATACTAACCAATAAGTACATGCCCTATTTTTTCCTGATTATTACTTTTACTGAAGAATCATGTTTACCTGGAGGGAGATAGCATGACTCAAGAATCATTACTTTATTAGGAGTCAAGGAAACTGAAGCAATGTGAACTCTAAACAAATTGTCTGGCAAAACAAATTTTCACAACCTGTGCTGACAGATTTCTTAGTAAAACTCAGAACAGCATACGATTTCTTTTTTGGGATCTACAAGATGTAACCATCAAATAAAGCTTGAGAAGGAAGTGGCAATTAATCCCAAGTTGCTGAAAATAACCCAAGTCTTTGCTCCAACAATTTTGACAGAATGACCAAATGACTGTTAAGAATCCAGACTTTTAGCACTGTGACTCTGAGTGTAACCCAGGGTGACCACAGGGGACTCTGCACACAGGAGGTGTATGCTATGCTGGCTTTTTCACATTGTTCAACCTTCTCCCTGAAATGCAAGGAAATGCAAGACCTGCTTTGCAATAATTTGAACTTATTTCCTGGAAATTCGGATCAGACTTCTCAGCCTGTGAGAAGCACCTATTAATTCAAGGAATTTTTAAATTAGGGTGTCCAGCTGAGAGACTCTTCTTGAAAACTAATCCATTAAAATATGGTTCTTCAAAGAAGCTTTCACCAAAGCTTTTCCAGGATCTTCTATCCCATAGCATAGGAAACTATTTTAAAGCTACACGAGCACCAGTGCTGTGTAAACACGCAACAGCAGAAAGCAGAGAAATTACTTTTCCATATCTCTCAAGCGTGTTCTGTAACACAGGACTGAATAAGCCACTTTATTTCAGAGTTTTCCAGATTATGAATGTTCTTCTTGTTGGGGAGCAGACAGAGGCATCCTCAAACAAGTATTTTCAACAAGGCCAATAAAAATCAGAAGCTGCATAATCATGATCCAGTTTACAGATTCAGATTTAAAAACCAAACCTCAACCTCAGAACAGCATATCACATATTTCAATTCCAACATTAACAAGCAGCAAACATGTGGCAGTGAACAGTGCAAATGGCATAAAGAGAACTCCTGTACCTGTAATTACTACTGTGCTTCTGCTGCACCATCCTTTCCTCCAACAAAATATTTTCCATATCTCAAAAAAATGCCTCTGTGTAGGTTTTGCCTTTGTTTTGATATTAACCAGTCTCCTAAGAGTTTACAGGCTCATGCATGTGGCTTAAATATTGGATAACATTACTAGTGAAGGTCAGAGTAGGGGCATGCTTATAGAGTTGAAATATTTTGAAGCTAAGTTCACAGGAGAGCACGTAGGTACTGCAGAACAGATTGTTTCACTGAGCACCTACCACCTCCTAATACGAATAGGGAGTTGGGGACTTGGTTTTGCAATACAAATACCTTCATCCCTCAGGAAAGTTTTCCAGGAAGAATAGATGGTTTCTTTTCAAGGAGTTAAGTTTAACAAATAGAGAAGCATAATAAAAGTTTTGGCAGTACAATGGAACAGTCAATGCAATATTCAAGCATAAGATGCAACTGATCTAAAGGTAACAGCTCAGTGAAAAGCCTCCCTGAGCAAAGGAGAGAAATTGATGATAATGGATGCATTCAACTATGACAGCAGCAAGATGAAAAGATGAGCAATAGGAATTTATTTCAATTTACATGAACACAAAGATCCTTAAACACTTGTTCGTAATGAAGTTCCCAACAAACCTCTCCCTTCACGTGTTCATTGTACTGAAAAAATCTTGACAAATTTTAGTCAGATCAGAGTTTTTACACACAAGATGTTCAATCACATTTGCTTTCTTAGCAGCAAAACAGTCACTGTATATTCAGGTTTTATGGAGTGCATGGAAACCTAGCCGGAACTGGACAAACCCAGTATTTTTGAAACTTGATTCAAGATGCACTGTAACATTTACTCAAGGATCTCAAGCATTCCTTAAAACTGGAAAGCCTGCTGTGTTTTAAGAACTGTGAAAACAATCATTTCTCCCAGCTGCAATCCAAAAAGACTTTACGCTATGAAGAGGTTGAAAACTCAATTTAGATAGATATTGAGAAGATGTAATTTCTCTAGCACTTTTTTTGAGGATGCTTTCTCTCAGCTTTGCATTCCAGGTAATGAATGCTAACTCTTCTGGCAAAGCTAAGCACTCTCTTCTTGAGCTCTGAAATGACCTTTTAGAAACAAGACCATGGTGCCACCTGTGGAACCTCCTAGATTCATGGAATCAGCTGCAGGTCAATATGCCACAGATAAGGTTAGATGGTCCTTCACTTTTGTACATTATTTCCCTTCAGAAGGTATAGCTGAGCAGCAGGTAGAGCTGACCTGTTGTACTCAGAGGGAACAGTACACAAGGGAAAATGAAATCTGACCTTTCAGAGAAGGTGCTGTACCAGCAGAATACCTGGACCAATCCAGAGTAAAGCAACCTAGCTCAGAGATGCATCAGGCCCCTGACAGGTAAGAAAAAGATTTACTAGAGATTATTGTTTTGTTCAAAATGGTCCATCATTTGCAATTTTTGTAGGCCCAAAACACATGAAAGAAAGACTGCTACTGGCTCTAACACTAAAGATGATGACAGTTTGCACATAGCATGAAAAACAGTCTACAAATCCAGCAATTGGCATTTAGCTTCAATGACCTCTTCTGCTATTTAATGTCCTGTAAAAGCATCACCAGCATGAAGATTTTGGTAGTCCTGTGAATTACCCTTGGTAAGTAACCACATAGTGGCATGCCCAGCCAGTATTAATTTACCAAGCTCTCTTACAATTTCCTTGCAAGTCCATAACTTCATCTAAAGTAAGTAAAATTACTGGTTTAGAAAGTCAGATGTGGTTCCAGTTAGGTAGCCTTATCACTGAGCTTCCATTGCCTAGTCAAGAATATCTCCCAGTACTTACTGCACCCTTCTTGAGTACGTTGCCACATCAATCAGCTCCAACTCAAGAAAGACTTAAGCCTGTATGAAAACCAAAGTCATCAGCAAGCACTGCTGTTCATTTTGATGTCCTGTAGCCAGGGTTTGTTTTGGAGCCAAATAGCTGATTTAGAGCACTGACTGGAGGTGATCTCTGAGGGTGCTAACCCACCTCTTCATGCACAACTCTTCCAGCATGAATGGGAAAAAACGCACACTGAAGCTGTAATCCTCATCAAGAACAATTCTGCATACTGCAATCACTAATATCAAAATATTCACATGTCCAGCCTGAAGAATTTTCCACAGCTTCAGAGCACCAACCTCTATCCAATTTTATTTGGTATTCTCATTCAGAATACAGCACACTTCAAAACCCTGCAAACCAATTTCTCTTCCAGAGGCATTATGGATTTTAAAATTCTATAATGCAGTGTCCAGAGGCAACTCATTAGGTAAACTAACAGCCTAAGACTCAGTAAAAGCACACATTTAAACCACTGAAGTTTTCTCCTGCCACGAATGCAACATCATGAGACCAGAGCAGAACAAAAACACTAGCTTCTGTCCAAAAACTGACTGTCCCTGTGAGGCTGCCCAGAATCCCTGCTGGCATGCTCTGCACTCTAGCACAATACTCGAGCCACGTGGAGCAGGTTATGGGAAATCGGAGCACAAGCCAGGAACATGGCTTAAACTTGACCTACTTGCAGAGGAAGACATACGGAATGCCACATTGGATTAGGATGATTTGGCCCATTACAGCCTTATGGGGTTGTATGATGCTGCGTGTAGAGTCATGATCAGACAAGCGGAAAGCAAAGGCATATTTTCAAAACAAGTCTTGCACGCATGCCCTTCCTGTGGAAAACATCCCAACACATTTCAGTGCCCCCCACTCCCCCCAGGCTAAGCCCAGGGGAAACGTAATAGAAATACGCAATGCAAGTAAATTCATCTGAGCACCAAAGAAATTTCACCTCTCACACCTGGAAGAAAAACTGCATTAACAAAGATATTGCTTGCAAGTAGTGAGCAGCTGGAGAACTTACTCTGATTACAGACAAAACACTACAAAGGTGCTCATAAGTGATGTTTTCTATTGTTTTTTGTTCTATTGCAATAAAAATACGCTTTCAAACTAGTGTTAAAAAACAGTTAAATAGATTTAAAAAAAATTGTGATCCCTGAAGAAAATCTCCTTCAAGAAAACATCAGCATACCTTTTGGATATGCATAGGCTATTCCCAATACCAAAATCTGCAGTATGAAAACTGTACTCCCTGAAAATCTCGTTTGTAGTTAAGCACAACACTATATGGAAAGCACATCTAATGAAACGACAAACATTTTTGTTCCTGAGATTTGAACTTTAAGTTTTCATTTGGTCATGTAAGTGTGGCATAAATTTCCAATTCAGATATTTTGGCAAAACAGTAAGTAAAAAACATGGTTAATATTATTTAACATAATATTAAAAGTCTAGCATTATAGCGGAATACCACAATGTTTTAACACTTACAATGTTACTACATAAATAAAACACTTACTGAATGTCTCCCTATACTGTTTTTCTAGATGAATAATCCTATCAGCCTGTTTCAAGGCTTATTGAACAGTATCAAGCCATGAACAGTGAGGAGGAAGAAGGAAAAAAAAAAAAAAAAAAAAAAGCAACGAGGCAGCAGATAGGTGTCTGCCCACATCAGCTGAATCCAAGGCAGCCCTTAGCAACACATGGCATCACAGCCTGGCAGCCTATGGGATCCCGTGTGGCTTCCTCTGCCAATGAAGCAGCAAAGCTTCATAACCAGTGAGAACATTTCTGCCCTCAACCTCCTGAAATGCTAGAGACTGCTGCAGAGATGGAAACGGGCTGGTAAAATGCACTGCAGGAATCACTCTTTTTTGATGGCTGCAACATTCTCCCTGGATACAAATGTGTTTTTCCTAGACTAATACATATTTATTTCTCTTCTGAATAGTGCTAGAGCAGCAGAGATGCCTTCTGACACATTTTAATTTCATCTATTGATGTCAGTGGTGTTTTAAAGCAATTAAGATCTGCCATGATACAAAATCCCAAAGCAATTTCACACATACCAGAAAATAAATAATTAGAGTCAATATTAAAAAAAGATAGTAGCTATCACTCATTATCGTCTTTAGATTTAGGAAGAAACAGCTTGGCACCATTAGCTTGAAATAAGTTATATTTTGGAGAAGCTGGTTTCATTTTCAGGATCCATCACAGCTCTAGTAACATCACTAATATTAAAGGTAACAATTCAAATTGTGTCACCTGTGTAAACATGCTGAATCAAACACACAAGTGAAATGCCAGAGCCACTCCCAGTTCTGCACAAAACACATAGTTTTACTTCATCGACGGGCAAGTTTTTCAAGCAAGCATTAAGATATCAGCAGTTTTTACAGACACTTTTGGGACAGAGTTCCCAGTCCAAACCCATGCCCAGACCTGCACATGGCTTTGCACTGCTGACACCCAGTGGCCATAAACCAGGGACTGCAAACCAACAAGACGAGTAAAATATATGCAGGCCAAAAATCCCCCTCCAAACCCCCTAAAACAGCCTATATCACTGAATTACTGGGGCTTCAATCATTAGCATCTTATCTGAAAAGTGGAAAAACAAATTATACAGCCAGATAGGAAACGTTTTTGTACAAGAAAGTAAGTATTCAGATTACTGAAAAGCTGCTTGAAGCTGCCTCTGATGTCAATTCATTTGGCTAAACTGACTTTGATACAATAACCTGTTTTAGCTGAAATTGTTTTGGGTTGGTTTTTTTTTTTTTTCTGAGATCACACATCATCAATAAAGTCTCCTTTAGAACAAAACTGAATTCAAAACTTGTCATATCAGGAGGATGGAAGTCTGCCAGGGAAAACAGACTAGTGAATAGACTCACATTCCTCAAAACCAGAATTGTAAAGTACGGTCAGAGTAGTGTTTATTCAGTCCATTTTTCCTCTTAGATGAAATCAAGGGAAAGGCACAGAAGAATCCACAGTTTCTTTAGAAGTAGTCTTACAGCCTTGTTAATTTGGGAACATTTTAGTGGCACAGCTGACACTGAATAATGTATTTGACAGGGGCTACAATAAAATAACTAAGCATGCTCACACAAGTCTGGAATAAACCCAATTTGTCTGGAAGAATTACACTTGTTTTTAAAACAGAACTTGCATTGAATAGGGCAGAGACTGTGCTCCAGAAATCTCCTCTGATTTACCCTTCAACAAGTAACTGCACAATTTTTCCAAGTGTGAATCTGGAGTTTAAAAATAATGAATTACTCTCTCCTTTTTCAAAGGGACACAAGCTCAACATGCTTTAACTTAATTCTGCAAAATGCTCTTTTGAATTCCATTACATTGCAGCCATGGTGAAAACCCATCTTTTCCAGTTCAGGGACATTTCCACTGAAGGCAATTCACATTCTGCTTTGTCCTCAGCGCTGGGGATGTGTGGAGCCTTCTGCAGCGCTGCCATTCCCCAACAGAGGCCGCTGCCCTACCGCGGGATATTCCAGAGACTAGGAGCTGGGAGCAGCGTGTGCCATGGACCCCAGAGCCCATGGACCAGCCGTGTCCCTCCTGCCCAAACCCTGCCTTCAGCACCAGCACTATCCTGGAAACGCTGCCTGACCTCCAAGTCTGCCTTTTTTTCAAAGTAAAGTGAGAGCTGTGGCAGATCTACACTTTTTTTCTTCTTTTAGAGAAAAGTTGCTCACTCTATGAAAGATGGCATGCCTTTAGAACTACCACACTACTAAGAAAGTTTCATATTTCCAGGATGTCAGCCTATAATTTAAGAACCCTCAAGCTCTCATCTCCAAAAAAAAACCAAACCCAACAATAATTTGTATAGTAAGCCCTTCTCCTGCCAATCACCTCTGTATAAAGAAAAAAAGCAAAACCCCAACTAAAATTAAAAAAGCACCCAAAAACCCCAAAACCAAATCTGCAAGTTTTATCTAAATGCTAAAAAAGTAGTATGTTTTCAGTTCCTAACTTCCTAACTAGTCCAGCTGATGTGCCATGTTTTAGTTGGTATTTCACATATTTAATAGCACTCCTCTTCCAGCCTAGTTTGATTTGGAAATGGTTTTCTTTCAGAGGAGCTGAACTCCCATCTATCAGACTGCCACACGTGTCAGTATCAGAGCTGGGTGAAGCTGCACTGAGGATCCCACAACCTTGGCAGTGCTGCCATCTAATGCACCAGGGCAAGGAGTACAAGCACCCACATCCCTCTGCAACATTCAGGTAAAATGTTTTCTCTGTGTTCAGTCCCAAAAATATTGCATCCCTTCAGTGCCTTGGCTTGCAGTTCTGCACTAACCATGTCATGACAAATTATCTCATCGTCAAGTTGATGGATATAACTAGCCATTAACATATTCCATCTCAAGGGACTCCTAATGCAATGTCACAGTGCTAAACCACCAACCTTGTGTGTATGAACCTGACACTGACTGTCCACCTGAGAATTCAGTTCAGTGACACAGCAGCTCTGAAATATCAAGGAGGAAATGAAGGCCTATGGCCTTCCAAAACATGGAGCTGAAAGGGCAGGTTTCCATATTTCAGGACAGCTTTCTGATTATTCTGTGGACTTTCCTTTTTCTGAGACACAGTCAGACACAGTATGTTTGCAGGATACAGAAGGCTAATGAAGCACATCAAGACGATGATGGGTACAACAGAGGATGAGTAGCAGAATGATGCTTCTTCCCATCCCGTTTGTTTTCAGAAACAGTAACAAACAGACAGGCATTAGGCAGGGCAGAGGGATAAAATTGGTCTCTACATGGTTTTTTATTTATTTGAAGTTTCAAAAGTGACTCCTTGCAAGATCTTCAAGGATCTACAGCCATCTTTGTTACATCCAATTACTTCTTCAGATCCCCTCAAAAGACACACCACAAGCTACTTCTACTGAACCTGGATAGCTTTTCTTGTTGGAAAGAAAGTGTTAAAAAAATCCCAGCTAGACAAAAAAAAAACCCACCTGACTTCACTGGTCCAGATTTCTCAAGCTGTGCAAATACGAGAATTTTTTATCCCATTTTCCATTTCTACCATCATCTCAAATTTTATTTTAATCTTAAAATCAAACTAAAGGTACGCAGTAAGGCTAAGGTATTGTAAGACAACTAATTCTCATCCACCTGTTGGAAATATGCAGAAACATTTGCCACTCTTCAATGAAATCATACAACCTGAAATCCATAAAGATCAGTAACAAATACACAGAATATCATGCAGAGTTATGATTTTCTGCAGTGGTCCATCTGTGAACACTACAGGTCCATCTCCTCTCCTCTTATAAGAAGTTTGCAGCAGTTCCTGGGGAAAACCAGGTACATAGGCAGAATGGAAAGACATTAAGAATACTGAACACATTTAATAATCACATCTCACTCTGAAAAATATTTCATCTGAAAATAAATACTAGAAGAACCACAAATACATGATATCCCTGTTCTCACTATTCCTTAAGCACCTGCTCAGACAGAGGACCGAATATTAAGCTTTTTTCAAGTTTTAACCTTATTCAACAGCAACATCTAGTTCAGTTTGTCCCATTCTTTAAAACTTAACCAAACTTTTCCATAGTTTCCAGTTCTTTATTTTACATGTAGCTTGGGTAGGGTTTAATCAGTCCCTCACAACTCTGAACACTGGTGATTCCCTGATGATTTATGATGCTGTCAAGCATCTGGCAGCTTTGTCTTGGCATAGCTGGAGAAGTTGAAAGCATCAGGAATCTGAAACCCCAGCTTCTGCTGAAGTGGATACCACACCACCTTGACTTATAAACATTCTATCTTCAATACCTGAAACACTGTTGGTTCTGTTTCTTCAAAGAAAATATAAATTATTTGCCATGTGCTGTAGTCGTTCGCTGAACAGCATTCTTCTTCCTGCAGGTAGTATCATTCCCAGCAATGCACCCTGAGTTTTCCTAGCTTTTCTGGATGACTCTCACCCTCCTGAGCAGAAGCAGCACTGCTCTAGTAGAGGAATAAGTGGAAGGTGTGAAAGGATGTGCAAAACCAAGTGCACACATGCAGAGGGAAGAAAGATGGTGATCCTGGAGCCTGGAGTTGCCTAGATGGACACATTGTCTGAGTCACTTTAGTGACTCAATTTGTGACTTTTATAGTGTAAAATTTGCAAATGCACACAATGCTGTTAATTAAAAGTCTGCACTAGTTCCAACTGCAGCTTTAACAACACCCTCAAGGACTTTGTAAGTAAAAGCTATTAAAGGAGAAAGGTACTATTGCTGCTAGCACTAGATGTTTTTCCACTAAAGATTTAGAAAATATTGCTGTATACTTGCCCAGTTACTAGACTCATTCCTTAACCCAGAGACACAAGTCAGTAAGCAAGAAGGACTGTGGGCCTGAACCAGCAATATCATAAACTCTCCTAAGAACAACAAAAATGTGACAGCACTTCAAAACCTGCAATTCTGCTAAGTATTTTAAAACATGAATTATGCACTAAAATAAAGAGAATTACTTAAGTAACACATCTATAGGCCATATATTCCTAATTTTGAGTGAAGGATTCAAATAGTTTTAGACACAGCATTAGAAAATGTTTTCTACTCTTGTTGACAAAACTGATGACAAATTGTATTGGGTTTATGTGGCAAGGTTGTGATGGTGGTGGCAGGGGAGCTCTGTGGGAAGCTGCCAGAAGCTTACCCCGTGTCTGACATATATAATGCCAGCCAGCTCCAGGATGAGCACACCACTGGCCAAAGCCCAGCCCATCACTGGTGGTGATAGTGCCTCTAGGATAATGTATTTAAAAAGAAAAAAAGAGTTACAGCACAGAATTAATTGTGGACAGAGAAAAGTGAAAATATATGAGAGACATCAAGAATAGGGTGCAGACAACCTGGGCCAGCGAGGAAGAGGGGGGAGGAGGTGATCCTGACACTGCAGCAGAGATTGCCCTGCAGCCTGTGGTGCAGTCCACGCTGAGGCAGCTGTGCCTGCAGCCCACAGAGGACCACAGGGGAGCAGAGATCCACCTGCAGCCTGTGGAGGACTCTGCACTNATAATGTATTTAAAAAGAAAAAAAGAGTTACAGCACAGAATTAATTGTGGACAGAGAAAAGTGAAAATATATGAGAGACATCAAGAATAGGGTGCAGACAACCTGGGCCAGCGAGGAAGAGGGGGGAGGAGGTGATCCTGACACTGCAGCAGAGATTGCCCTGCAGCCTGTGGTGCAGTCCACGCTGAGGCAGCTGTGCCTGCAGCCCACAGAGGACCACAGGGGAGCAGAGATCCACCTGCAGCCTGTGGAGGACTCTGCACTGAGCAGGTGGATGCCCAAAGGAGGCTGTGGCCCTGAGGGAAGCCCATGGTGGAGCAGGCTCCTAGCAGCACCTGTGGCTCTGTGGGGGACCCACACTGGAGCAGCCTGTTCCTGCAGGACTGCACCCCATGGAAGGAACAAACACTAGAGCAGGGTGTGAAGAACTATAGCCCTTGGGAAAGACTTATGTTGGAGGACTGTGTCCTGTAGGAGGGACACCCCACACTGGTGCAGGGAAGGGCTCCTCTCTCTGAGGAGGAGGCAGAAGCAGCAGAAACAACCCGTGGTGAACTGACTGTAACCCCCATTCCCCAGCTCCCCTGACTGAGCAGGGAGGGGTGAGGTAAAGAACCGGGGATAAAGTTAAGCCTAGTAATGGAGGAAGGGTGGGGGGAAGGAGCTCTGATTCAAATGGTAGTAAATTCAACTAATTTTCCTAAGATGAGTCTGTTTTGCCCGTGACAGTAACTGGTGAATGATCTCTCCCCACCCATCTCAATCCATGAGCCTTTTGCTGTATTTTGTCTCCCTTCTCCAACTGAGAAGGGAGTGACAGAGTGGCTTTGGTGGGCACCTGGCATCTAGCCTGGATTAACCCACAACACAAATCCATTTAACCAGCTACTCAGAATTCAAAGGCTTTTTGGTGATTAATCAAAAACAGAAGAAAAATAAATCCTACTTCACGTTTGGTATCATTACCTTCCCAATGTGACAGAAGATTAATAGCTGTGCTGGTAAAGCACAATAAACATGAAGTATAACACAGACTCTATGCAGTAGCTTATACGACAAGCAGCAGGTTATAAAACTAAGAGCTAACACCTTCACACGAGCATGTGCTACCTCTTCAGTCTCACAAGCTGGTTCAGAGCTGGTTTCTGGCATAAGGGATCTGGTTCAGCTACATAGTAGCTTTACTAAAGAGACAGAGAGAAAAACCACCAAAACATCTCTTCATTCAAATAGTTCAAGAAGTTGCACAGTCTTCTAGGGTAAGTTCACACAAGTGGCCAAACCACTTTAACTCTGTGCATAATGTGCCGCCTTTGAAGTAATGGGACTTCACATCACTCTGGTGAAGTTTTCAAACTCAGCCTCGCCAGGCTGTGCAAGCAAAAACCAAACCCTTGCAGCCTGGTTTAGAATCTTTAAAAAGACAGGTATAAATTCAGTCAGGGATCAGGACTCCCAGAGAACACCACGCATTTCCAGAGTTGTTGAAGGAAAAGAGGGGAACAAGTTCTTGGAACAAAAATTATTAATAGTGAAAGAGTCTCATTTTCTGTCCTTTAACATACTACAATTTTGCTTATTTGTCAGCAGTTTTCAAGCAGGTTAAATTTCAATTCTTACCTACAGCCAGTGCTGCACTCTGTTCTTGGCCTCCAGTCTGTTTTAAAAGAAAAAAGAGATTACAGAAATTAATTCTTTTACACCAAAAGTCTTAAATGCCATGCAATGTGACCTTGAAAAAGCAAACACACATCTATTCCAGAAATACTGTTCTTGTGCATCTACTTCATAAACATAGTCCTGGATCCATACACCACTGGGACTTTTGAAAAATATCCTAAGGAAACAGAATTCAGAACTGTGTTTTATCTCTAGGCATACAAATAAATAGGGAATGCCATTATTTGGCAATGAATGTGCTTTCAGGGAAAAAGGCTGCCATATTAGATAATTCTAAACACAAACATTCCAGAACAAATTTAATAACTAAAGAGTCAAAGCTGCAATAAAATACCAGTGGCAAACTGTTCTGCTTGCATTTCACATTGCTTCAACAAGAAAGTCACACATGACTCTAATCCAACCACACAAACATGCACTTGAAAAAATTCAAGGCTTGCATGCTGACCTCCAGAGGAGGCATTTTCAAGCCACCACTGAAAACCATTTGCTTAACAAAGAAAACCAGTGTTCTTGGAAAGCCTCAGTGTGCTGCACACATCATTACCACTGTCCTAACATGGTGAAATATTTATGTTAATAGTACAGTTTAAAGGAGAAGATATGGTGTAAAACAGTAACTCAAAACTTCACAGGAAATAATAGTGTAACATTAACTAGGGAAGGCTCCGAAGATATACAGCAGCACAGGCAAGAAGCAGAGTGGAGACTATAGTGAGAATGACTCTTCACAGCCCAGAGAACTGAACATAAGCAAACAGATGACCATCAGACACAGTTACAACTGTAGAAATTTAACTCTCCATTCTTTCCAGTGCATGCATCTCCCTCAAAGAAGTTTTCCCCTTGACCAGGCTTACGTTTGGGTAGTAGCTGCTTTTGCCTTTGCCCATTGACTTCAACTTCCCCTTTCTCAGAAATAAGCAACAGTCAGTACTTCAGGACAAAAACATGGTTAACAGCACTGTCTTTGTAGGAGCTGCTGCAATTCCCTAAAACGCACCCACTCTCATTAGGCATATTTTAAATATGGTTGAGTTTTTTTCCTCCTTCTCAAGTCATGCTTGAGACAGCTCAACTTATGCTTTGAGACAGCATATCAAAAATAAACCCCTGGAAATCGCTGGTCCCCTGCAGGTCAGGGCTGAACACAACTGACACTGCAAAGAGAAACTGAAACCAAAGCGCGACTCAACACTACTGTGAGAAGCTAATTCCCTGAAAAAGAGTGAAAGAAAAGTCAGATAGGACTGTGCTATAAACAAAAACAAGAAGCCTAAATTCATTAGAATGAGCAGACTATAGAAATAAATCTGAAAACGAAAGAAAAAAAGACCACTGTAGCAGCTAGTCTGGGCACTTTAAAAAAAAAAAAGTCCTCTAATGGTACACTACTTCATTACTACAGAAATACCCATATATCCAACTGTTAGAATTATTAGGTAAAAAAAAAAGAGCATTGTTCAGCTCGTTGCATCTTTCTGGACACAATGCATAGAGACACAAGCACTTACCACCTGCAAGAACAAGGTGGCTTGGCCTGAAGGTTTCAATGAATGAGTGGAGTTAATTATTAACAAAGCCTTATAGGACTCTGGTGGTAATGAAGGCAGGAAGAGAAAAGCAAAGCCATTAGGCAAAAGGGAAGCAGCCAGGAAAGCTGAGAATTATAGGTCAGCTGGACTATCATCAATAACAGGCAGAGAGATGTTAGCACAGGAATCCATTAACTGGTTTCCTATCTTTCAGTACCTATGAACAAGCCTTTGAGCAAAACAGCCCACACTGAGCACCACTGATGCTGTAGCTTGGTTTATACTGGCAAGCTGATAGGTATTTGATTTTCTTGCATAGTGTGACTTCACATCATGGTATTTTAAATTTAGAGGTTATACTGAGCAATATAATAAAGTACTGCCTAAATGGATAAGATATTGACTTGCTGATATCTAGTCAGGGAGTAGCATCAGCAAAAATGCATTAAAATAGACACATGTGAAATGACTGGTGTAATGGATTCTTTACAGAATGAATTTTTGCACTTCGGATACACCTTAATTCAGACAAAAGAGTTTCTAAATTAACAACTCTTTCAGGTTCAAAGTGCACTACATGGGTTTTCATGCTGGGATAGAGGATTTGCAAAACCTCTGAGCTTCCTTTTGACTTATCCTCAAGGTTTAGATCTGCAGATTACTATAGAAATACCACAAATGGGCACAAGATGAGACATGTGAATTATACAAATTAATAGGTAGTGAAAATTGAATAATTCAGACCCAGCATTTTTCAATTCCTTGCGATTCTGAGGTAGTCAAATGTTAAATGTTACATTACAGAGAAAAAAGTTCTGGCCAGGAAAATTAACTTTATTCAATGGGTTACAGATCATGGAGTCAAACAGCAGAAAGATTAACGCATCCCATCCCAGGGATCTCATTTAGACACACAACCCTTTCCCTTACTGCAGCCTAATTTCACCACAGAAGAAATATGCCAATATCTCAGGCCAACTACAACAAATTCAAAGAATTGTCACAACAGTTGAAGAAGCAAAATGGAAAACTGTCTAGAGCCATCAGAGAGGGACAGTGAATCATCTAAACTGCAGCATAACAGAAACAAAATCAAGCACCATTCAGTTTGTCAGAGGAAAAGCCTGTATATGACAAGTCAAATGGTACCCAGATAAAGATGCAGTAAGTAAACTTGGCATCATTGTGAATAACGAAACTGGAGAAAAAAAACTCCAATGAAAACTGGCTAACCACTGAGTAAGCCCTGTGCTTTGGGCATCCACCTCATATTGAACTGATGCTGCTTAACTCAGCAATATGTGAAAACAGATGCACATGAGAACAACTAACCATTAACTTCCAGTATGAAACCACTGTCTTCTGCCCAACTCTGGCTGAACTAATTAAGAAGCCTCTACACTCAGGCATAGACTTGTCAGTGACTGTCAGTCATGATTTGCTACAAGAATGGTGATTTTTCAGGCTTTCCAACACTCAGGTTCTTCTGCCTATTAAAAACTGAAAACACTGAGTGGTAAGAAATAATTAACAACAACTTTGCACCAAGAATCTAAATTACTTTCTGTGTACTCAATTGGCATCTCAGCTCATCAGGGAACTTCAGACAGTATTAACTTCACAAAGCTTACATTTACTAGCAAAAGTTTGCATGGGATCACGTGCTCTATGTGAAATACTTGGCACCCAGACTAAAGCTGTTTTCAAAACATAATAGACTGCTACTTTGGCAGAGAAAATGTTCAAATTCCTAGTTTGCAGTTCAAGCTTGCACTAGGACTCCTGTCAATAAGCATCACCAACTTGAAATCCATGCATACCAGCTGTGGACTATGGCACATATGGTCTCAGTTCATTAATCTTAACAGCCCTTTGATATGGAAGATAACAGGATCTAGCTCAAAGACTACCTGCACTGGCAATTTTTAGATGCTCCTGCTCTCTTGGTTCAGTTTCAGACTTGAAATAAAGTTTGCAGAGACAGCTCTCAAAAACTTCTTACCCTTAGAAGTACACACTAAAACATAAAAACCAAGTCCCATCCAAAACAGAACTGCAAGTCAAACACATTCCACATCTTGTGGGTAATAAAAAGAGAAAACTATGAAATGTTTAGTAATAAAATTTGATTTTTACTTCAGTAACAATAACAGATGTCTAAGCTATAAAAATAATTCATTGCTAAGATCATGTTTCAAAGGGAGTTTCAGGGCATCTGCAGATGAATCCCATGGTTCAATGCTAAATGGATGTGAACTCTGGTGTTTAACATCAGTGATTGTAGACAAAGATTCTTCTATATCTGTATGGCAATTGTATACGAGACTAAGATTAGCAAAACAGGCTACCACTACTGCAGTGACCTCAGTTCTTCATAAAGAGCGAATGTATGGTTGTTTGCTATAAAACCACTTTTTTGACTTCTGACTGTAAAGCTCCAGCTCAAATCTTTTTTCTCCATTCATTTTCATTTATCTTGGTGAGGCAAAATTGCATCTCATAAGTCCATGTGTTATATTAAGTCTTTCCCTATCCTGTGCAATTTCTCAAGGCTGCCACAGCACCTAATATTACTTGCTACACTCAAGACCATGTTTTAAATTTATAATTTAATAATAGAAATGAACTGTGAATGTATCAGAGGGTCTAGTGCTCCATTACAATTTTTCAAGCTTATTTCATTTTCCCTAATTATTACACTTTCACAGGATACATTATCTCTAAACTGTTACTGTTGCATAGCAGCTTCACGTCATACCATCCTAATTTCAAGGTGGTTTCTTTTTTTCAATACCTTTTGTAGTTAATGTATCACATTATATGGTTGTGGACTTGGCAGTGGTGGATAATGGCTGGACCTGATCTTGCACGTCTGTTCCAACCTAAAAGATTCCTTGAAAGCTTTAAAAAGAGTTTAGATGCTGCATTATAGACCAACAGGAGGGACACAAGGTTTTATATATAAACACCTTTCAACAAAATAAGAAAAAAAAGTGAAAACTAAAAACTTACATGGCAGAAGAGGATATTCACATAAAACTAGTATTCAGCATGAAAATTTATATTTCATCCACTTACACATACGTGTTCTACAACAAACCATTACTTTGGCTTAGCGGAAACAGTAAAATAAACTATCATAATCTTCATTTTTGCTTCTGAAAGCTCTACTCAGAAAAGTCCCCTGCAAGCAGAACATCAAGTACAAGGGATTTTTTAACCAAATCAGAAAGTTAATTTAGATATTGCCAAATAAACTTTTTCACTTATAGAAACAAGTTGAGAAAAATAAATGTTGGGTAACCAGAAGACAAATAAGGAATTTTAGTAAAACAGAGATGGGACTTCTTCAGCTGTTTAATTTAGAGTTGCGTTTTTGTTTGTGGTTGGCTGCTTTTTTCGGTAGTGGAGTAGGGGGTAGAGCTGTGGTACTTTAGTCCAAGCAACACAGCTTCTGGTTTTACTAGAAAAAAAGAATAAAAAAAAGCCTGCAAGAATTATTAAAGCAATTCCTGTGTCTAATAGTCAATTACTCAAACAACTGAACTTTCTATCTCTGGTAACAAAAATCTCCTGTATTTCTTTTGAACTTCCATAAATCCAAATCCTGAAGTGATTTAGTACTGGATATAAAATAGAGCAGAATTTTTATGAACCCTCTAGAATTCCAGCTTTCACTCCTCAAAGAAACTACTGAAATATTCCTAAGGTAGGAAGAGATATGGGAGATCATTCCTATGCCTTTAAATGATATTGGCATTTGCTCTCCATTGTATGTTTAACTTCCCCATCACTGTTTTGCCACAGTAGATGCTTCCCTGGTTGTTATGCTGTTAATACCCAGTTGTGAAATGCTCCTCAACACCACCCAAGTGATTCAGCAGGTTATTTATCTAACATATAAAGATGATATAACTTATTAGGAATATGACAGAACTTAACCAGAGAGTTCTGGCTCAATATGGACAAAACAGAAATGAAACCATGCTCTGTCCCAGGAAGTTTGCAGCAGTGCTCATCCACTTGTACAATACAAACAATAAGACAATGAAAGGTCAGGAGGGCTTTCCCATTCACATTATCAGTGGTGTAGGAGCAGCTCCGAGCAATGCCAAACCCACAGCCCTATTCCCTAAAGCTTGAACAGAGAAGTCCTTATTCCTTATAATCTAGATTTCTACTCTCAGGGTGAAAAAAAACCCCAACACTTTCCTCAGGACTGTATTAGGTCATATGAACAGCAAGGAACTTCTACCACATAAAAACCCAAACCCCCCCAACAAACAAACACAAAAATAAACAAAAAAACAACCAAAAAAACCCCCAAAAAAACCCACAGCCACAGAAGAGTTACAGTCACTTACCACCTAAAAGATCTTTTTACTGATTTTAGTGAGTTCTAACCATAAACTGTTCATCAACAGTATCAAAAATTGAGAGCTGAAGCCCTAGGTACCCCTCTGATAGGTAAAACTCTAAGATGAATTTACACCTAAGTTGATTATGCTACAGCTATGGAAGTATCCCATATAGCATCTCTGTTGCTCAGAGACAATGGATGTGTTTATTTCAGCTTGCTAAGGTCACAGTTTAGATTTTTAAAAGCCTGAAAAGCCCTCCCTATGGACACCAGGAGCAGTAAGTTCTGCCACAGGCTCAGGGCTGAGCAGTTTTTAGGTGACAGTCAAGCAGTTCACTTCAACTCCTTCCCCCAGGGTCCCCAGTGCTGCCCCACTACACAGATCTCAGCAGAGGCAGCTCCTTCCAGTTGTAACTCATCCACAAAAGAGGCGTGGATGAGTTACAGGACTTTCCAAAGGTGACTCCATGAGAGCTTTGGGACAAGCAGCAGTTTTTGTAAAGGAGGACAGAGGAGCTCTGCTCCCACCAGAGAAACTACCACAGAGCACTGAGACTCTTGAGACTGCCTCCAGCATGTCCAGGAGCTCTGTGAGCTCCACCTATAAAGATTTGCAATAATTGCTGCAGCTACAATTCAAAAACAGAAGGGACCAGAGTATGAACAAGCTTTTCCAATCAGCTATACATTGCAGTTATACAGTTTTGAAATTATTCCAGTAAAAACATGGGTGATTAGAATATTAAAAGCAATTGTATCAATCATCAGCTGTCCAGAAAGGAAGACTCTAACCATGCTATTTTAACCTGGGATCTTAAATGTTTATTGGGTAGCATGTGAGATGGAAAAACATAAAAATTAACATAACATAGGGTAACAAACATGAGAGAAATAACACGGCAAAGTCCAGGTTCAGCTCCTAGGCACTGCTGTGTGTATTCAACAGCTTTGTCTAACAGGCAGGAAAATAAACCAAAAAAACAGGAGCTATATAAGGTCTTAATCCCTGTATTGTAATTTAATGGCACTGAGTCTCAACAGCTGCATACTACTTCTTTTCAATAATTTCTCAAATTAATTCCATGATCACCTAAAAGGAGGCAATCTGCATCAGAGGAAGTTCAGATGGAACATGAAGGAAAGCTTCTTCACTGAGGGGGTGTCTGGTCAGTAAACAGGCTCCCCAGGGAAGTGGTTATGGCACCAAGCCTGACAGAGTTCAAGGAGCATCTGGACAATGCTCTTAAGTCATATGATTTAGTGGTACGGAGTCTGCAAGGAGCAGAGAGCTGAACTTGATGATCTGTGTGGGTTCTTTCCAACTTGAGGCATTCTGTGATTCTAAATAATAAAACTGCAGTTATGTAGTCGAGCAGTAAGCTGAACATTAACAAGAATGAAAGGACTGTATGTCTATAGTTCAAGTGCCTACAAAGTTAAAAAAACCAACCAAACAAAAACAATAACCCTCCCTCCACAAAACCTAGAATTATCCTTTAACAAGTGTTTAAGAGTTCTTCTCTAAGTCAGGAAGCGAAATAAGGAACATCTGACATTAACTTATGTAGAAGAGACCACATAAAACTTAATAAGAACGTCCAGTCACCTGTCTCAACAAGTACAGCTTTTCAGGTCAAATGTCTTTCTGATGAGAAAAGTTTACATATTTTGCTGCCCTGTTTAAAAGTGACGTTTCAAAAAGTCAAAACAGCCCTTAAATTAATGCCTTTGATTTGAAGGCTCATTGGACAAACAGAATTAAACAGTTCATGTTGTCCTGAGCAACTATTTACAGGTAAAGAAAAATAGCAGCTTTACCTTCATAAACAAATTGGCATGGATGAAGTCTCAAGCAGAGCACAGTTTACTAAATAAGCCTTTAAACCAAATTCAAAACTCAACTTTTTTTTAAACTGCTCTATTAACTGTTGCGGCAGGACTACTACATGTAAAGGAAGGATATTTTGGCTCAACACTGAATTCCACTTGATCACAGTGATTGAAAAAATCTCATCACTCATCATTTGCAGATTACTACGATCTTCATTCAAGGTTTAACTTATTTTACATCGACTGTGGAAATAAAGATACTACATTATGCTTCCTCAGCATAGGCAAATTTATTTACATTGATAATACACATTATAAAACTTTAGAAGACACAGCATTGCATAAAAGTTTCTAACACCTCAATCTATTCCTGTGCTATTGCAGAGAAGCCCCAAGATAAAATATAGCAAATAAATACAAGACAGCTCAGTTCAGCCTAAAGTAAGTCAGCTATTCCTCTTTTTTGCCTTAGACACCACCACTACTGCAAAATAAATGCATGCTGATAGAATATCAGCATCATTACCAGAATTTCTACTACATCATCTTGAGTGGCAAAATCACAAGTACTTAACCCCCATGTACTAAGAGCCATTTACACAAACCCATCTTCACATCAATGAAACATCAATTTGAGAGGATCTGATGAATTTACAGACAAACCTACAACAATATATTTATAGCAACAATACCAAAGTAGATTGTTTTTAACTTGTGGCACAAATGGGAAGTACAGATGGTTTAAATTGTCCAAAAGACAATTTTTCTTCATGCATTTACATTCATTCATTATAACATCACCGTGGCAGATTATTCCCTCATGTTCCCTGCTGTTTGTATCTGGTGGGCTATGCGTTGAAAGCTTTTAGAAGTATTTGTAATGTCACCACTTTCTAAGCTGGCTACATAGGTTTCCTCAAACAAACAAACAAACCCTTCTGAAAGCAGCCATTAAAAGCTGCACATTTATAAAACCTATTTCCTTGTTTAATAGAGGAAATATTTAGCAATGAGCAAAACAAAGCAGAATCGAGCTTTATATTTCTTGCAGCATGTTTGACTTTATATAAACTTCCCCACCAGTCAAAACCAAACAGAATTCTGTAAACACCTGGAATAGGGCCTTACTCAAATACAGTATCTCTTCTGCATGAGATCCTTCACTTCAAACCTTTTTTAGGCACACATGTATGGGGACAACAAATTTTCCTGCTCTTTTTAAATTTAACACATATTAAGGGATTTGCATGAAAAGACTCATATTGTTATTGAAGAAGTTGTAAAGATTCTTCACAAGAGGAAATAAAACATTTACAAATGTGTCAGCCAAGCAAATGTTACTTTCATAAGAGCTATATAAGCCACAACAAAGAGTTCACAAAATTAATAAGAAAATGGCAGGTATGCATTTGCTTCCACTTTGTAAACATAATACTGAAGGTGTTTTCATATTTATCAAAATTAGCATAAATGCAAAACCTGTTAGTCCACCCACAGTGCAGTATCAGTACTGGCTGGAACAGAGACTTCACAACACATTAATCAGTTCGCTCAAAACATCTCCCCATCATCATTACAGTGGAACAATTCTAAGTTGCACAGAAAGATCTTTAAATCTTCAAGCATGCAGACAAGTTCAAGCGGCATGTAAAAGATAACACCAAAATGAGAGTGAATAATTATCAGAGATTACATGTGAAAGTGGAAGACAATTACCAAGATCTTTTCTGGACAACTGATACTCCGGAAAAATAATCCCTACAAGTTACGTTAGCATAATGAAAAAGAAGAGCTAATACAAGAAAAATAGGGCAAACACTGAAATGTTACTCATTGTTCAGTGTCTGTGATAATGGACAGCTGAAACATCATAAGCAAAAGAAACACCACCTGGATGAAAAGGGCATGCACATTTTCTACAACTCTCTGGGCTAGTCTGCACCACATCAAGGAGCAGCTGGGTTAAAATTTTTATCATGGCACCAGTCATGCAAGACCCAGACACAGACACACTCTGCCCCAAGGGATGCAGCATCCATGTGTCACATTCCCTTTTCAGCACAGTCCCAGATATGGGGGCCTGAGGTCAGAACCTGGGTCAGGTCTAAAATGCAGTAGAGCTCAGCAGTCTCTCAGCTTCTGTCTTCCTAAATCAGTTACTGCTGGAAACAGTGAAACCAGGTTTGTGCTGCACTACCCCAAGCTAAAAATGACTTACTGATCCTAAAGGAAATATTGAATTAAGACAAATACTTTACCGCAGCTGCAGACAAAGAACTACTTCATAGAACTACCCAGTTTCACTCAGCATGGCCACCCTGTTAAACTTCTCTCTCTGAGAGAGATGGAGAGATGATGGGCTGGAAAAGGAAGCCAAAGTAGGAAAAAGACAGAAGACTTCAACTCTAGACTAATGAGCTTTTCAGTCTTCTGTACAGGGCAAGCTATGCACCCAAATTTAGTGAAAGACACACATTATTTATTCATTTCATATACAATCAGAATAATCGGAAGCATTATCCTAAAAGTTACTATCAGATCATTATAATGTGGTTCAAAACTTATGTTGGCAATTCAGTACTTTGGTACCTCAAATGGTGGCACACTACATACCAGAGGTTTTTTCTCCTGTAAGCTGAAGGTCATACACTTTCAAACCCAGTATATAGTAATGAGTCTTATATATATATTTCAGCTTCAAGAACTGCAATTTTACAGGCAACAAAACTCTTGAAATTATCGCTCAGAAATAGCTGTACTGTGCAAGTCATTTTTATATTAAAAAAAGTGACTAAAAAAGTCAAACTTTGTTTTTACTATGTCATTCTGACATAAGCACATTGCTGACTACTATAAGCTTTCAAAACTCTCCTATCATTAATCTGGGTTTGGCAGAGTAACCAAACCAAGCCTTTTAATATTCTCTGCAACAGCTAAACAAAAGAACTTTATAAAGTTATCCTTGACTGCTTATAAAATTTAGGCAAATTAACTGGCAAGTGAAGATTAATAAAGCATCTGTAAATGCTTGAGTCATGAAAGCTTAATGTTTTCCTATTGGCTAGGATGTGTTTCTTTCCATGTTCATCCTTGAACCCAGCCACACCACCCAGTTTGGGCTAAGAACCCTCCCTTGACACAAGTCTAATGAGCCCTGCAGCTCAAGTGGCAGCAATAAACAGAAACGTAAGATCCAAGATTTATAGAAGGTGTACAGTAAGGTATAATTACAGAGGAAAACTGCTATTTTATCTATGACATTAAGTATTTGAGAAGTGAGCTGTAACTCTGAGACCCACTATCAATGTGCATATGATTTACCTATGTCAAGACATTCAAATGTCTTAAATTCTCAGGTTTCCTTGTGAGTGCTGTGTAATACTGTAGCTCAGCATCTTAGCTCATGGGCTAGCAAACTGCTATTAAGTCATCAGGGCTCTTTATGGTGATCCTATTATTGTTCTGTACCTAAAAGCAGCCTGCACATGACTTAGTGCGTCTGGGAATCACACGATATCTTTAATTTTATCGTCATACATTATTCTGAGTGAAAATTAGGCCTTGACAAACATCCATTGAATAATTACAAGCACATTAATGGCATATTCCAAAGCATCTGGACTTCTGTTAAAGCTTCCTTTTTTCTCTCTCCAGACTCTGCAGCACTATATTTGAAGTTTCACTGCTTGCACTATCGCACTTCAAACAGTATTTATATAGGACACAGTACAGACACATTGTATTTGTCTCAGCTAAAAAAGCCAAACAGACTAGATCTAACATGCCATTACAGGGGAAAAAAAAAAACAAAACCAAAAAAAACCAAACCCAGTCTTTTTTCTCCTATTGAGAGAGCAGGAATTTAATCAATTTGTATTCCAATTTAAATACCCACGTTATCCACTGCTACTGAGTCTTTTGTCTGGTGAGCTACAGACAGTTATAAAGAAAAAATACTGCATTAACTACTTCTTGCTTTCAACAGAGCAAAATACTTTGAATCCTTGGCCTAAAACATTATGGAAAACAAAGAAATATTCTACAAGCAAAGAAACCCAGACAAGTGTTTACCAGTTAGTAGTATCTTCTTGCAGTCTTAATAGAGAACTCCCCTTTTCAGATTATTGATGCAGCAGCTCGTCCTCACAATCTGAAAAAAGAGAAGAACTCCATTAAGCATAAACAATACATGGTATTCCAATCACATAAACCAGTGCCAGGGATAAATCAAAGTTAATCCTGCAGTGCCAAGGAACCTACATAATCCTTTACGAATGCAAATGAAACATGCCAATTTAAAAAACACTTGGTAATTTTATGGAAGTGACATTACAAGCAAACAGGGAAGCATCCTTACAAACTCTTCAGTGAGTCAGTAAGGCTATTAGCTAGCCATGATCACAAGCATCAGAAATAGAGCATTGCATCTCAGCATTACTGAGTTAAGTTACATATAGTTACAGTACAAAAAATAGAGCATTACATCTCTGCATTACAGAGCCAAGTTACACATAATTGCAGCAGAAAAAAGTAGGTCTCGGTTCAAGCTTTATTTACAGTGTCACATATATTGCACACAGAAAAAATACTTCATTGCTACGGTTTTCATCAGTTAAACAAAACCGTCACCAATCAAAGTTTTTACCTATCTGAACTTCCCTAGGATTACCAGGATTTTCTGCTTCAAAGCTAATTTTCTGGTTTAGAAATCAGTATTTGTATGGTCAGACAAAACAGCATTTCCTATGGAAATGCGGCACTGAGATTCCATTGCAAGCACTTGGAGGGTACTTAAGCTCATTTCAATTTACATAGCAAGCAGCCTACCTTTTTTAGTACAGTAACTGGATGAGAAACTGCCCAGAACTGGCACCTTTCTGTTGTGGTGAAAGGGTCATAAGTCTTTTCCCTTTGGGGTTTTGTAGGCTGCTTCTCTTTCAAGGATTTACCTAATTTAAGTACTTGAGTGTTGTCACTTAACCTGTCTCCAGTTAAACCACTGCTGCTCCTGCTTCAGGTGTTCCTGGAACCAGAATCTTTCTTTTTAGTATCTCACATCTCAAAGTTTCTTTTAAGTGATCTTTCCATTTTGTCCTCCAATTCTTTTTCTGCTTCTTAAAGCAAAGTCAAGCATATTCTGCAACACATCTGTTTTTAGCATAAACTTGGTTTAGAAGTATAAAATCCCTGCCATGTCATTTCAAATCCAGCTGAAGAGGCATGAAATATTCAGTGCTAATTTGTATTTAATCAGCTATCAGCAGTTCCTCTTACATCAGGTAATCCTGATTAACAAGCATTTAACAAAAATGTTGCTTTGCAGTTAAATTTTTAATCACAAATACCATAACATTACTGATTTGTCCCAGCTAGGGAAGGGTGGAGGAAAGAGGAAGAGTTATGAAGTATCAAGGTTGGGGAATTATTTTAGTCACAGTGAAAACTACCATCAAAAGATGCCACCCATTGCCTCCTGCCCTCTCTGCAGAAGAAAAACTTGCAGCCTGAAGAGCACAGCTAGGAGAAAAGAAAACAAGGACTCTGAGATACTATGAAAAATATAATCGCCAAATAAAACCAAGGGATCCTATTCACAGCCGCATTGAAGCAAATAATTGCAAGAGACCGTTGAAAAGCAAATAACCAAGAAAAGAATAATATTAACTAACAATAATTTTTGCCAATTTGTGTCAAGTCAGTACCTAGGATAAGCAACTGCCTGTCACTTTAATGTGTTGGTGGGTTTTTTTCTGCAAATGTTGTAAGATCACTGTTTCTCTTTCTTGCAGAAGGGGAAATCTAAAAAACATCCAAAGCATATTCCCTCTGTTATTGCATAGGCTTTGTTTCAACAATTGTTCTGCCACCCTATTCAATCCCTTTCATTCATGGACCTCTTGCCAGACAAGTGTATAGATCAACAATTATCTTATAAACTGAATGGAAGCCATAAGATCCTTTCATTCAAGCTGCTTGGTGAGAGCTGAGCAGAATAGTTCTATCACTGCCTACAGTCCATAACAGCATTGAAAGTCCTGCTGACTGAGTCACCATTCAAGAAATTCAACCAGTTCCTTCAATATACTCAAAAACACCTCCTTCTACCCTGCTACACTGCAGTATGAAAAGCTTCTTAATCACTACCAAAAATGGATTTTTTTCAAGCATGATTGACCATTTCATTAAACAGAAAAACTTGTATATTTCCGCTGTTCCACTGTCAGGACACATAGCATCACGTTGCCAAATTTGAATGGTTAAATCTCCTTGTAACTACTGAAATCAGAAGCAGGCTTTTGGCTTACTGAAAGGAAGACCTAAGCCCACTGGAGGCTCTTCTGCCCTCTCCAGTCCTGCACTGCTCCTACTCCTGGCTGCTCAACATTTCCTGTGGTTGTTCCTCCTCCTTGAAAACCCATTCCTGCAGACTGGCTTCAGGAGAGAAAGGGAAGCAATGTCAGCAGCAATAGCTGTGGAGCAATTCTGGATGGGAGGGTTCCACCTGGCAGAACTGCCGTATGTTACAGTGGATTGAAGAGATGATGGAAACATCAGAAAAACAGTGGAAGCACATCATCTGCCAGCACGGGGCAAAGAATTAAACCTGGTGTGACAGGAGGAACTGGAGAGGAAGGAGGTTGCTGCACAGGAGCACTGGGCAGCACCGCACACAGAAAGGACAAGGGTGCTGAAGTGGGAGCACAAGCAGAAAAAGCTTCAGAAAACATGGCCCCTTTGGAAGATCTCTACAGCTTTCAAGGCAACAATTCCTTATATATGATCTAGATGAATCCGGTTCAGTCCATAAAACCTGTCAAGAGAGATTGTTGTTTTCAAATAACAGATCCCTAAACTGTAACCTATGATATAAATAGCACAGCTGAGAAAAACCAAGTTAGCTGACATCTTAGATTTGTTCACAAACTAATTTTCTTTATTTCAACAGACCTTTGTGGAGTAAATTAACACTGTTTCTTTGACAGACTAATGAAAATAGCAGGTGAACAACAAAAGAGTAAGCTCATTCCCAGGACACATCCTTGCCTGCCCTCCACACACTGTGTTGGCATAGCTTTGTAGGATGATGAATTCAAAAGAAGGAAGCAGACAATAAACCTACTTGCTCCTGCTAAAGTAGGGAGACTTCACCTCTTGATGTAAGTGACCATCCCTTACTTCATTAGTTTTATCACTTAAGGGGAAGGTGGAATTAGTACAGCACCTGATTAAATCTTGTTCTCCATACAAAATTCATGCTCAAGAAAACCATTAACCATAAAGATGCAAAAGGCCTTCTGTGAATCGCAGTGTGTGCTGTTCCCTGGCACACATGTTTCAACAGGCAGAGGCACAGCCTACTGCTTCTCAAGCCTTCAAGTTCCACACTCATTTGACCTACATGGAAGAAAACTTCTGAGAAATTTATTAATGGCTACGTCCTCAGGAGCAAATGGTAAAGCCACTAACACAGGGCTTAGTTGGTTTTACTGAGGGACTCAGGGTACTCCAAGAGAGTTTGCTGAAATACTGTGGCAAAACAGGCAGCTATTGTCAGACACAGCAGTGTCTATATAGGGCTTCAAGTTAAATCATTTTGCAGTCTTTGCCACCATTAAAGCAAGACTGACACTTAATATCGAGGTATGGCCCATGTCTTCACAAGCAGGTTACAGGAATGACTCAGAGCTGAGATGCAGAGGTCAGTCTGTCCTTAAATTCTGCCCAAACCCTCAACTGCTGACCAAACAGCCCACATTCCAGTTCTCTGCCTTGCTCCAGTCAGATGATTCATCCCAAGGACACTACTGAAGTGACCATCTGGGGTGGCCTGAGATGTCATTTCATTTCCTCTTTATTTGGTAACATACACAGCATCTTCAAAAGACCAGACAAATGTAGACTTCACAATTTTGAACATGCAGGCTATTTCAACTCAAAAGCTTTGTCTGAATTCCATTTAGGAGTAACTCCACCTAGCCTGTATACCTAACACTCCTGTATAGATATAAACCACATTTAAAAATCACATTACACATATCATCTTTGCCTGTACTTGATTTTGCTAAGTCCAAAACCTAGAAAGCACAGGAGAGACAGTAATGTGGATTTAAGGTGATGTATCCTCCCTAACACAGATCACAACAGACTGCTAGACATAACAGCCCATCATAAGGCATATCTGAAATGCAGAGTATACAAAATGAGCTGAAGAAAAAATAAGCCATAAAGATCCATAAAGATAACTACGTGTCAGAAGGCTTATGGTATCTTACAAACAATTCTAGTGTCAGATGTAAGACAGTACACACACTGAGCAGTCAAAATAACCCCTGAAGAGCTTCTGGCAGGCTACTCTTCATAGTAAATAGCTATGCAAAAAAAAGGCAGAAAGCAACACAACCTACAATAAAAGGAAAACATAAAAATACGTTTCACAAATAGGGCCACAGCAAGAAAACTTGAGAATTTTATACCCTGCTAAAATGATACGGACTACTTTTTCCCCTTTTGAACATATTTTGCCAGAACTTCAATTTTCAGTTGAAAGAGGAAATTCTCCTGTGATTTGAGGAATTGGTAGTCTGAGAATTATTCAAAAATCCCCAGTTATTCACTTCTGCACAGCTGAGAAAGTAAGTTGACATTCCTTTATTTCCAGGACAGAAATGAAACCAAGTGCTTAAGATGAAACAATTACACTAAAGCTCAGTAGTTTGAGCTTCAGCTGTACATCATGCAGTTAATAACACTGATGCTAAGAAATATTCCAAGGTTAAAACAATTTGCCTCCAGAAGACTGCAGCTCTGCTTCCATGTAACACCAGAGCACTCCAGTGACACCCTGACCACTTTCAATACCAAAGTATTCCTTTTTTTTCATTCACCAGAACAGCATGAGTTACAGGACTTAAGCATGCTAGTCCTTACAGATTTGAGCTGCAAAACCACTCAATATGGTTTAAAATGTACCTCTAGTATTTGTTCACATACTAGAAGGTAATTTTGTGAGTAAATTAGGATCATCCAGTTAGCTAAGAGTTGCAAAGAGAGATGGAAGACACACATAACCTTCCCCTGTCCCACAGCAAACATTTGGAAGAGGTTTAAAGTATTATCAGCCCAGCACAATGTATTCTGTGAAGTGTAATTTACCAAACAGAACACTGACCAGCTTTTCCTCGGATAATTACTCCACAGTCATAGAAAGGATTTCCAATTGTGAACACTTTCTCCTGTCAGTGTTGTATTACAGCTTTCAAACACTGGACTTGGTATTTCAAGCTGAGTACTGTGGTACAGTTTAGCAACTTAGCAACAAGTTTAACTGTGAGCAGAGAAGAATTTATCTTGAAATAACATGGTGAGTGTTTTCTCCAGTTCCCTTTTCAAACAGAACTACTCTTCTGAGAGTGACTCAAGTCCTTAGAGTGACTCAGAGATGAAGAGGCAGGACACAGATGACATGTTCTGCAGATTAGTTATGGAGCAGGTTTCCACAGCAGGGTGAAAAGGGCACATACGTACAGACAGACTGAGACAGGACTAATCTTTTCCTATTTCTAATGACAGGATGTTCTTGATAAATACAAAGGAGGATGACAATTAAGTTCAGATCATGTGAATTATAGAAACTTGGTCAGAAGTGCAGAGTCCTTGCAGAAAGTCAGGTAATTCTTATAATGAATGTCAGGAGCAGTTATTTTGTCTCAAAACATTTTTGCCATACACAGAAACAGGCACAAAGCACAACCTGTAATATTTCTTTCTTCACTCTCAAGTACAGATGCCACGAATTTTTTGACCTCAGATCTCAGTTAGCGCACGTTTTCTCCTTCGATACACAACACCCAGTCGAGGCACTGGATCACATTCTAGAAACCAGGAATTAACACATGGACTGATGGTCACATCAGTCCTGTTTCTTCTACTATCTACAGAGGCACGATAAAAGAAGATCCTCACGTGACCAGAACCAGGGGACCAGTTCTGCTTTCTAAGAGTTTTAACTATTAAAGTTATGAGCAAGCTACACAAACTCTTCAATAAGTTAAGGCTTGTAATTATAAGACAGAAGCTGCATATTCTAACTGCAAGAGCAATTTAAGATCTCCCTTGGACAGAGATCTGTCCTAAGCAAAGACTAAACACAAAACACTTTCCCATTCCATAAAAATTCCCTCTCACCAGGCTCTGTTGTGCTTAGTCTTTCCTGGATACACACCTGAAGCCCTTATTCATAATGTCCCATCTTCAGCATCCTTCATATTCTTACTTATAAAGTGTCCTGGCTTCAGCTGGGAGGGAGGTGCAAGCCTGGCTCTCAGGCCAAATCAATTCAAGACTCTCTAAATAGAGGGCAGAGTCAGGTGTCCCTTATACTACCCATCGTTATGCCAACAAGTCTGTAATTTAAAAATTCTGAACGAGGAAGACAGCCTAGGAAAGACACTATGAAGTCCTTGCTCTAGGTAGTTGGTCAATATCTTTTTTTTCCCTATTTGCTGTTCAGCTGGATTTAGACAAGCCTGTTATCTAGTCCACAGAGAGGCAGGCACTAGTTCCAGCTCTTAGTGATGTTTACAGTACCTAACTTTATCTGATGAGTAAATATTTTAAGCTCTTAGCTTAAGCAGTCTGAATGATCTTTTCAGGATCCGATATTTGTTAAAAAAAAACCCAAAAAACTGCAAAGCTTATGTTTGAGACCTTGAGTAGAAAGTCTCACCCTCAGAAGGTTGTCTGCCACCTCTCTCAGCTTTTACATCCGCTTCTCACTACCAAGACATTAAAGGCAACTGGACTCCTATTTCTGCACAGGAAATCTGATGAATTTTCAAGCCATTCTTACACTCTCACATCCTCTCATTTAAGTCTGTACTAAGAGAGCACAAGATCTTTGTTCAAAGGGTGCTTGTAAATGCCATCATCTCCAGAGGCATTTTCCCTACATTTAATGTGCAAGTTATAACCCCAGTCAAAACAAGAGCACAACAATTTTTCTATAATACCCTGTATTTGGAGTAACAAAGGAAGCATTTAAGAACAAGTCTTACATTTTTCTGCTTAAGCAGAATAGCAAACTCCAATGTTCAAATATTCACATACATGTTCTAGAGATTGCAGCAAGGCAGCTAGTTCATGCTTTTGAAATCAAACTTTACCCTGGAACAGATGTCAAATAAACAAAAAAACCCAATTTTTTTTTATTTAGAGATGTGTCACACAAAGCTTTTTTGCTATTCTAAGGCTAGAAATACTTACTTAAGACTAACAGATTCTGAAGAACTACTTTCCATGAAGACACAAAACTCAAATACATACATGAAGAAAAGGAACTGTATTACATAAAACAGTGGAATCATGGCCAGCATAATTCTGGTAGACATGAAGTTGCTGTATTTAAGTAAAATTCAACAACAGACATGCATAGGTAGCAGATTCCCTTCATCCAGTTACCCCTAATTTCAGGCAGATGCCAGCACAATCAACAAGAGTATCATCAGTACAAGCACTTCAAGCATCCTGAAAAATGTCCTTGGACCACCAACTTCAAGAGTATCATTGAAAACCAGGGATAAATTGTACTAGTATGTGGAACCAGACTTGAAATTAAGGTGCCTGGCTTCTGCAATCTCCAAATTTATATCAGGGACTCCATCAAACCATGTGATGAGAGTTGCTCCACAGGCAGAGCATGCTTTAGGCTGTTCCTCCATGGAAAACCCACAGGGCCCTTTACCACACCAACCAGAGAATGGGCAGTGCCACATACGAGGTTAATGTTCAACCAGATGAAAGGCAGAGGCTCCTGAGCTCCTCAGAAAGACGAGAACAAGAGAAATGTGACAGGAATTGTGTAACACAAGCCCAGCAGCAAGCTCCAGCCTGGCCAGAAGCGCAGACGAAGCACGCGTACCATCGACGCGGAACTTCTAGCAAGGAGCTGGATCCATCACGTGGTGCTGCACTACTCATCTGTCCAAGGACTATGATTCAGTGCCTACAGGGTGTGTTGGATTTAGTACAGATGCACAGATTAATTGCACACCATGTATATGTCTGGCTGCTGACAGAAGGCAGCTACACACATACACAATGAGGAGCACTCAGAAAAGTTAAATCATCTGCTTTAACAGGATTGACTGAGCCTTGCTGGCCTCGCTCAGCAACTACAGAAAGCTTCCGTATCTCTCTCAGAGGGAGTCTCAGAGTAAGTAAAGCTAGTTAACTTCCACAATGTTTAGTTTGAGGGTCACCATGCCCAGCGTGGGCTAAAACAAACATTACCTACTATGGAATTATTTGCATTGCCATTCATGAACTTACACAATTTATCAGGGACATCTCACATGGTAAAGACACTGCCAAAGAACTAGATGATTTATGGGTCTTCTTATAGCAGAAATCTCCTATAGGAACTTTCCAACAACAGACATTTTCCAGCAATCTCTGAATACTGGAATGTGACAAAAACAAGACAGAGGAAGTAAGAAGATTTACATAATGTTAAATCTTGTTAATAAAGATATGCTTGTCACTGTGGCTGAACTAGAAAATTTCTTTTGCCTAATGGTATTGTCATAAGCACCACCGAAAGCTCACTAAGAAAAGGGAGGGCTGACTTCACAAACAGCAGTGCAAAACCCCTTCGGCTGATCAAAAGGCTTCCAGGAGATTTTTGTTTTTCAATAAAAATTAATCTGGCTTTCAAAGATTTTGTAACAAGACAAATATTAACTTATTCATTGTCTTATCACTCAAATCTAGAAATGGACGTTGGCCTTCAGGGCCTCCATTTAATTTTTGTGCAAATTATTATTTTCTTAAAAATACAAGTATCAGTAAAAATAGTATTAAAAAGAAAGCCACAAACAATGACTAAGATCTTCCATATTGGAAAATATGAAAAGGTTTCACTCGTATGTACATTTAGTTAATGTATCACTGCAGAGAAACTAAAGGAGTCTCATATTCTATTACTAACCCTGCTTCTATCTTATAAACATGTTTTATGAGGAGTCATTCAACTACAAACACTTAGTCCAGTGCTACAGTAACTAGAGTAACATTCATTTGATCCCTGTTTTTACTACAACTTCCTATTTGCTTCCAGGTAATTAACACTGCCATACCTCAGTTCCTTATCTTTCTTCATGATGAGGCCAAACATTCAACACTAATAAGAGAAGGACTTTAGCCAGGTGTGTTGTCTTTGAATTCTGCTACAGCAAGAGCTGGTAAGGGCAGCAATGGATAAAGGCAGTTTAGTGATTCTCCAGGCGGTCACATTAAGTGAAGCACATATGCAGAATGTCTCCAAAATCTCTGTACTACATCATGTTACAGACAGAATTTGCTGAAGCAGTACAGACCAAAAATCAGATACTGCATTCCTATCCAGCAAAGATATTCATGTTAAACTCTCCTCTATCAGCCTGAAAAATAATGGAAGTTACTGTTTTACTGCTGAAAACTTGAGCTTCTTAAGCCTTTAAGTTAAGGCCCTACAGACAGTAAGAAGTTAACTAATCATTTGAGACAGTCCAGACTAATCCTGGACATAAACAGTAACTTCACTCCAATATGCATGTTATAATTAAAAAAATCTTTTATTAAGACTATTTTGAATTATAAAATCATTCAAGTGTTCCAAATTGCTGATCAAATCATCCTTTCACAAAGATAACAAATAAAAATATTTTTTTTTTAAAAAAAGAAAAGATGCACATGTCAAACAATGTGCTTGAGGAAAAAAAAAAAATGAAGTTTCATCCAGATCAACCAACTTCAACACTGGCTACTGCTGGAATATCAGAGGAATGTCATAAGATATCCTGAAGTTAGAACATACTTCTTAAAAAACAACACTGAACCTACACCAGGACAACTTTCTAAGATGAAAAATGAGAGTAAATGTACAATTTGCATTTTAGTAGGTGTATTTAAGTCAAATTTACAGAAAACGCTGCTCCCATGGAAGAAGGCTTTGAGTAAAAGAAATTTGTTGCAGACCATTAACAGCACCCACAAATTCTACCCTCTCTTATACAACAAGAGTCTATAACAAGTCTATAGAACTAGTGAAGAATAAACCACACCCGGAAAGGTAAAACCAGCTTTTTGTTCTGCTGGTCAGCCAGACTAACCTCCATGATCATGAACATCATGCTTATGAGAAAACAGAGAAGTCATTAAGCAGTTCACGAGACCATGAAAAGCATTCTCAAGGACCAGGCAATGAAACAAGGATAGTTCAGAAAGGTGGCATCTCTAACTCTGGTTCCATGTCACATTCCTAACAGATAGCAGAGGGCAGAGCAGCTACACATCCTCTGCCTACTTTGAAACCAGAAAATACAACATATCACAAGAGTACATACAAAACCTGTAACTTCAGGCACACAGACCTTGCCCTAAAAGGTATCACATCCTGTAAATACTGGAATACAACAATAACAAGAACTCATTTGCTGAGAAGCTCCATATTCGAGGCAGTTTCTGGAGCCCCATGTGCTGCACACACACGGCATCACAAGAGCAACACATGGTAGGAAATTAAACTCTGAGGAAATAATGTCTTCCTCACCTTAAAGTCTTGCAGACACTACCAAAGTTTTGATTATCATAATTATCAAACAGTATTTTACAGGTTTCTAGCTTCTTCCACCGAGCACTCTGCCTGGAATGGGAAAGAGCTTCAGCACTCACTTATGTCAAGGATCACTGTTCCAAAAAGGTACCTTGGGGTGGTACCAAGCCACTGAAGTGGATTTATTTCAGAAAACAGAGCTATAACTTTTCTACTAGACAATAAAAGCTACTGCTTAAAGGCAGTGATTCTCAACCTCCTTCCAACTGCAGCTCTTCCTACCCTCTGTCACAATAAGCCCTAACTCTGCCAGCCCAAAGGCAGAACACTTACTTTACTTCCTCTGAGACACGTGACTGCAAGAGCAGGGGAACGGAAAACAGGATCATTCCTCAGCAGTAGAATTAAGTCACACAGAGTGACATGGAAGTTCAAAAGATACACAAGGTGAAAAGAAGTGTTCTTAAGACAAGATAGGGACAAAAAAGGGTGAGGACAGAAAGAGACACACACAGGAACCAGCCCACAGACGGGATTACCTGATCCATTCTACTCTTCAGAATACTGCTGTTGATGGGAAGCTTTTCACTACAGTCAATGCACCCTGGGCTCCCACAAAACTGCTGTCTTGCACCCACAAAACAGGACAGCTCTACAATTTCTGGTTTAAATTGAATTAGTATTTCATACTATCAATTTTATGGCTGTCAAAATTCCATTGCAAGTCCTAGTAAGTAAAAAGCTTAAATATAGGATATACACTTTACATCTTACACAACTTTAGATATTTACAATGAGAAAAAAAGTGAGGCAAAGAACCCTAAACATCATGTGCTCTTTACATAAAAACTGCTCTAAATTACACTCAGCCACATCAGCACCGTTTGTAAGTTAACACACAGAAACACATGCTCTGCAGAGAGCAACATTATAGTTTAGTGTTTTAAACTGAATCTTTTGCTACCTTTCATCGGAAATCAGAGTTCCTATGAAATCTCCTGAAACCTTGAGTATTAACAATGTTTTAATTCATGACTTTGAATCTGCCATCATGTTGCCTGCTCTTAGTGTGCAAGCATTGTTATCAGGCATACTCAAATCAGTAAAGTGCTCAAGTGTTGCAACACAGTTTAAAGTCAACACCATAAACACCATTCCCAACATGCAAATTCATAGCTTTCAGCCTTCTCCTTAGTGTGCTGAAGAATAAAAAACTTACTTTTGGTTGTTTACTCTTTAAAAATGCCTAGCTGGATAGTTTAATAGAAAGTGAGCACTTCTGAAATGACCAACCCTTAAGACTTTGCTTCCGCTTTCAAAAATTCTAACCAGTCTACTTTTCCATATTTATAGAATTGATACTGAGAGGCTAAAATAGACACTATTCTAAGTTAGAGAAACCAAAACCTGTCCATGTACATGTTTTTCCCTCCATTTCTGAAGGCAAATAGCAAGCAACTCCCAAACCACAACTTAGTTAAGAAAGACAAAAAAAGTCTTACAAATATTTGAGGAGAAGATACCAGGCCAAAGTCTAAGAGAAATCTCTGTATATGGAAACAAGTCCCTGGGCAAATTATTCAAATATGAATAAACTTTGCACTTACCTGAGGGGAAAATGAAGTATTTGCAGCTACCAGCCTTGTTCTTAAAGATCTCTTAACTCAGAACTACTCCAAACATTATTTTTTACAGCTGTACTGTATTATAATTAAAAGCAGTCAGGCTTTCAGCCTAGAATGGTTACTTGACTAAAAGGGGAAGTTAAGCAAGTCCCAGTATATGTTTAGTTAGTCTAGATTAATGTACTTCTACTTTTAAAGATTCTTTCATTTACACTGTCTCTAGATAACTATAATTACAAAGAAACGCTGAAAGGTATTCTTAATTGGCAAAGAAGCCTCAGCAGTTTGTTCTTTTCCATGGCAGAAAAGAGATAAAAACAAGGAATGCCATTCCTGGATGCTTTCAGAGAGGAGATAACACACAAACTGTGAAGGCAATTTTGTGGTACATATATGAACAGGCAAAGAAAAAGGGTGAATTCTGTACCCCTTGTAGGTGAAGGGGGTCTCCCATTATATTCTAAACTACATACAAAACTAATATTAAATTGGCACAACTGTACAGAATTCAAAGGCAGGCATCAGGGCAATCAATCTCATGTTACTCCTGAATCACTCTGACAGTGAAGATTGCTTGTGACAAAGATCACAGGAATAAATTTATCTCCAAACTTTTATTTAAAGCATTTGCCTTCACAACTTTGATGGGAGGATATCATATAAAAGGTATCTGCAAGACAGTAAGTGGCTCTGACCTTAAAGATCTGTTCTGTCATCAGACCTGAAAATGCCCATTTCTCCTCCCAACAAAAATAAGATTAACTGGCCTGAATTAACAGCTTTTTCTTTCCTTGAAGAACATCTAAAAGCAGGAAGGATGCTGGAATTTCCTAGGACAGTTATGGACATAACCCATTCAGGTCCCCACAAGTAACTTGTCTCTGACAACCGTTCATTGAAATTGGATTAGTAAGAATTATTGCTACTTCTTTACAAGCCTGATACCATCAGAGGAAAAGCCTTGAGATAGAAGGTTTTGAGACTTAAAACTGCTGAAATTGAAAATGAACATAATGAACTATAAACCCTGAACAGAACTACTACAAATTTATTTAAGCTTAGAAGGAGCTACTGGACAGAGGTAGTGGTAGGAGGCAATATGAACCACTTTATCACCAGCCCCCATTATCTCCCAGGGGAGACAGGAAGACACATCTTTTATTGCTGTGCAGCACACAAAGGTTAGCTCTGAGAAAGCAGGAAATTAAAAAAAAAATTATAAAAATCAGGAGAGGGGAAGGCTGTCATACCAGGAACACAGTTACAGCCATGGTGTAAATGATGTAACTGGTTCCAAGAAAGCAGCTGTAGTTATGGGTTATGTAGCAGCCTGTCTTTTCACCAAAGTCAAAATTCCGTCAATGTCTGCGTTACAACAGACAGAGGAGTTCTGCCTGTCAAGTACTTCCAGGATTTAATATCTGTACACACACCTTTCCACCATCTAACCGTTAAAAACAATCTCAACTTTCTTGTTTACAAATTAGACTTAAAACTGCAACTTTCATCAACCACCTTTAATTCCAAAGGCATTGCCATGCACACCAATGCTTCAGCCTAACTCCAATCCCAAGCACACACAGCCCTTCACACAAAGCATGACAGCCAGTCAACATGTTATGGTTACATCCTCCAACATATTTCAGTTTTACTTTTCATGTTTATTCAACACAATTCCTCCCAACTCCTAAGAATAAATCAATGTTTCTTTCCATTGGCTTTACTCGTTAAACACTGCAACTCCACAGAGATTGTTAAGTACTAAGGAGTTCCCCAAAAAACTCCTCAAAAAACTGCCACCATGAACACTTACCTAGTGAGACTGTCTTACCTTCTGAGCTTACACACCATATATTTATTATCAGTTGAGTTTTAGTTTGGTTTCTCTTCTCTTTTTTCTAACCATCCACCTTATCTTTTATACAGCTGAGCCTAGACCTTCTACTTAATGTCACTTCAAGCTGTGTCATGGGAAGGAAAATACAGTCCATTTTCATGAGACAGTTTTATATGCAGATGTCTAAAGTCAGGTCTAACCAAGTGGTGCTTAATGAATACCGAGATAAAATGAAGAAAAAAGTATTTTTTTTCATGTACAATACAAGTAACAGCAAAAAGAATTTGCTGGTATGTGTAAAAGTTTTTTTTCTCATTTCCCAGACACCTTTTACAGGACTGTGCCAGTTACTTTAATAGTAGCCAGCAAAATGTGTGCTGTGCAGTTGGGACAGCCATCATTTCCTGCTCATCTTTACACATGTGCACAAAAAGCTGCTACTCAGCAATCAAAATCCTTGTAAGCTGAAAAAAAGTCACTTACAAATACTGCCAAATTACTGTTCCAGTTACATGCACAATTTACATCAGTTTTATACTGAGATACAGTTTAGAGTTTGTGTTTCTTTGTGAATATGATACAACTACAAAGACTGTGATTCCCAATTTTACTTAAACAGAACAATCTGTCAGCACTATCTGGGAGAACAGTACTTAACTCAAATTTGCTTTGAGACAACAGGTTAGTAAACCAAGGTCTTAAATAATGGCTACAGTGAAGAGACATGTCACATTTCGAACAGACTTCTGAAAGGATCAAAAGTACAGCATTGGTTTGAAAGAAATCTGATCCTGGAATGATGTCCTGCTTAACTTCTTGGTAGGACTTTTGCATAAGATGAAATGCAAATCAACAAAATCTTGTATCTTTAGGATATTCCACAACTGCCAGCTTTACATATGCCTACAGTTTCCCAGGCTACTTTCCCTGTCAGTACAGAGAATATATAAAGCATAATGAGCATGAATTAAACTCTAGCTTTCCTTGACAACATGTTATTGACTGCCTCTGATGGACTTCAGATTAGGCCAAACTGTTCATCATTTTTAGATGGAAAAAAAGTTCATTTCAATTCTCCTGGTTGAGAAGATTAGACTAAGTGTTTATGCAACTGCTGTATCTTTCCTAATAGAAAAGGAGGGCAAAAGCTACACAACAGATCAAAACATTCACAAGTCCAAAAATTAACTTGCTTTAAATTGTTTTTCTGATTCTGAGCTACTCAAGAGAGCAAGATGAAAACAAGTAACTCAGAGCATGAATGCATAATGCAAAATCAACACACATCACCAGATCAGAGAAACATCTCAAAACAGATTTTCTCAATGCATCACTTCCTGCCAAGAGCAGAGAATCAGAATGGTTTGGGTTAGAACAGACTTCTAAAGGTCATCTAGTCCAACACCCTGCCATGGGCAGGGACGTCTTCAACTCAATCAGCTTGCTCAGACCTGGCCCTGAATGCTACCAGGGATGGGGCATTTACCACCTCTCTAGGCAACCTGTGCTGGTGTTTCATTATTCGCATTGCAAAACATCTCTTCCTTAGTCTAAATCTGGCCTCTTTTAATTTAAAACCATTGCCTCTTTTGCTAGTGCAACAGGCCCATGTTGAAAGTCTGGCCCCATCTTTCTTACAAGTTCTCCTTGGGTACTGGAAGGTGCTCTAAGGTCTCCCCAGGGCCTTCTCTTCTCCAGGCTGAATGACCCCAGCTCTTTCCACCTGCTTTTAAAGAAAAAGTGCTTCATCCCTCTGATTGTTTTTGTGGGCCCTTTCTGGACTCACTCCAACAGGTCCATGTCTTTACTGTGCTGAGGACTCCTGAGCTGGACACAGTATTCCACATGAGGTCTCAAGAGAGCAGACCAGGGGGCAGAACAACCTTCCTTGACCTGCTGGTCCTGCTGTTGGGGATGCAGCCCAGGACATGCTGGCTCTGGGACGCAAGTGCACATGTGTGGCTCATGTCGAGGTCATCCACCAACACCCTCAAGTCTCTCCTCAAGGCTCCCTCTGAAGCCCTCCATCACCCAACCTGCACTGATACCAGGGCGTGCCTCTCAGCCCAGGTTCCAGACCTTGCACTTGTCATTGTTGAACCTCATGCTGCTCTGGACAGCAACATACTCAGACACTGTGCAGCTCTCCACATCCAAGCTATTGGGAGCCCAGCAGGAGATCTTCCACTGCCCGATGAGACATACTGGATTGCTTCTTGGTCAGACAGGATGGTCCAAGAAATGTCCCCATGGGACTGGCACTGGCAGAGGCATCTCCCACTACAGCACTGGCTTGCTCTCACTGCCCAGAGCTCCTCACTGCTCACTACAGCATCCCTGACACCTCCCACACTGACCTGAGTCTAAAGCAATTCAGTACCATGAGGACAGGACCCCATGAGATGTGATGTGATGGAGAGACAGCTTTGTCACTGACCCAGCCTGGCAGGCTGGAGAAGTGAGGGGAAGCATAAAACACCTTTCCAAAACCACACAGGAAGTGCAGGGCTCCCTCAGTCAGCACTAGGGTGGGGGAATCAAACCCACAGCAGCGATAAGGTGGAGTTTGGGGGGCTGGGGGTGGGTAGGAAACTGTGGTGTCGTGGGAAGTTGGTTGTGTTATATTATTTAAGTTCTTGCTGCACCTTTACTCTTCATTTTCCCATGTAGCATGCTGAGCTACACGTAGGCCATTAATGTCACAAAAAAAAGCAAATCCACCAAAATAGCTACAAAAAGTCAGTTTACACAACATTCAAAATACGAACAGGAGTCACTGTAACTAAAAAACCTGAGCTACATCTGCTAGCAAAAAAACCCCACTTTTCATCCATCAAGTTCCATTTTGTGCAGATTGGCATCAACAATTAAGTTTTTGTAGTATTCTCACAAAATAAAGAAAACACTACTGGCACAGAAAAGTAACCACACAATAAATACAGCATTACCTTTATACAGAATTGTAGAATTCCATACTAAATAAGACTAACAGGGTAAGTGCAGCTGTTTGAAAATTACAGTAGCTGTTAATCAACAAGTATTTTCTTCCTGCCCTTCTCTCCCCCCACTTTTAGCACTACTAGCCTCACACAAACCAAAGAGGGAGAACTTGTTTCATTCCGTTCATCAGGTTAATCTCTTTCTCCTGCTGTACACAGTGGCAAAAAAAAAAAAAAACCAATACTCCAACTGAAGCTTAACACAGTCACAAAAATTCAGATTTGCAGAGCAGAAATGCAAACAAGTTGACTGATGCCAGTATGTAGGTGATGGGGGCTTTGATTAGAGCCCCACATCAGCAGCTTTAGAAAATCACCTTCCACACTGAAAAGTGATACATGCATTCAGCATCTTTTATAAAGAAGACTACCACAGGAATGACATGAGATACTGACTTAGGACTACTTCAGAAGCAGCTCTCAAGATACAGGATTTTTTATCTAGTGACCTTTAATAACAAAAGGTAATTGGCTTCCCTAACTCTCTATTCTTTGGTGTCAAACAAATCTCACAATCAGTATCACAAGCAGTGCTACCACTAACTTTAAATACATTGATTTTCACCACTGATACAAGAATAAGTACAGACACGCTCCTATTTTTACAGAACTTATAAACTCAAGCATTACTTAAAGCTGAATATCCTCATTGTAAGAGAAGATTTTTTCTTGGAATATCCTTTCTTTGTCTCCAAACTTGGCATAATCCTAAGACACAGAAAAGCCCTTAATTTTTTCTTTAAATGTTAAAGGACCTTGACACTGAGCACAGACTACTAACCATTACACTCACATGTACCACCAAGTGCTCACCTAGTCCAACAGCAGGTATTTAGGGAAATATCCCTGGGACTGCTTCAGAGGTAATTCAGAGACTGCTTGAATTACAAGTTACCCCTGCACATTTGATATGAACATCTTCAGCCTCTCCAACCAATAGTGACAGCAAGTGCCACAGCTCAATTAGGTACTGTGTGAGATGAGGGGGAAAAAAGAGACTGATTTATTTCACAGGTATTGCCTGATAACTGGGTGCCGACTTCCAGTGCTGTGAAGAAAAGTTCCTGATCTTGTCAGCCTGTGCTATATCATTTATTTAATACATCTTTATCACATTGCCTTTCAATTTCCCTAAAATCAAGGTCTAAGGTGTTCAGTTTAGTAAACTCCATTTACATTCTACGATTTCCAATCACTTTACACATTAGCTTGGCCTATGACTAGCTTTTACAAAAAGCAGACATATACGTTAGTTTGCTAGCCAAGAAACTAGGTCAACCATTTACTGAAATCCATTCAGACTCAATCTCTGCAAACAAGCAGAAAAAGGCAGTGATGGTATGGCAGGGTTTGTTGGCTCGTTGCTTGGCTCATTTGGATTCTTCAGCCTTTACTAGAACACAAGACTGATCTACAGAAGCTTCAAGGAATTTCTTTAATATATTCCTAAAGCCCAGGATGACTGTACTTTTTTAAATGGCACCTGAACAGATCATTAATCCAACACAGAGCCCACAGGGTTGCAGCTTTAAAAAAGTCCATCTTCTGCCACCTGCTCTCCTTCCATCTCTACTTCCCTGAAGGTCTCCCCTTTTTCACCTACCCTGTAGTTCAAACTGGAGCACAACAGACCAAGAGCAAGTATATACTGCAGAAGTCCTGCATCAGCCATCAACCAGGTGTCAGTCACCTCCCAAACTTGTGTTCCTACTGCCAAAGCACTGGGAATCACCACTCACCTCAGCTGCCATGAGAAACTGCTCGTATGGCTGCACAAGTCTCTCCCCTGGCTCAGAGGTATCAGTTGTGATTTGTGCTGACTTTTTGGAGGTTTCTGGGGGTTTATTCTTGGTTTTTTACTTACTATTAAACTTTACTTCAGTACATTGTCCATCCCCCAGTCAGGGGAAAACAAAACCAGTTTCAGTAATGCCATGAAGAAGGTATCTTTCCTGGGACTATGGACTATATTAGAAAAAGTAGAATAAAGACATCTCCTGTACCTTAGTTAGCATACTATTTTTACGCAAAGACCATAAAACAAGAAGTTTAACATTTGTGATTGCCACTTTGATTGCTAAATTTGTGCTGAATACAAATTTATTTTGGAATAACAGATGACAGAAATAATCATATTCAGACCTCTTAAGTGACAAAATGATTGAAGTATCTATAAAAATGGAGAATCAGTAGTATCATCATCCTCCTATCCACACGTCTCTTGTTTGCACACCAGTGTCAGCAAACCTGAATCCATCACCTCCAACTCCCCTCTCATACCAGCAAGGATACATAGCATTTTGTTCCCACAACTGAAAAACATAGGGAAGGAAGAATGGGATTTGATACTCCTTTGGACTGAAATCATTTAAATGAGGGGGGTAGGTTACTTTTGTTGTAGTGACACACAAGATGTCATTACATGCAGTGTCTTTTCCATAAAGCCAGAACACTCACACTGCCATGCTCTCCCTGTCATACACAGAAGAGTAGTTCCACACTCATTTAGCAACAACACAGAGCCCTCTGCAAAGGTCTGTTGTAAGTTCAGAATAGGAGAGCAGCCTACATTTCATGCTTCCTTCCTTCTGCAAGGTTGAGTCACATCCTTAGAACTCCTTTTAGAATGCTAAAAAACCATGGTAGAAGCGGAAAAAAAAACCACCTTTAACAGAAAAGCCTTGCATTCGGGGGAAGATACAGAACTGCCAAAGGCCACAGTTCAATTCCTTGGCTCATCTTCTGCTGTGTCAGACAAGAGAACTGCACACCTTTTTTCCTGTTAGAAGCAAAACCTGATGCTCTTCACAGCCAGACGACTTTGTCAAAGGATTTCTAAGATAAATGAAAGGTGTTAACATATATGAGTGAATAATGCAGCCAAATTCCTCATTTGGAATACAAATTATTCTATTTACTGCATTTAAAAAAAAGAAAAAAAAACAAAAAAAAACCCAACCACCCCCACATGGGAGAAAGCAGACCAATTAGCTATAAAGGCAAAGCCTTTTTACACAGCAAGTTCAAGAGTATAAAATTAAGATCTGTATTTATTTCCTTTGGTCTCTCTTGCACTTTAAATAAAATATTTTAAGCCATGACTGCCAGAGATGAAATAGTTCTTGCCTTACTTCCTCTGTTCTACCAACAGCAACACAACTGAGCTAACATGGGTAAGTTCACTGGTTAAAACTACTACAGACCCACAAGTTGTTTGTTTGAAGTCTGGACCAGTTTCACAAGCCTGTTTTGTGCGGCCCAACCAGTACACAGGCTGGGGCAAGCAGAACTGTGAACTTAAGTAAGTCCAAGTTTTAGATGATTACTTCTATTTATGCAATAGACAGCTACAGTTCATTTCATCACACTGAAATAGAGGGACCTTTTCAAATCATGTACCCTGCACACCTGTATGACCAGAACAATTAAGCAACTGGGATTAGAGCAGCTCACTCAAAAAAAAATTAAATAATATCTCAGATCAGCTAGTACAGCTGTTTCTATTGCATACTCCATGTATTGAATTCTGAAAAAATTATTTGCATATCCCAGAGTATTTAATGTCATGCGTTTAAATATATATTTTATATTGATGTATTATAAATAGTATGTTTACAAGTATTACGCAATAGAATATGCATTTCTATCCAAACCTTCCAGTGAGTCAGAAGCTGGGCCATGAGACAAATGCAAATATAATAATTTTCTTATAAATATGATAAGCAGATAGAACTGATCCCTATTACCAGGCAAATAGACTAGATAACACATTTCCATCCTTTCTGCTCTGGGTAAGTCAAACATACTGACATTACTGTTTCAATCTTTGTATGTGCTGAAGTTTTCTATAAACACAGGTTAGACAAAATACATGTAAATCAATAGTAAGAGGTGCAAGTCTCATTAAGATGGGATAGTTCTAGGGCAGAACCTTCACAAGTGTTTTCCAAAATAATTTCTTTGAAGTGCAGCTAGCTATTAAAAGAACAATGCAGCATGTTTAAAAAACATGACCATACCATTCCTATTTAAAGATTAAATTAGTCCCACTTTGTAAGGTACAGAGTCAACTACTTGGCACAGGTACTATAGTCAAAGGAGGAATCACTAAGTTTCCAGGCCAAGGACACAGCTACTATGTCAGAGCCAAACTTTGCCTACAGGCTTCTTTTCATAAGCAACCTACAAAATTTGGACGGGGAAGGATATTGACTTTACCTATCCAAGAAAAAAAAAATACTACCTTTTCCAAACTTGTTCCAGAAAAATGACAAAAGCCAAGAGTTACTGCCATATGACTAAGAAATGCATAAATGTATTCCATTGTAAAATCTAAGGCAGTAGATGCTGAATTTAGCTCTTCTCAAATGATACTAGAAAAGTTTGAAGTATTGACCTTGAAGATCAGTTTCACTGCAAAACTAAGACTTTTTTTTTTTTTCTGGAAGCACTGCTTTGGAAAAGAATAGTGTCTCATGGCTCCTCACAAAGAAGAAAAGTTTGCTCCTGCCCTATAAACTTTACCCAGACCCAAAAAGAGTATTTGTCAGAAATGCAAACCAGACTACTACAGTCTGCCCCAATTACAAGTACTGAGAAACCCTGAGAACCAGCATAAAGGAAGGGGAAAAAAAAAAAAAAAAAGAAAAAAATGAAGCCATGTCCTATTCAACAAGCCATCCCCAATTCCAAAGCACAGTTCAAAGAAAACCTCTCTGGACTCCTGGCCTGACTGGTCCTGCATTCAGAACTGATAAACAGGTTCTCCATCCAGGAGCAGGGGGCTTGGCACTAGGTGATCTTTAAGGTCCCTTCCAACCTAAACCATTCTATGAAAAAAAAAAAGGAAAGTTCAAATACAAAATTCAAACAACTTCCTTTTCAGGCAGTTCTAGTCTCAGCTTCACAGAGATAATTACAAATATTAATGATGCTAAATGAAAGGAGTAGGATAACAACCAGACCTACTGTACTACTCAATTTGACTCTACTAGTAGCTTTTTTTAGTTAAAGTTTAGTCTAAACTTTCTGGCTTAGGAGCATTCAGGGGAAGCATAAAGCAGAGAAAAGTATGGCTGGTAAGAACAAAAGAAAACACAAAGAATGCCATCTATGTCAGATATTTCCTGAAGTACAAGCAAGAAGAGCCTTTTACGAAAGTGCTAAATAAAAGATAAGGAAGGACAGAGCAGTGAGAGCAAAACTATCTGAGCAGATGTAAAACAAGAGCATGAACCCCACCTCCCAGCTACTTCTATTACAGCACTGCAGGCAGGACACAGCCTCCACATTTCCGCTACCAGCCAGTCCTGTAACAGCAGCCTCAGCAATTTATGAAGCAGAGCACAGCTGACACCAGTGAGGCAGAGATGATGTTACACACAATAACCGCCTGAGAAGACAGAAAATACTTTTACGAGGTGCCCTCCTTCAGTGAAGGGCAGCAGATGAAGTGCAGAAATTCATACCCTGCCTAAGGTAAGGGGGAAAAAAAATACCTTAAATAAACCAGCTTTAAATCGAGCAAAAAACTAGAAACACTTCAAAGAATTAGGGTATTTATAAATCCCTATGATGACTGCTCAGACATATCTACCAAGGCTTTCACTCACTGTCTTCAATTTTTTTCTGTCTCTGGACTTCCAAAAAGTTGTAGCATAAGATAGAACACTGTCCTTGAAAAGAGATACACTGAAGTACCAACATAAAATAGCCTATCTTTCTTATGGTTAAGTTATGAAGAAATATCTTGAACTGTGAGATTAAATTTGTGCTTGTTTACAACACACAACAAAAACAAAACACCAATCCTTTTGCAGAGAAAAACATTTTGCCAAGTATATACACTTGGTTGTTTTTTTGTTGGGCTCTTTTTTTTCAAACACTGATTCGGAACCAGGAAACAGACCATTTCTAAGCACAACAATTGTGCTTTTCATTTTGAAGAAAGCGTTTGACTTTCAACCTTTTTTTTAACATGCTAAAATACTAAAGACCAAAGATGACATGTTCTCTGAGGAAGTAAAAGCTATGTAACTGTGGAAGCTAAACATAAATTACTGGAACTTAGTAAGTGATTTTTAGTTCCCTCACTGAAGCTATGGCATATACATCAAAACCACAAAATTATGCTGAACCATTCTGGCAGTGCTGTAAATCCAACACATTGTGAGAAATCGAACTTTACTGTACACAACAGTTTTTATTTCCTGGCAGCTGTCAGCAACACATAGTGCCCTGATGAGGGAGTGTGTACATGCCTGCCCCTGGCAGGGAGGACCTGTCCTCAACGGATGGAACACGAGCATAAGAAAAGGCTGTATTAAAACAGGGGCTTAAAAATCACTGAAGTATTTTGACCAGCAATTAAAATATTAGTTTCCTAAAAGTACATGCGGGTTCTACATCAGCTCAAATTTGCTTTGGATATAAACTGCCCTGCTTGAGTAGTGTCTTGAGACACAGTCCAGCTGACAACCTGCACAGCGTGCAAACACACCAAGCACATGGGTGCATGTGTGGTGTTACAGATTTAAACACACACAAAAATCTGTATACACAGAGAGTAACCAAGATATAAATGATATCACTTTATTGTATTCCATCCTCTGGAAACAGATGGCTTTTGACTTGCTTTTTTTTATTAGGTTGGTTGCTTTCTTCCCCTTTTCAAATGAAGTTTTATCATGACTCTACTTCCTTTTCTTTTTAGTGCAGCTACTCCAGCTCTCTCCTGACTCACCCACACGTAGCTATGCTTCAGCATGTTGCAGTTCATGTTCTCTTATAAAGTGCCACTACAATTCTTACTTGAACTGAAGAGACTTAAATTGAATAAATCCACCCACAGAGGTAAAGGTGGGCAGAGCTGACAGATAACATAACTAAACACACAAAAAGCCTACATAAGGCCAGAAACAGCACCTGAGGTTGTAATTGTTTAAAATCTTTGTTTATGCGTCCTTTTCCACATGAAAGTACCTTCGGTTTGAACACCAATGTTTGTCACATTCCCAACATCACATCAGAAGCCAGCTGTGCTTCGAGAAACCCAGACTGACTCTTGAGATCAAAAGCACTCCCATGATCATTCCCCTCTCTAACTTAAGACTGAAGAGAGATTTGCTACCAATGAATGCCACACATAGAAAGTTTCCACCAAATTTATTCCGTAGCAGAAGTATTTCTAGTCCTCCAAGCTGAAAAGCTGGTCAGCCAAATATTAACTGAACAAAAGACAACATAGCAGGTCTGGTAAGAAAAGGCAAAACACCACAGCTCTACCAGGAGAGGCTACTGGTCTTCTCTTTAACCAGGAATAAACACTTTTTCTGGGTTTTTTTGTTTGGTTGTTTTTTTTAACTATATATTTTTTTAATCTGAATAAACCTAATTCATAGTATTTCTCTTTAGAAAAGAAGCTTCCAAGAAAAACTGAGTGATGAGCATGATTCAAAAGAAAAATAAATTTAAAAAAAAAAATTTAAAATGCACACACATAAGCCATCAAAAATCCCAAGAGGGTAGCAAAAGGTTTTTTATTACTCCTTCCACTGACAGAAGAAACAGCAGCTTTATACTGCTTACCTTGGTTGATACTGTTTCATTTCTATAGAGAAATTCAAGAAGCCACAAGGGTCTCCAAAACAGAAGGAACTTAAGGGTGCAGTGGTGACAGCAGGACAGAACTGTCTGTCAAATTAAACAGATAAGCTGAGCAATGTGGACTACTGAGAGACTCCCACCTGAAAAAGAAAAAAACAGCTCATCCCTCCTTTCCTCACCATAAAGCAGAGAAAGGAATTCATTGCCCACAGTTCTGTCAATAAGGCTGCAACAGCACTTCAACTTCTCCATAACACTTAAACACTAAGTAGGTGTCTCTTTACAGCATGTGCCAGTTTGGCCCTAAAGTGTGAATACAGTACAGAGAAGGAATGCATCCGTACCGAATGTTTAAAAGGGCTACTAACAACAGAGTACAAGCTCTCCAGAGTCACACAATGCCGGAATTAACACTTCCTCATTTCTCTGAGCAAGCAACATAGTTACAAAAGAAGAAACTAGAAACAACTTTGCCTTTTGAATGGCCATGTCCTCCTGCTGCAATAACCAGCAGGACCTGGAGCACTGCCTTGCTCTCTGATTCGATCAGGGAAGCTACATGCCCAAAGAGACTACAAACACAAGAAGTAAGCGTGACGTTAGAATTCATTATTAAAAGGGAATCATAGTAAGAGAAAAGTGGCAAGTTCTATGGGGATGTGGCTGCAATATGTAAAGCAGTCTAAAAAGAATCTGGTTACAGTCATTTCTAACCATGCGAAGCTAACCGAACTTCTCTGTGCCTTTGCTCCTCCTGTAAAATAGGAAACAAGCTACTTCCTCATCTCACTAGACCATTCTGATAATAAATAACTTTACAGAAAGCAGCACCAGGCTATCCATGAGGAAATTAACCGATTCTCTGGAGCAATCCAGCAAGAGCGTGGTGCAGTCTCAAGCAATGAAGACATACTATTGAACACTCTGTTGACAGAACTAGCACCAGACATTTGGGGGGATGAAGCAAGGCACTAGTGGAAGAAATGGACGTAGTCATGGCTGCTTGCTTTCTGCAACTTCTGGAGTTTTGAGCACTGCTTCACAAACAAACGGTATAAATTCTTAACCAGGAGATGAGCCCAGACAATTCATCCTCACAGTTATGTAGTTCATGGCCAGAATCAGAACCATTTGCTCACAACACAAATTTTTACCACTCTGAGATACATATTAAGCTAAAGTGGTGAAGACACATTGGTTACTAACAGCAATGGAAAAAACTCTGTTTATTTCACTGTAGTCCCTTCCTTACAGATTTTCTAACTCTACTTTTACCATCACAAGTTTCTTGTCCAACAGACCTATCTGCCTTCTTTACAAAATCCTAGCTTCTACCCTTAGTACTACTGTCTGCCTTTTCCTGTCCATCAGCTTTTATACAGATTTTCTTTGTCCAGCAAGTCCTCATTTTCCTTGATATCCCCAAGTTGCTGGTTGAGAGGCAGCATCATTCCTATGCACTCCCTCAGTACTGACCAATACTTTCCACACAGCCAAAGAGCTCACAACCCAACCTCTCTGCTAGTTTATCATCAACCTGGGCCTAACTCAGTCCCAGATTCTAATTAATATTCTTCCTTGTTTTCAACTCAAAGCAAGTTGCTCCTCCTCTGAGTTAATTGCCATGTCTCCTCACCTCAGCTGTCCTCTCCATCCAAACCCATTTCTTCTTCCATGCTGCCTGCCTCGATACATGTTTATCGGAGCATGAGTTTTCATAGGACTGTAATGGGGTCACGCTGAGGCCCATTCTGGACCAGGGACAAGGAAAAAAGCAAAGCAAGAGGCATCAGCCCTGCAAACACACTCTGCTCTAAAGCAGAGACACACTAGAGTTATTTGAAGAGCTGTCAAATTTTAAGACTCCTGTTACAACATCTGTTCCCAAGCTTTACTTCTGGCAGTTACTGAAGTCGTTTGACTGAAATTCCTCTGAAAACCTGACACAATATTAACATCAATATTATGTCACACTCAAAATATTAGGTCTTAATCAACAGTCTCTTACACCACCATTTACTAGACTCTACTGCCAGTCACACCTACAGTGAGTTTCCTACTGGGACACAATTCTACCCCATGTTTATTAAGAAGCCAGAGTTACAGAATAATGGTGAGTTTCCCCATTAAAACTTTGAACACTGCTAAAATAGTAAACTTCAGAAGAGACTAGAAAACAACTTGTGCTTTGTTATACTAGCTGAAAGTTCTTGTAGGATTGCCATCCAAACTTCAAGGTTGGAGATATCAACTAGATTATGCTGTTCTGTTACTCCTGCTAAGAAATTAATTCAGTTCTGAACTCCGAGATGCAAAGGTAAGCATTTACTATTTTAGTGCTTAGGAGAACACTACTTTAGTCAGTTGTACATGGGAACAAGCAAAGTAGCCATAGCAAAAAATGTCAAAACCATCATTACAATTCAACTGTCTGTTCAGCTGACAAATCCACATCTCTCCACATAGAAGGAGGAAATCTAAACTCCAAATCAATTAACTGCTTCCATAAGCAATCCTTGCACAATGCTCTCAATGCTCTCTTGTCTGTATGATCTTCATTCATATAAAAGGTCAGCAATTTTATCTTTGAAATGAAGCCTCATGTAGTCTAGTGGTTACTTATTTCACTGCCACCTTTGAAGGGAACAGTTTCAAGTAACCGTATGTCTCAGCACATAAAAGGTGCAAATACAACAAGAAATGAGCTGCCTTTTCATGCCCGGAATGCACTTTGCCTAAGAATTTTCACTTTCAAGGACAGTAAACAGGAAGATTTTATTTAAACAACAAAACCCGCAAAACAAAAAGAAAAACAACAACAACAAAAAACCCACCACACAAAAAAACCCCCAAAAAACAAAAAACAACAAAACCCCTCCAAATACAAAAAAAACCACAAAAAATAAAAAACAAACCTGCTATGAATGTATTTCTTATTAATTCTTACAGCTTTTTTTTTTTCCCAGAGTAACAGTGCTAGAATTCAGAAAACTGCTTTTTGTTTTTTATTCAGTAGAGGGTCAAACTGATTTGTACATCAGAGGCTGAAACAAACACCTTTGTTGTGGAACACAAAAAGGTAAGAGATCTGTTTTTGTGAGGATGTTACCCTCAAGACTGCTATAATAAAAAGGAGAACGAGCCATCAGTGCCACATCTGACTGGGAGGATACACAATTAGATCTAACTTTTGAAGTTATTCAACTGCTACAGCCACTAGACACAGAAACGGGGTTTTCCAGTCACCTAATTTACAACTAGGCCTCCTAGGAACTCATCTATTACCTTGTGCAGTACACCAGAAAAAGTTACTCACGCTAACACTCCATTTAATTTAATCATCTAGTACTGAAGGAGAACCAGAATTGCCTCATGGCTGAATTTCAGAGTCTTTTGAACTACACCAGTTAAACAGAATTTGCTCACAGAACTGCCTCCTGCTACTGGGGAACATTTAAACCCTGTAGTCTGAAGTAGAAAGTTCTTTTAAAATGTATCTAGGACAGTGTTCTGCTGCACTTTCTTATATATAAAGTGCTTACCAATATAAGATTCTTTTTTTTTTTTGCCTGGTGGACACCAATTTCAGGTAAAGCATTTGCTGATGGAATCAGCCTCCCAGATAAACGTATTAACTGCCTACAGGATCAAGCTTTAGGTTTTGGTGTGGGTGGCAGACAGAAGGCCTGTTTTGCAAGGCATGCTATTTTTGTAGCTACAGCCACACCAAACTGAACACACTCAATCTCACAAGCTAAGCTGTCCCAGACCCAGTCACACTGTTAGCACAGGGACAACCTGGGAATCCCAAGCGTTGTAGATATAAGCCAGAGAATCAATCCAACACTTAGTAATCAAGACCACAAACCATACAGCATTTTCACTAAACAGGAGTAAAAGAATTAAAATATATCCTCCCATGCAAACATTATTACAGAAAACTAGTTTTATACAGTTGAAGATTGTACATAAGTACAAACTCTTTGTTTCAGAGATATTTAGTCCCCATTTTTCCTACATTCCCACAATGATTTCATGCAGTAAAAAAAAAATGGCAGGTTTGGTCAGTCAGATACCACTGCCCAAACGCAGCATCAGAACTTTAGGTTAGTGCTAAGAATGCAAACAACAGCCTTTCCCAAGACACACAAATTAGTCAATACTTTTCCAGGTATAGAATCATAAAAATTCTTTTTCTAGGTGCTGAAAAAGCAATCCTAAAGAACATTCAAAGATAGTAAGTCTGGAACCAAAAATACTTTTACAAATCAATTACATGGACAGCATTAACATTGTGAGAGTTAACCAGAAATAAATTACTAAACATTTCATCAATATCACCATATTCAATAGCAACAGTAAATGAAGAGGGCAGCATAACCAGATGATGAAGGTTGTAACAAAAGATCTGAGTTCATAAGCCACATAAACAGACTGAGCAGGACAGGGTCAGCCCTTACCTCAAAACCATGACTGTCTTACATCTATCCTAAAATTCAAATGATCATGAGTGAAAAGCCAAAAAAGGAATCATTTTCCCAAAACCTTTCAATTATGCTTTGCCTGTAACTAGTTTCACTGTTTCCACAGCGAAGGTATTCTCTGTACATCAGGCTTTCAGGTGACAGGACAAAACGCCATTTCTAAAAAGCAGAATACAATTAAAACCACAGGGGATGGGGAACACAGGAGAAAGTGCTGCAGCTAAAAATACTTTCAGCTTTACCTAGTCAATTCTAAAACTGCTCGTTGTTTGTTGCTGGTTTCTGTTAAGCTCTGCTGTTTATATGATTGCAATACATGTACCCCCAGTAACCACTGGAACTGCAAATGTAAAACAGTGCCTATGTAAGAATCTATTACTCTCAGCAAATTTTAGACAGTTGGAAACACTCTGCCAGCTGCAGCAGCCAACTTGTGGCACTCGAGAGAACATTCCTGAATCATAGATGGGGGGAAACTGAGGTGATTTTATAAGAGATCCTGAAATTAAAGTCAATCAAATAAGTCCCTGTCTTCATAAACATGAAGAGAAATGCAGATTTCTCTACATTGGGTAGAGATGTTAAATTTTACACGATCGTAAGGAAGAAAATACTGATACTCCTAAGTAAAGTTTATACGGCCATAGATCAATAATAAAGGAAAACTTAAGAGGTGTGCAAGAGCACCATCCATTTATTTAGAAGTGCTCTTAATATACATAAACAAACGGGAATAGAAAAGACATCAACTGGTACATACGAATAGCCCACATTAACAGCCGGAAAATTATTTGAAATAATTCTTACCCTGCCTAACTGATGCAGGTATTTCAGGTGCCACAGCTAGTAAGCAGTACCAGTGCTTCAGGACTCCCAGTGCTTAACTCTTTCCAATCCAAGAAGAGTTGCCTTCATATCCCCAGTCCCTACAGTCTCATCACCTCTCAAGCCATGTTGACAGACTGGAGGGATTCAGTTGGACCAAAATGACTACCAGGATGACCCTGTGCATCCTGGTTCTAAGCACAGGAGATGGCACTGACATTCAAGCCCTGTGTGGATTCAGCACATATATTCACATGAGCTGCATGCCTTGCCTGTAGCACATTTGCTTGACAGCTGATAATCCATGAGATGCAATTTGACAACACTCAAAATATTTCAGCTTTGAAGATGTATTTTCAAACATTCTTATGATGAACATCTCATAAAATTGATCTGTAATGTACTTCAGGGTAGTTAAAATTACCATAACGAACAAGAGTAATTCTTCTCAACTTATGTCCATCTACATCAACAACAGAAACTCTTGGTATAATTAAAGAGAGCAAGCCTTTAGGTAGAATAGGCAAAGGTGACAACCTTGACTTACACTAGTGCCACCATTTCCTAAAAAACACCAACCAAATGAACTACAACAGCCATACACAAACCTGCTTAAAAAACAAATCCAACTCCTTGCACACAAGCTTTAATTTTGCCTGTCTCCACTACATCAAGATATGCATTCGTTCCATCTATGCCCTCAGCTGGCAAGCAGGAACAAGAAAAAGGGGACTGCAGGCTATTTGTGTATCTGTATTCACCAAGATACACAGCGACAGGAAAAAAAAAAAAATCTGCATTTATGTTTACCATGCCAAAGCAGCTGCAGAAATCCAAAGTGGCCCCTACATATGCTTTTCCAAATGACAGAGACAATTTCTGTTACTCTATTACTCAATAATTCAGTAGTTTGCAATACAATATTCCCCACCCTTCTGTCTCTTTATAGTATTAATTCCAAGAGTTTAGTAAGCACTGTTAAAGGTCTGGTGACAGACCTTAAGGTGCCCCCCTAAGTGTCTCTAAACTATTGCATTCAATTAATTTAACAATTAATTCTCTTGCAAATATATATAACTACAGATAGACACAATAGAAAATTGATTTTTTTTTCTCTTTATCGAGAGATTAAGACTCACACATAACCCAGATAAAGGGACAGGATAGTTGTGTATGCAAGAAGAGAACTGGCTGACACCAGGCTGCCACAGCCCGTGCTGGGAAGGTTTCACAGAAAGAGGCAGAGACTCTCAGAAGACAAACTCTTCTATAATCTGTCCCCTCAGGTGGCCCCAGCTAAACTGCAAACAAGGAAGAAAATCTAGAGCACCTGATGACAAATGGAAGTTGTATAACAGATGGGATCAAATTAATTCCTTATTTTCATATAATCATAGTACTTCTTGACAGGGATATTTTAAAACAGATCCTGGGATCGCTTCTTTCTGCAAGCCCCTGCTCTCAGACAGCTAATATATGCAATAACAAATCTGACAGTCTGACTGGGATAAGAAGCTATCTTCTCTCCTACTCAAAGCTTCTGTTTCAACAATAGAATACTCTCTCTATGCCAGGCAAGAAACAATCCAACTTCATGTAACAGCAGTATCTTATTTATGTGGTTGAGGATTTTGCTGTTAAGCTTGCCAAACAGAACCAAAGATACATTCTGCAAAACAACACACCTTGCTGAATAAAGATATTTGTCAGGGGGAACCTTTTAAGTTTGAATCTATGTTCCAACCTTGACAAATGTAATCTCAGGCTATTTACTGTCCAACACCCGAATCTGCCACAACCTACAACAGAAAATGCTGATTAACTAAAAACTGTATTTAAAGTCCAAGCAGTCGGAGCACAAAGAAAGAAGATTCTGTGTCAATGAGGGGGGGAGAGAATTTGAGCAAAAGAGACTTTGCAACTTCTACTACTAGAAATAGTAATAAGGAAGAACCCAGATTATCAGATCAATCTAGAAAGTGCTTTACTGGTTTGAGGATTAACATACATGCTAATGTACACTTGTATTTCCCTATTATGTTACCAGAAGCTCAGAATGACATTTTAAATGTTCGTAAGACTCCACTATCACAGCAGTATGACAGCTGTCACACTGTTGCTGACTTTTGGATTCAGGATGCTGATGCTATGGAACAGATAAAGGAAAAAAAAACTTCAAAAACCTTCATAACACCCAGTCTCTTGATTTCTTTGGGGTCTCAAATGTTTCTGTGAAGAAACTTCTTGTATTTTTTTTACCAAGTGAGATATGACACCAGATTAAAAAGTAACAAAAAATTAAGTTGCAGGCGTCCTTATTCCCGAATTACAGAAAATTATAATGCAATTAAAATTTGACTTTATCGGCTACATAATGAATAGGTTAGAAACAACACTCTCCTGTTACAGACTCCAAATTCACCTTAATCCCACCTGGAATTACAGCCCCAGCATCACAGCGCTGCACACAAACCTGCAGGATACACACTAACCATGACAAATTTCCAACGATCCCTGTATTCTGCTCAACCCGCTGCACGTTCAGCCACACTCCGAAAGGCTGCAGATGTTCCTTCAGGGGCTCTCTCCCTCCCGCTGCTCCTGTTATCCATTAACACTGTCACTCCATCCCGCGGCACTACCTGCATCCCGGGGAGCCGCCCGCACTCGCACCGGGCGCAAACCAGACCCTGTGCCCGCGACAGGGGAAAGGAGCCGCCGGGGAAGCCGAGGGCAGGGCGGCCGGTCCCCGCTGACCCGCGTGGTTCCCCCGGCCAGGGAGCAGCGGCCGGCGCTGCCCCCGCGCCCCGGGGCCCCTCCTGGGTGTGCGGGGAGATGCGGCGGTGGGACAGGAGAAGTTGCGAAGCGCTGGGGGAGCAGAGACAGCAACAGCTGGAGCCGGGCGGGGAACGGGGGCCCCGCGGGAACGGGGCGGGGGTCGCGCCGCCGGCGCCGAGGGAAGGCGGGGGATGCAGCGGCGAGCGCCCCGCCCGGCCCCTCCCGCCCTCCGCGCCGCTGGCACTCACCGAGACGCCCCGCGCGCAGCGATGCGGGACCGGGATCCGGAGCGGGACCGGGAGCGGAGCCGGAGCCGCCGCCTCCCCCGCTCGGCCGGAG
>VWZS01006038.1:830566-862899 GCA_013397075.1 Rhabdornis inornatus | reverse complement strand
CCATGCACGGGGTTTCACCGCCCGGTGCCGCCCACCCTCATCGCGGGTGGGTGGGTTGGACGCCCAGAGCATGGCAAAAACAGCCTGGTGGGAGGAGATTTACCTCAGAGGCGTCGCCAGTGTCACCAGTGGGGCCGTGGGCTGTAGCCCTGAGTGTGGCAGTAGCCCTGAGGCCACGGCTGTGGACGTCGCGACGGGAGCAGGTCGCGATCGCCCGCGGACGCCCCGTGGCTCCGGCATCCCGGTACGCCACGCAGAGCCATTCTCGAGTACCCATCAGCCATTCCCACCCGCCGGAATGAGCTATACCTGCATTTGCTTAGCACAGTGTTGGACTTCACGACAGTTCCCACCCTCGCACGCCGGACCCCTGTGGGAGCACTGCTCCTCCGAAGGTTAAAACACTCGATATTTCTTTCTGGAATTTTCCTAAACGTAGCCAAACGGCCTTTGCTTTACCCCGAGAAAATAAGCCCCCTCCGACGTGACCTGTGCTAGGACCTGCTGTGAGTTCGGAGCCGGGCGTTTTGCCGCCCTTCTGCTTCTCGATCGCCTTCCTCCTCCTCCATTTACGTTTTCCTATTCCCAAATCAAGCCGACGTTGATAAAGTGGGGAGCGTGAGCTCAGCAGAAATCATGGCTTTCCCATCCCTCGCTGCAGCGCGGTCCCTGCCCATCGGCGGATCAAAAAAATAATCACGTAGCGGCAGAGGAAGGAGATTTGCTGCCACGGGAGGAAAACCGGAGCGGTGTCTCGCTCAGTCGATAACCAAGCGCTGTAATAAATCGCTCTGTAGATTGCTAGGTGTAGAATTGGGTTTCTGGCTGGCTCAAGTGCTTTCCTGACTCTTTTCCCATGGGACTGCTAGGAAATCACAGGGGAGCATTGTGTTCCCAGGGAGAGGTGCATGGATACTGCGGTGATGGGCTGTGAATCCTTAGACACGACCTTACAAATCTGACCTTATCCATAAACTCCGGCTAGGTCAGAGTCTGCGTTATCCCTGAAGAGCATCATCTTTTCAGCTGCTTGCCCTGCAGTCACACGATTTCCCCTACGTCCTTGAGTAAACTCACCCATTTCAATGGCTTTTCTCATTTTTACATTTTATTTAATTAAAATAAGACGGTTTTCTATGCCTTTTTTTCCTCCCTAAGGCTCTCCCAGCCTTTGCTCTCCCTCCTGGCTGTCATTTTTGATCCCCAAGACTGTTTTGGAAGTTGTCAGTCAGGCTGCTGATGGCAGGGAAGGTAATTCAGCAGCCCTGGCACACAACTAATAATGATTTTGTTTCCTGGGCTATCAATGATGATGATGCAGCTTCATATTTGTTTCATTTTTTTCTTTATTTATGTATTTATTGCAGTCAATGTATAAATCAGGCGGCTTTAGAGATTTTTCCTATGTGTTGAAAGACCTGGTGTCCATCAGCAGCGCTTGGAAAAAGCTTTATTGGAATTCATCGTGTATTTAAAATGTAGATCTGTTTTGTGGAGTTATTTATTCTATGCATCCGCTGCTCCTGTTGTGATTTTTAAACTCCACATTTTAACCTTTTTTCCCTTCTTATTTTGGGTGGGAAAGCTGCATTTTAAGATTAAAGGTATCAAATGCCTGACATAACTACTACTGCTACAGCATCTTTCACAAACACTGGGTCTAAACCACTCAGACAATCGAACCTTTGGGACCCTTTGCTAGACAAATCTGAATGCATTCTGCCTAAATCATTTGTATCTGGGATGTTTATGGTGCGTTTCATGAGCATTGGTGAGGTTTGCTGGAAAACCCCTGAGAATGTGAAGCGCCTGAGGTCGGGCACTTGGGAAACGTGAAACCCAAGTTACCTGTGCAGCCTTAACTTAGCTTGTGTCAAGGTATGGCTGGACATGAAATCCTCATGCCCTGCTTGGTTTCTAGGAGAACAGTATTCTGCTCTGGATGGAAGAACGGATCGCTCCTTCACATGCCCGCAGGTCAACAGGGGGAGTACTGGGAGCACAGGGACAGTGCTGGTCCCTCCACTGGTTTTGCAGCTCTGGCACCACCAAACTGGCAAGGAAGTCCAGGGTTTGCCATGACATCCTTGGGACCACACGTGTCCTGTAGTCCTGGAGCTTAAATACCTCAAGTCTGGGGAAACCAGGAGCAAACTTCCAGTGTCTGAAAGGGATGTACAAGGAAGCTGCAGAGGGACTCTTCATCAGGAACTGTAGTTCCAGGACCAGGGGGAATGGCTTCCCACTGCCAGAGAGCATGGTTAGATAGGATATTGGAAAGCAATTGTTGGCTGAGACGGTGGTAAGGCCCTGGCACAGGTTGCCCAGAGAAACTGTGGCTGCCCCATCCCTGAAGGTGCTCCAGGCCAGGTTGGACAGTGCTTGGAGCAACCTGGGATAGCGGAAGGTTTCCCTGCCCATGGCAGAAGGTGAAACAAGATCAGCTTTTAAGGTCCCTTCCAACTCAAACCAGTCTGGGATTCTGTCATTCAAGTGTGACCAGAGAGTTTCTAAAGTTGTTCAGGGTGGTTGGTTTTGGTGAGTGTAGTGTGGCCATTTTCTGCCTAGTTCTAGTTCTTGCTCTAAACTGTGCAACTTTTGAACTCAGTTCTTTTAAAAATACATTTATGAGGGAGCAAACAAGGTCGTTGAACCACTGGAAGCATCTTAGCTGGTCAAACTTGATTTCAGAAATTCCTGTGTCCCCTCGGTTTGTAAATAAAAGGGAATTTGCGTTCTTGCTTGCACGCGAAACACTGGGGTTGAAGGCGTGTTTGTTGTGTCGTTGATGAAGCTCCCAGCCTGGGCCTGGACTCTGGCTCCCTGAGATGGGCTGGGTGCAGGTTTCAGCTTTGGAACATGGTGGCTTTTTTGTGTTGAGGTTTAAAAGAGCATCTGAATTTCTCAGGCTTTGTCCTGCATGCCGACATTTGCTTCACTTCCTCTCGAGTGAATGAGATTTCTCCCCTCTTGACAAAGTAAACATGAGCATAAATATTTAAAGGATCACGGCTCAAGTTTGCAAATTGGAGACTTTCTCTAGCATTCCTTTGGACAAAAGCAGTAGCATTGGAGATTTGGGATGTGACTGGATGCTTCCCTGCTATGGGGAGAAGCTTGGTAATTCTTTGGACTTCATGCTTCAAAAATACTCTGCCGTGTTTTCAGGTTAGATGGTTGAGATTATCACAAAGCTTGGGTTTTTTATGGAATTTTAAGGACAAAATACTTCTGATGGGATATCTATGGATCATTGGAATTGAGATTGGTTTTGTGGAATTTTATTTTTCTTTTACACAGGCCAAATTTTTCCATAGATTTTGGGTATACATGTGAAGGCACAGGTGTTCAGAGTTGAGACAATAGAAACCAAACACGTGAAACTCTTGCCAGATAATGGATAAAAACAGGAAAAAAAGGAAATGGAATAGTCTTTGTTTTCTTTGTTTGACTCTTTAATATTGAATCTCGTGCTGTGTTTGACAGGTCTAACACCACGGTGACATATACATCTTGCTTCTGTGATTGTGTTGATGTCTTAACCTCTGTCTTGGAATTAAACTTTTAAACTTTTTTGTTGTGGAGCTTAACAAACCACTTGAGCTCAGAAAATACGAAAATTCAGGAGGGAAGGCTATTAAACATGGATTTTTAGCGTTGAACTAATTTTTGTCTGTTTTTAAAATATTATCAAGAGTTGCAGTTTTGTTAGACCTTGTGGTAGCATCATTCTGTCTGTGGGAGTGAATCTATGGATCCCTTTTTCCACAGGTTCCTGTGGAAAAATCTTACAGGTGAGGTGAGAGTTCCATGCCTTTGCCACAATGGCTTTTTATTCCAAACAAAACCTCCATGATCTTACTGCTACCTCTGATGGAAGAATGTAGGCTCACCTGGGTCAGAAGGGAACTCAAGAGGTCACTTGATCCAAAATCCTTCTCCCAGCAGGACTGTCTGCAAAGTCAGATTGGGTTCTTCATGGCTTTAGGTGTCTCATGTAGGTTGTTAAACCTGTGGTTTGTGGGCTGTAGGAGAAGGGAAATGAGGTGGTTTGAGCTGTATTAGGTAGGAAGTGTCCAAGTAGAATGACATTTATCCATGATCCACTGCTTGCAGAGCGTAGCCTTCCACTTGCAGCCTATTAAACTGCTGCTTCCCACTGCCTTTCCATGAGTTCACTAAGCTGGTCTAGTCAGAAACTCCAGTTGAAAGAGGCTCTGGCCTGGCTGAAGTTAATTTTGGGAGGAGAGCAGTCCAAGATCATTTGCTGGTAATCAGCATGAAGCTGGCAAGCAGCTCCACAGTGTTTTGGTGGAAACTCCTCAGAGTTTTTCTAGGCAAAATGAAATAAATAAATACCTGTGATTTGAGGTTTATTGTTACTCTTCTGATTACTTTCTGCTGTTAAAGTCTTGCATTGCAGTTTCTCGTTGGGCAGAGATGTGCATCCCTTTGGGGAGGGATGAGATGTCTCTTTGGGTAGGGTACTCATATGCCTTTGGCTGTTCACACCGTGCCAAACCATGGTTAGACAAAGCCATGGGTCATAGTTTTGGGCTCTTTTGGTGTTTATTGTCAGCCCCTTTTTAGAGTTTTTCTAAACTCGTGAAGAGACAGAGCGTGATCTTCAGCCAGGCAAATTTTTTTTGCCAAGGGAGATGGGGCTCAGGAGTGGAAAGGCTGTGGTGCACTGAGGATGCTCTGGGTGGGACAGCAGTGTGGCTGGGTCGTGTTGATTCCATCATGGAAAACAAAGAAGATAGGAGAGGAGCTACAGGAGCTTATGAGGCAGCCAGTTATCCTGGGCAGATAGTCAGTGTGTCCAGGTTTGGGTATAGATACTTGTGCTGTCTCTGCATTAATGATCCAGATACAAACAAGCTTGAAGTTTGCTTGGACCCTTTGAGATCTGTCTCTATATCCTCCCGAAGAATATTGATATTCCTTAGCTGGATCCTTTCTCTGTTGATGTGAGATCAACACAGAGAGCTCTGTGGGGGAGCTCAGCCAGCTGTGTCTCATACAAGCTCTCATCTCATTCACCTACAGATATATGTTACTTTTTTTGCAGCTACATGCCTGACTTAAAATAAGATGCAGGCATAGCTCTGCTGTGGTCTCCTATCATTTCTCTGTTTGGTTGTGGTGTACTTTTAAAGATCTCTTCCAGGTCCTGGAGGAAGTTTATGAAATCCCTGTTGGTGTTAAGGTCCCTAGGGATAGGCTGGCTCTATGTGTAGGTGGTCCCCTTTGAGGGGAGGGCTGGGCTGGACCCTTTCAACCCTGGTAGTTTTGGTGGTTCCAAACGTCTGCTCAGCTTCTCTTGGAAAAATCATCTTGGTTTCCATCCCTGTGACTCACAGGAGTTACTGCAAATCCTTGTTAGGTGCAGTGGGGAGCAGAGCAGGGAACTGTTCTGCTTGGATACTGCATGAAGTAGCAAAGGAAAAATGTAGTTTAAAATAAATAAATGCTTTTGTTACCCCCTTTAAATGTAAACATAGCCAAAATATGTGGGTTTCAATATAATTTTTGAGTCTTATTTGCTGGTCTCTTCACTTTGAATCACTTCTGGCATCCCCCAGGTGACCTTGAATCCTAGAGTTACTCTTCGGATGTCCGTTCCAGGTCTTGGCTTTTCTCCATCATGCACAGATAATCTGACAGCCTCTGTGCTGTTTTTTAATAAAAACTCTTTGGACTATCTTTTATTTATTGCGAAGCATGACATTTAAAAAGGTAGAGGATCCTGGATATTCTGTATCATGGCTGAGCATTGATGGAAGAGGAGTGTTTAATCCAGATAGATCCATCTTTGGAAAACCTGAGCTTTAAAACCAGCTCAGGCTATGAACGTTTTTGATAGACCGCCAAGAATTCTTTTATTGTATTCAGCATCTACATGGTTGGTTTTGAGGGATGAACTTAAAACAAGTTAACTGAAAATATTTACTTTAGCAGACTTCCGTAACTCTACTGTCTTTTCATACTTCACGTAAATACATAGACCAAAATAAAAATTATCCTAAATGTTGCCATTTAAACTTACATGGCACTTGTCTATAAACTGTTAGGTTGGTTTGCGCTTGTTGGGTGCAGAGGACAGCCTCCCTGGGGAGGAATTAGTAAATGATTTAATTGTTGAGGAATGTGGTCCCATTAGGCAAAAAGAAAAAAAAAAAAAAGGACTGCAGTGGATCATTAGAAATGTTGTGCTTGATTAAAACAATGCTGAGCAATTTGTAATGATTTTTTAAAATAAATAGGTTTTTTGGTAGAGGGAGGTTATGTGGGTAAATAACCCTTCTGGGGGTTTCTTTGAGTGCAGAAGAGCTGGTCTTTGCTACTTAATTCACCAATTGCTTCATAAATGCAGCATCATTATGTGGAATTTTTTGCTGCTGGTGATGGCAAGGATGGCTGAACCACTCCAGCTCAACAGAGGGGTTTGGAGAGATGTCTAAAAGCAGAGCCGTTGTTTCTTTTGCTTCTTTTCGTCCAAAAATAAAGATCCAGCCCTGCTGCTAAGGGATGTGGCATCCCCGGCACCTCCCTTGGGATTCGGGCCCCACGTTTGTGGAGTGTGGTGAAACGTCTGGCTGAGCAACGAGGGCACACTCTGGGTTTCCTCCTTCCCGGCCAGACTGTGGCACAAAATCCTGCACAGGCAGGCGCTGGCATTCGCTGTCAGGAGAGCTGGGGCTGCAGATAATCTTATCCAGAGGCACTTCACCGTGCCTGGCAGGTAGGCAAGGAGATAGGAGGACAATGCAGAGCAGAGGTCAGGTTTGAGGTGCCTGCAGCAGATAATGAGGAATCTTAAGAGCTTTCCTCAGCTATGAAGAGAATTAACTTTACCAAGAGCAACGGAGGAGTCTGTGGGGAGAATTGGATGAATCCACAAATTCTTTTGCTGGTCTCTGCTTAGCCTTGCTCAGCTCCAGGGGTTTCCAAGTGCACCATGATTTGTCAGAGCACTTGTTTCAAAATGTAGTTCCCTTCTCCAAATGCATCTCTGATCTTACTGCAACCCACAGGGATTTGATTAAGGAATTTATTAGCATTGATAAACATTAGCAGCAGTATTTCTTCTTATATCTCTAAGAAATAACTTGCCAAGAAAGAAGACTTTGCAGCTGTTGCCTGCTCCTTGCCCCACCAATTTTGTAGAAAAGACATGGACTTGTGCCTTGTTCCAGGCTCCAGTCTCCTTGTAATTCCAGGTGGGAGCTGCCACCTTCCAATGTTTTGTTTCTGGGTTCAGCTGTCCTATGCTGTGTTTCTTCATTTATGTGATTGAAATACCCCTCTAGAGCCATCGCTATTCATCTGGGGGGAGTAATGCAATAAATATGAGAAATGGGGTAAGGAGGAAAAATGAGCACAAAGGTCCATTTCTGAGGAGTTGAGAATTCATTCTCCTACTTAGAAGTCTTTGCTGAAACAAGGGGAAAAAAAATCCCTGCTCGAGTATTTTCCTGTTCCCACAGAGGGAAGGTGTGAATCTCACCCAGGGTTTGCTGGCTCAGCTTTAGCAACATTAGGGGTTTCCTCCCGTTTTTTTTCTCTGCAGCTCAGCTGCTTGAAGGCTGCTTTCATTTTTGTTTTGTTGGGGAAGATGTGAAACCTGAGGAGCAAAAGCTAAATGAGATGTTTAATGCAGTTGTTGCAGTCTGAGGAGTGGCCCTGTGTGAAACTTTTTCAGTTGCAGACAAAACTCATTTGAAAACTCAGTCTGAAGGTAGCTCAATCTGATATTCGTGGTTTAGACTGTATGGTGGGGACATCTTGATCTTCTGTCTTGTGTTGAGTCTATTTTTAATAAAAATTGAATCCTTGAGAGAATATCTCAGAAAAATAATTGGGAATTAAAACATGGAGACGTGGATTCAGAATGGTTTGGGTGCAGTTTTTCTCTGTATTTTGAAGTTTTTCTTCCCTGAGCACAGACTATCCTCTGCACTGAGAAAGGTGTTGGGGTTTTTTTTCTCTTCTTGTAGGACTGGATCAACTTTCTTTTCTGTTTTGGGAGCATTAATCTGCATACTTTCTTTTCAGGTATGCTCTTCAGGGGCTGCGAGGGGGCAGGTATTCAAAAAACTTGAACAATTTTCCTTAGGTGAAGGATCATTACAGGTTCAGGTGCTGCCATTATTAGTGAGACTCCCACCAGCTGCAGTTTAATTTTCTAAATGTCTAAATGTTGAAATTCCAGGTTGTTACACAAGTATGTGTGTTGGTGTGCTTTGAAAGGCTGGAACTCTGGACTGCTGGGATAATTCTTAGTTAATGACATTGATGGATTTGAAGAGAAGTCAGACTGAGAAATTAATCACCAAAAATTATAAAAAAATTTAACCTGTTTGGTTTCTAATGTAATGCAGCCCCATGTATTGTGGGTGCAAAATGATTGTAAAGCTGCGAAGTCAAGTGGAGAATTGAGCAAAAAATAGTGACTTAGCAACCTGGTGCACACCAGGAGACCTTGAGATGCTTGTCCTGGTCAGCATCTTCTTTAGGAGCAGCCGATTGCAATGGGTGGCCTTTGGGGATGGAAGAAGCAACAGAGAAGAAAACAAAGCTCAAAACTAACCAGAGAAATTCCTCTGGTTTAGTTTTGGATTGTGCTAGCTGGAGTATCATCCTTTAGGGAAGACTGAGGTGGGAGATACTGTGGTGGCACTGAGGAGCTGGGTTAGGCCAAATTAGACCTGAGATCATCCTGTGTATTTTTCCAGGTGTTCCTGGGATCCTGCATTTCATCCTGTGCTTCCTGGTGCTCAGCAGCTCTGAAATCTGGACCTGAACTGGGTTTTGGGGTTTTTTTTTGTCTTTAGGGGGTTTTTTGCTGCTGGTGTGGTGGGGTTTTTGGTTTGCTTTTTTTTTTCTCCTTAGTACATAAAAGTACCCCAGCTCCACTCACCCGGCAGGAATCACCTATTGTAGAGGCAAGTAGGGAAGTAAAATCTCTGTGGTTGCATTTGCTTGCTGATAAGAGTATTTTTTAATGCATTTCCTTTCCTCATTCTCAACATGCTTTATAATTCCTCAAGAAAAAAGGTGTGGGGTGTTTGCAATACGCTGAGATCCGCAGGGGAAGTCTTGGATGGGTGAATTTGGGGTGGGCAGCTGTGCAACTGTGTGTTATTTTAAGGAAAACAAGTATTTTGCTTATGTTACAAACTATTGCTGAGGGATTCGTGTTGCAGGTGAAGTTTTGGGTTACTGGCTTCACTCACCATAATGTGCTGGAAAATTATCAATACACATTTGATCTTGCTTTTTTTTTTTTTCCCCAATTCTTAAAGCTTTTGTTGTCCTGAAGCTGTTGATTTTTGGGCAAAAACAATACGAGGCAGTCGCTGTGGTCTGCAGGGTGGGGCTTGGAAAGGTCTTGTTGCTAATTCCCTTCGCTGGGAAGGGCTAATTATAGAGACAAACTGGGGAAGGAAGAGAACGGGGTCAATTAGAGCATCCAGCACAGTTTCCTTTAAATTAGAGGTTGGGCTGGAGAGATAAAAAAAAGCAAACCCCAACGTTACAGAGGCACAGAGTGAGACCTGAAATACTCTGGTGCACAGCAAGCTCAGCAGCTACAGCAGATGTCCTGCAGTTTCAATTTGAAGTAAAGAACATGTTGAATTAGGAGTTTTATTGCCAGAATTGCCAAACTGAGCTGAAAAGACAGAGGAGATCTCACTACTGTTTTTATTCTTTAATGTGCTTTTGGCTTGTGGTAGGTTGAGGTAGTGAATGAAGCAAAGAAATACCTTGCCCCAAATGGATAAAATGGATTTTGTGGGAAAAATGAATTGATTTTAAGTCTTTAATGTTCAGAATGTTGTATTTTCATAAAAAGACCACCTGCATCTTTGTACACATAACATGGATCAGTTTTGTACATGTTTTATCTCTTGTTGGAGAGGCCAGTAGGGCTAAACTTTTTATTGGAGCTGTCTTATGGGTTTAAGCGTTTTATTTCCTGAATTTCTGTATAAGCTAACTCGGATTAGAGGACACAGTATTTGAAGATATGGTGCTGACATGGTACAAGCTCTGGGCTCAGAGCTCTGAATGTGTGGAAAGCAATAAACCCCAATGCCAACTGGAATTTGTGCAAGTCAGTGAAAAACCAGAAGAGCTTTTATGGTGCTCTTCCCACATGATCCTCTCAGTCCCTTAATACCCTCTTGCTTCAGTTTTTAGGGCAAAGCCACGGTTGGCAGACCCTCCCCATGTCTGCCAGGTATATTTGCTTCCCCTTTGCCAGATTGCCTGCCTGGCAATTATCGGGAATTGCTGTGCACAAAGGGACATGGCAGAGCAGGGAGAAAAACCCCATAGTTTCATCTGAATGTTTCAATCCAGACTGGCAAATTCCTTCTGCTGGTGGTGTGACTCAGGCTGGGCTTCCTCACTGGAGGCCACTACTGGCAGGGCATCAAAGGAGCAGCCTGCGCTTCCAGACTGGAGCTGAACCAGGATCTTCCTGGAGCAAGGGCTGTTTTTCTGCTCCTGGGATCTCTCCATGTACAGAAGGTGGTGAGATGCTCCCAAATCTCAAGGGAATTGGTGATAAATTTGATGAATTCATGTTGAGGGTAGGAAGGGTTTCTTCTTGCTGCTTTGAGCAAGGCACATACCTCTCCAGAGGGTCCTGCCTAACTAGGGATGGGCTGGGAAAGGCCCTTTGAGGTCGATGACACAGCCAGCAGAACAGTTTGTTCACTTCTGGTTTCTTGGGTAGAGTTGATATGCAGGGGCTTAGTGTGGCAGTTAGGAAACTCTTCAGCTAGGAAGGAAATATTTAGTTTTATTTTTCCTGAGGGCATAGATAGAGGTACTCTTTGCTAAGGGCTATGGTGCAGCAGAGACTCCTGCCCTCCTCTCCTTCATTCTCCTAGTAAAACTGACAATATAAATGCTTCTCCCTTGTTTTTGGTTCAGCCAACTTAGCTCTAAATCTTTGAAAGACTAATTTTTTTTTTTCATTTGGAGCAAAGACTGTGAGCAGCTCCACCGAGTTTGGAATTGTGACACCAGGACCTAGGAGAGCCTGCAGGATGTCACTGGTGGTTTGATGTGTTCTCATGAACTGTACTCTTATTTTTAGGGATTTTTTTCCAATTGGAGGGCACTGTCAAATGTTTTGTAGGGTTTCTAATATTATTTTATAAATGATTTACAGTGTTAAATAGTATTTTTAGGCTTTTTCTACCTTTTTATTGTATTGTCTATGTGCCCAAATTACAGTCCCAGGTCTGTTGTGAAGTTGTGAACACTTTTACTGTTTGAGATGGATCCATAGGGTCTATTAAGGAGATGTAGGTCTTGGCACACCCACAGCCTTGGCTGTGGGATATTCCTCACTTGTAGGTGTCACGTAGGGGAAAGAAAAGCTGCAGAGAATATGAAACGGATGTATAAATATTTAGAGGATGTTTCTGTCTGGCAGCAGACTCTTGGAATATCATGAAAAGTGGTGATTTTCCTTCTTTCTTTCATTCCTGCATAGGTTGAAACTGGAGATGAACATCCTGAGCTGGCAGAGGAGTCAACCTCTTGATAGTGATCCAGAGTTCTATGTGAGGCAGAGCCTCAGAGTACAGGTTAAAAACACAAAGTTAATGCAGTGAGGATCTATTGGGATGCAACAGAAGAGCAACAAAATCATATAAAACAATGACTTTTGCTGCAATCTCCTGGCAGGTCAAGATTGTCTTTCTCAGTTCAGAGGGAAGCTGCTCTGCTGGCTGGGATAAGTGCCTGGAAAGGGAGCTTTTTCTCTTTTTTTTTTTTTTTTTTTTTTTTTTTTTAGGAGGGATTTAGCCCCGCTCATTTTTAAATTTATACAGTGACATTCTAAATACCATATTGCTCTGATTCCTCTTTTGCTTCCGTTTCACCTTGTGACTATTGCATGTGTGTGCCAGAGTCTGCAGCACATGGATGGGGTTATGGTTTTCATATCACCTCCTTCTTCTGCGTCCATTTCCTGCAGCCCCTGGGGTTTTGGAGGGCTGCTACAATACTTACGTTTCACCAGTTTTTCTAGTTTTTTTCACCTGCTGTCTGTGTGTCAGTCTGTGCTTTCCTTCCTTTTTGTTGTGCAACATTTTGTCACAATTTAGGACATTTCATAACCAAGCTCCCTACTTTTTTCTGTAAAGTCATCAAATTGACAGTTTTATTTCAGATTGTTTCCTGCAGAGCCCTGAGTTGATTTTTTGCCTGTGTCTAATGAGTCAGCACAACTGTTGAGCACGTGAATCTTCACTGGTTGCCGAGTTCTGTTTTGCTGTTCAGTTTTTGAGTTAGCCCTTTAGCTGAGAGCACTTAAATGCAAAGTATTGCAACTTGTGATGCACTCAGTGGATCTCAAAGCTGAGTTGGGTTTATTTCTAATTAAGATTTAAATGGTCACCTGTAGGTGGTTGAATGTGAAAACTGCCTAGAGAAACCCACTGCTGTGGGTACGATGTGCTGAAGGAGGTAATTCTTTGCTAGGTCTGTGATTTTTAAGAGTCTAATTTAATTTTGCATGGATTCAGGTGTCCGAACATGTTCAGTGCTGCTGCTACTGTATTTTCTTCCCTCCTCAGCCTACTCAAGATGTTAGACTCAGCTTTAATTTTCTCAGTTTCCTATGATTCTCAGTTAACCCTCTTTTCAGGAAATCAGTGGCTTCCTGCTGGCTATTTGTAGTTGCTGCTGGCCAGCTGAAGCGAGGTGATGTCTATGCACTGAAATATGATGAAATCCTTGGAAAGATTTTTGGTGCTACCAGGATGAGGTTTTTTTGAGGCATTGTCAAGGTGAAAGCCCATGGCAGTGGCACTTCATTAATCTTATTTACTGGTGTTTGAAGAATATCTGATGTTATTGTCCGTTCCTTCATACAGGAAATCTAATCTCCACTTGAATTAGCCTTTGTAATAAGGCTCCTGCTTGATAAGCAAGTAGACAAATATTGGGGCCTTGCCACCGAGGGCTTTATCCTTCCCTGAGATAAAGCAGTTGGGCTCGAATGTAGATTATTTATGCAAGACTTATCAGCATTCCTGAATTGCCCCTGTTGCAGACACCTGGCACTCCTGCCCCTAAACAAAGCCACATTTAGCTTGATGGCTTCTTCCCTAGACCAGGAATAAAATATTTTCCTGTTTTCCCACATGGCCGGTATTTCTGGCACTGCCTATGGCATGCATGTAGAAAATGCATAAGGAATCCGGTGTCTGTGGGCAGATCCCACATCAGGCCAGGGCTTCCAGTGCCAGGGCTGAAATAAGTGCAGCCTGTTCCCTCGGTGCCTACACGATCTGGCAGCCTGGCGAGGAGGAGGAGGATGGCAAGGGTCAAAAGCACATTGCTGCCCTTGCAAATAAAACCTCTCGTCCATCCTGCAGTCCTGGAGGGGATCCTGGAAGTCCAGCACTTTCTGCCTTGGAACAGAACGAGTGAGTCGAGCTGCCCCAAGCCTCAAAGCTTCAGTGACAATACAGTATTGGTATCAGAAGGTGGCTGGTGTTCGAAAGAGGGAGAATAAAAATTATCTTCGGTTGGGTTCTTCTGAAGTGTCTTTGTGACTTTCCAGAGTGTTGGTCATTATGATGCGGATTTTTTTGCTTTCTGGGTGAAAAAGCAGAGGGAAAATTGCTTCCAGAGTTGGTCTTGCAGCTGATGGCAGGGAGCACCAGAATAGAGATGGCAGTAGAGTTACTAGATGGAGGAGGTTTCTTCCTGTCCTTTTACAAAATTCCTGTTGAAGCATTGTGTTATGGGGGAATTCTTTGCACAATAACACCAGGGCACCCCTTGGAGAGGTCCCCTTGTGACCTCTTAAAAAGCCAGCCCATGACATGGCTACAGTCAAGATGAATCTGAAAAAAACCCTTTGAAGTTCTTTATCATATTACTGGAGATGAAGTATCTATTCTCACTTCCTCCTATTTCTATATAAACTCATTAAACTGACCTTCTCTGCTTTATATTTCTCCTAATTTGTATTTTCAATGCCCTGCTGGACCTTTTGGTGGCTTCGATGCTCATCTGATTGAATCATTCTTTGTGTTGGTTTATAACGGTGCTTCCGTTTGCTCTGGTTGTGGTGTGAAGGGAAACCTTGGAGACATAATGGGATGTTGATAAAGGGGGGAGGGGGATGTAGGAGGCTGTAGTTGGACAAAATCAGTCCTGATCAGCATTTGCAGTCAAGTGGGACATACAAAGTAGTCATCAACTTGTGTAATTTTGGTGGAGACAATTCAACATTCAATCTGAAGACATCATGAAGTATCCATATGTTAATTTCGAAAGCTTCTGTGTGTCTGGGTCTTGCTTGGCTTTTCCTCTCGTTCATGACCAGATGATCACAGGGAAGGAGTGTTGGAGGATGTGACCTCCTCTGCAGGAATATGCTGTCCCTGTTACTTTTTTTGGCTCAATCCAGTGCTTCTCATTTTCTTCTGAAAAATCAGCTCGTTTAACTTCCCTTAGCGACACCACCCAAAAAACCCCTGAACCCGGCAGTAAAGGACAATCTGAAAGGAGATGTCATGGAGGGCTGCGGCAAGGACCTGCTGGGATGCAGTTAATTTTTTTATAAAATCAAATTAAAAGCGTGCTTGCCACAGCTGCTCATTGGAGGAGCTGTTTTGATTTATGTTCTTGCATCTTTTGCTGCTGAGATGAGACCCAGCATGGCTGAATGATGAGGTTTGGGGGAATATGAGCCAAACAGATGCACTTCAGTAAATGAAACTTCAATCTTGGATTTACTTAGCTCATTTCCTGGTGTCATTACCTTATCCAGATGATGAATGTCCCTAGTTGTGAGATCCTACACTGAATGCATTTTGAAATGTTTTTTTCACTCTCCCTTCTGTGGACCTCATCACACACCTCAGTTAATCCATTTCAGGCAGTTTCATTTCCATACCATATGTTCTTCTAGGCATTCTGGAGGGATAATTATGTGGGTATAATTTACTTTCCTGTGTGATGCCAAGATGTGCTCTGCTTTTCAGGTACGGGGGGAGGTACACGTGTCTCGTTGAAGTCTTGATGACTTTCTGAAGGTTCCATCTCCTGTTGTCTTTTAGAGGAGTCAGGAAGGACAAATGTGAGGACAAGGAGATCATGTACTCACTCTGGAATGTTTTTTAGACTGACTTAACACCCCATCCTGCTAGCGGGATCTTTTCCTTAAAGAGCAACCATCATTCCCATAACATTAATTTTTGGGGAAGGTAGAAATGTAAATATTGTGGTGAATTTAAGGGATTGAGGATCTTTCCTGCTCAAATCCCCCTAGCTAAGTGTTAATGTAAATTATAAAAGTGAATTATGTACTCAGAGAAAGCCCAATTTCTTTTGGGATTTTTCCTATCTAACAAATCGTGAAGAGCAAACTCAGCTGCAATTGCAAACGGTTGCCAAGGCTTCACCAATTTACCCAAATTACTGGAGCAATGCACTGAAGTTGACAAGTTTAGCAGCATCTGGATGGTACTAAAAAATCTGAAACCTTCATTCTTTAAAGAAATCTGTTTTACCACTGTGAGCAAAGTTTGTTTCAATTGGTTTGTGTTAGAGGTGAACAGGTTGTCCTTGGGCTACAGATGTGACTGAAGTTTGGAGGAAAAAATACTCTGTTGGATTATTTGGTAATTTAGGCTAGGAAATCTCTTCCTTGCACACAGTTCCATAGGGTTTGGGGTTTTTTTAACTAAAATTTGATTTTTTAAATGATGAATGGAGCCAGAATGGGTGCAAACCAGAATGCCAGTGTATTTTTTAACTTGACAAAACAGTGCAACGAGAACACTTATTTCCCACATAGGACTTATTTTTACTGCTTTTGTAGAAATGATGCCCTTTAATATAAATTATGAATTAATGGTTGTAGTAGAGAAGAAATGTTTTGAAAATGTGTCTGCTGATAATTGGCATTATAAAAGAGATTGAATAATTAAAATGGATGGTGTGTAATGGATGGTGTCCTTGCCCATGGTGGGGTTGGAATGAGATGATCTCTAAGGTCCCTTCCAACCCAAGCAATTCTGGGATTCTCTAATCACTGGGAGCAGCTTTATTCCATCAAACCTATTGCTGTATTTTCGGCTATTGAGGCTGAAATCTCTATCCAGTTGATTTCAGAACTGTGGCTGGGATCTAAGTGATACAGGGATAAAGGTGATAAGGGAGACTTGCAAGGAGGGATGTCAATGGTCAGATGATAAATCAGTAAATCCCTTCAGTGGTAGCAGTTTGGAAGATGGAGATGCAGCATGTACTTTCTTCATGGCAACGTGAGAGCCTGGGTGACTTTTAATGGGAGGAATCCCAAACCGGCAGGTTACGGAATGTGAGGACAAGGAACTTGGTCTTGTCTTTCACTCTTCAATAAATAAATAAAATTTTCAAAATCCCCAAACCTCTATTTCAGAGGAACATGTTTTAAAACAAGGGCAACAACCAAAAGCCCTCATCCACTGAAAAATTACCCTTTAAACCTGATCATGCTTTAAAGGTTGGGGGTTAAGGATGTTTAAGTCAAATTGCTGGTGAGTTTTTCCACAGACTTCATTGGAAAGGCTCAAGGAAAGTGGAAAATCCCTGAGCCTCAGGTGTAAAGTCAGCAAGGACAAGCAGGAATAGAACAAATGGATTCCTCTGTGTCTGTTAGACCCCAATCACTGACTGCACAAACACATTTATGTATTTAAATGTCTGGGAAACTTTGGTTTGCTTTCTGCCTGCAGCCAGGGTACAGAGAAGGATAAGAATCCTAGGCTGTTTTTCTGCAGAAAGGGACTTTTGACTGAGGATGAAAGATAGCATAGTGTAGGATACAAGTTTTCTGTTCTGAATAGTCAGTTAAATCTCAGTCTGGTCTGAATTATGGTCTGTGATTCCTGTGCTCACCATATGGGTGGACTTGGTATAATGGGGACAGAATTTTATGTACATGAGGATGGGCCTCTTGTGAACAGAAAGAACGTTTAATATCATTTTATGTCTCAAAAAATCCCCACACTAATACAGACACTATGGAAATATCAGGGATGGTAAAGAATTCAGGTCTTTTTGGTCCTGTCTGAACAACAAGCATTCATCTGACAAACCAAGACAAGTCCTCCAAACCTTTCTGCTGAGATCCCTGTGTCATAGATTCCTTTTTAGGACACTTTGAATTTTTCCTTAGTGTATTTTGAAATTTACAGGGGTGACACACTTGCACATTCTTCCCACTGTGCTCATGCCAGCAGCTAATCCCAGGAGCAGGTCGGAGCCACGCTGTGTGTCCCTGTGGCTGATGAGAGCTGAGAGGTGGCATCTGCTCAGGCACTCCAGTGGCTGCTGACGAGGGGATGGACTGTTGGATGTCATGGCCCCAGGCACCTGCCTGTTTGTGGCAGCCCTCTGTCCTAATGTTTCTAATTCTGCTAGTGAAATGGAGTGGAAGTAATTCCAAAACCCAATAGGTTTAATATTCTGAGTTTTTAAAATTATTTTATTGCTGTATCTCCTTTTTGCCCCCCACCCCTCCCTGTTCCATAATGACCTTGCTTTGCCTCCAGCAAGAAAATGGAACTAATTTTGTTGGCTTGTCTTTTTAAATACTTGTTATTGGATTTGCTCGACCTCTTTTTCTGCTGTGGAGAATTGTGCTGGCTTTGTGCCAGTGGAATAATTTGTCATAATCTGAAAGCATTTGGTTAAAAGGATTTACTGGCCCCCTCCCCAGACTTCTGCTTTACATGAAATGATTCCTGGGGAACTTTGAGGTGTGTTGGTAGTTGGGGAGATGAATGTTTTGAAATAAATATTTTGAGTATGAAAAAGATGAGACACATGCACAGGACTGGAAATATTTCACGTGGAATATTTGCAATGTGGTGAATATGAATTAAAGATTGAATGGCTTGAGAAAAGCAAATGGTGTAGTATTTTTAGGCGGGATTTTTGAAGGTGCTTTTGAACTTCAGGGAGACGTTTGTGTTATAACATTGTATTTTAGTGTGGCAGAAAATATGGGTTCGCTTTCATGATCAGTGTTGGATTCTCCTAAATGTTTTGGAGTAATCCATATATTTTCTAAGTGAAGATGTGCTTGTGGAAAACCACCGAGATCTGGGTATCTGGAGGGCTTGTCATTCCCATCTCAGTTGTCCTTCATGTAAATAAAAGGTGGAAATGAAGCCAGTTGTGTCACCTGAGCCTGTTCCACCAGGATCAGCATCACGTTTCAGTTTCTCCAGATAATGCACAGCTGACCTTGGCTGTGTCCTGTCCCCTCCCAAAGGTGGGGATGCCAGGTTTAGGAATAGTTTCAAGCTTGTGGAAGCTATTTGGTTGCTCATAATAATTTTTAAAGAGTTTTAAGAAATGTAAGGATTATGTTTATAACCAGTTCTTCACTGTGAGTTTGCTCACTGCAGAATTGTTTTTTTTCTGTACTGATGGCACAGAAAGAATCTAAAATATTCTTAATATTTTTTATTAAGGAAGAGGTTTAAAACCCAAGTGTGCTTCAGTTTTTTGAGGAATATTTGTATCTCACCTCCTGTGTCAGGTGCAATCATGGCTTTCTGCACTAAGATAGGGAGCTCTCTGTGTGTTTTGTGGGAAGGAGGTGCCTCTGCTTTCTCTTGAACATGGAAGAGAAAAATTGGGATGGACAGGTTGGCATGTGGTAGAAAGTAAAAGGTGAGAGAGCCTATGACTTTCTCTGGGAATGACCCAGCAACCAAAGCTTATACTCTTTCAATAATTATGGAATCACCTCAAACACGTTCAAAGCCAAGGTATCCCGTGGGAGGCTTTAGATTTAGACCAGGTTTTGTAGGAAATGAGCATAGGAGTTGGAAAGGAGATGTTCTCACATTGCACTGGGCACCCCGTTTCAGGATAAGGGCGATTATCCTCCGCCTGCAATTAGGGCAAATCTGTCACCGGAGCCGCTTTGGGAGCGGCCGGTGGAAAATGCGGGAACAGATGTCAGAGAAGCAGTCTGGCAGACCTGGCTTAGAGGAGCTTCTCTTTCTCCCTGCGATGGTTCTGCTTGGGATGGGGAATTATCTTGGAGATGTTTAATATTGGGCTGCTGCAATCTGTCACCTAATTTCTTCAGCCATCTGAGGATGCCTGACCTCTCTCTGTGCTCTGGGGCTGTTTGTTTTCCCTTTGTTTTAATCTTCCCTTTTTGAGGATGGACCAGATCAGAATTTCTTTTTCATAGCAGTGCTTTATCCTAATGAAAAATCATGCCTGCCAATGGAAAAAAATTGGAAAGCTCACCTCCCACATCATACTCCGGATGGAAAAATAGTCCTAAAGACAAGGGAGGACACATGAAAGTACTGATAAAAAGCAAATCCATTGTGATAGTTTGAATATGCTCAGGTTTAATTTGTGCTCACTGAAGCATTGAAATCATTCCACTGCCAGTCCAGTGAATATTTTGATTTTTACTGCTTGGTCTCTCAAGAAACCAGATCTTCAGCTTCCAGATGAGATGGAGTTTTTTTCCCAGAAAATATAATGAGATACAGACTGTTATCTCAATTGAATTAATTGCTACCTTATTGGATATATGCAGTGATTTATAAAATAATTTTATTTTCCAGAATGTGCTTTTGAATTTTATTTTCTCTATAGCCACATTTGTCTGCTCCCCAAGTTTGTGTCAAGCTGTAGCTTGGCTGGGAGAGGTGGAAGCTCTTATCCAAGTGCAGGATGAAATCCTGATCCCAGCTGTGATGTTGTTCCAGCTTTTGCCCCAAACAGGGAAGATTCAAATGAAATGCAAAGTCTGTGTATGTCTTCATTCCCCAGTGTCATCTTAGTCCTTGTTTGTAGGTGCTGTGTGTCCTTTGTGTTGGGTGTCTGTAGGGATGTACCTGTTTGAGGTTTCGAAATCAGGCATGCTTTCCTCCTAATCCTATCAGTGATGTACAATTAGCACAAGGTGTAGGAACCACCAGAAAGAGCTTTAAATAACCCAGAGGCACCATAAAATGCATGTGATTATAGCAAAATGCTGGGGCAGAGCATTTAATACAGGTCTTTGATAATTTTCTGCTTATTTCGTTTTAAAAAGGTGAATTATGACATTCCTAATGAATGTATTTGTTCCCTGATGCTGGTCATCAAACATTTCTGAATTTCTGCAGCCTCCAGTCAGTGTATCTGATCCATCAGGAAAAGCAATATCGTGAGCACCTTAAGGATGAGCTGAATTTTGTTTGTCCAGGGCTTCAAGTTCTGCTCAGGTGAGACCCCACCTGCAGAGCTGCCTCCAACAGCAGCAGGATGTGGAGCTGATGGAACAGGCCCAGAGGAGGCCATGGAGATGCTGGGAGGGCTCTGGAGCCAGGCTGGGAGAGCTGGGGGTGCTCCCCTGGACAAGAGAAGGCTCCAGGGAGAGCTCAGAGCCCCTGGCAGTGCCTAAAGGGGCTCCAGGAGAAGGAGGGGACAAGGGAAATATTTCAATTAAATATTTAATTAGCTCCTGCTTTTTTTGGTTTGTTTTTTTTTTTGCTTCTCTGTCTGATATCAATGTTTTCAAAGAACTACAAAGCCTGTGTTTCAGGTAGCTGCCAAGGACTATTTTTAGTGGAGATGTCAGCTCTAATTCAAGAGATTTTTTAGTACTTCTCACAATTGTGAGGTGGCTTTTGTTTTTGGTTTCAAGTCCTTGATGCTTTCAGAACACTCTTCCTCAAGTTTAAAAGCCACTCTTGTGTTGTGGCATTTGCCTGACAGTTTAATTTTCAGATAGAATATGAAATATGTTTGTGGTTCATTTAAATCCAGCATCCTATTCCTGCTCTGGCTTGTAAATTACCATCATCTGTGGGCTGAATATTTTTTATAAATATGGCCTTTAGAGGAAGAAGACTACTTTTTTTCTGTGAACGAGTTGCTGAAAGACTTCTTTAAAGTATGACTCCTCCTGTTTGGTGTTTGTTTTTGTTTGGGGGTTTGGTTTTTTTGTTTTGTTTTCCTTTGTAAGGTAACTGAGCCAGATCCGGCAGTACAGTTTTAGTGTTCTTTTCCCTTTGATCTTCGACAGCACAATTCTTAGTGCTCCAAGATCTATTCCTTGTGCTGCATGAGCTGTGCAGAGGATCTATAGGTTGCTATGAGCCTTAAATCAGTCTCTGGATAATAGAATCCTGCTCCAGCATGGACCAGGATGCTTTCATGTTGGTGCTACAGGATTTTCAGTAGTTCTACATTGAAAAGAAACACTAATTTTGGAGGATGTTGAGCTGTTTGGTTCAAAGGAGTGGAAGATACCTGTATAGTCTGGCTACAGAGACCCAATCCCTAAAATATATCAATTATTTATAAGTCATTTTTATTCTGATAAAATCTTTAGCTTATTAAATATCACTAAGCTGTTTGAGACACTGAACATGGAGAAGAGACAGATAACAAATGGCATCACCTCTTACTTGAAATGAAACTAAATCCAGCCAGGAGCAGTCTCTTGATTTCCTGACGACACTGCAGCTCCTGCTGCTGAGGGCTGACCTTCATTGAATGCAGAGAAGATGATTCTCTGTGGGGAAATGATTTCATTGCCCATGGAAAATGGGAAGGAGGTGCAAGGATGAGAGGCAGCTGAAGGGTGAAGTTAGTTGGGGGTTGCCTTTGTTTAAGGAGAATTTAAAAGAATGAGGATGGGCTGGAGTTATTTTGTTGGGAAAATTCAGACTTGTAGCAGAAGAAACCAGCAGCTGCAGGGGCACATGGCACTGTAAGATTATGGACTCCCAAAAATAACTTTATTCCTATTTAGATGCTTGAGTAAAGCTGGACTGTAGTGTTGCTTAAGAAGTAGGTGACTGAGCTAAAAAATTGGAGAATCAGCCTTTTAAACTCCTGTTCATTAACAGGTATGTTCTACCTAACATGGGAAAAAATGGGATTTGTTTGCTGGCCAGCCAGAGTTAATTTGTATGGTTCATTTTGATCTTGAACAGTAAATGTCGTCTCAGGAGGAAAGTTGGAATCTTCTTGGCAGAAGAGAAAGCTCAGGGGTTTGTGTTGGTTGGTCGCAGGTAATAATTCTTGTGAAATGCAATAATATTGTATAGGGAACACTGGAAAATTTTATTTGAAATGGACTGTTTGCCAAAAAGAGTTTTCTGTGAGAAGGCTTTAAAACCATCCCTTCCTCGCTATCAGTCAAGGTCCATAATCCTCCATAAAATGAGGAAAAGGAGAATATCAGTAACCACATTATTACATCTTCTCCCGGCACTATTACACTTAAATTTGACTTTACTCCTAAGCAGAATTATCTTCTTCGTAATAACTTCAAAGCTCCTAACGCTACAGGAAAAAACATCTGAAATTATTAATTGTTATTTGACCAAGTATTCATAGTAACTTTCAAATAGTAACATTCAATATAACATAGTGACATTCAATTATGTGAATTATCCCTAATTTTATATTTTTAGGGAAATAACAGTGTAGGTGTTGTCACTTCCATAATGATTTAATGTTTATTTTCCTGTGTTCGTGGACTCCACAATAAGCAAGGCTGAGAGGTGTCTTTGTTTGTCTTGGCTTGTGCTGGAAGTGGGTTCAGTTTCCCAAGGACAGAGAATGTTGAGGAAGGATCCATGCTGAGGATCTACAGGAGGACATGATTCTTTAACCCAACAAAATCCTTTGGCATGGATCTACATACTGATATTTATCAGTATATTGATACATGTAGTTGATATAGATCAATATATATTTATATGGCAATATTCAAAATACTTTGCCATTTCATCATAAAGGTGAGAAATAATTTCTTGGTGATAACATAAAAAAATATATTTTTTTAATGAGCTACCCTTTATTTCTGTCATCTTTGGGAACTTCCTGATGCAAATTTTGCAAATGCCAATGAAGAATGCAAGCACATAATTAGTGCCTTGCCTGATCCACAGCCAACCCTGCCTCAAATGATAGAGGCATGCAGCAAGATAAGTACTTCTCAACATGTGCCACAATCCACCATCGTTTTGGTGGCATTTAGGTGCCAACACAATGTATTTGTGCAATTCTTGGTGCTTCTGTAAATCCTTCTGCCTTTTGCTCAGCTGTTATCTCAAGTGTGGTGCTTATTGGAGCTGGAAGTGGTCCTGGAGTGCCTCCACATCCTTCAGCGAGCTTCCTTTTCAGCATGACAATCCTCAGGCTGCTCCCACCATGCAGCAGTTCATTAGGAGGAGAAGGATCCCTTGATTTCCCCAGGTTTTGTTCTCTGAGCTCCTCTAGGATAGAAGCACCTTGTCCTTAACACTGGTATTGATGAGGTCTCAGAAGGTATTTTCTGCAGCTATTTTGGGGCTGGGAGATGCTCCTCAGTGTGAATTCCTTTAGTCCTTAGCAACATTGCTTACACTTCATATACTTCATTTCTAACAGCTTCAAAAATGTTTTTATTGTAAGTGCTGCTGGTTTTCAGGCTCTATATGTGAAATTTTAGCTGCAAACTAAAATATAAATAGCTGGGCACATGATTGTAGAGCTAAAAGGGAGATCCTGAGTCCATTTACAGTTTCTGCATCCATCTCTGTGCTCACTGGCTCTGCTCTGCATCAGTGTGGGATTTGACAGTGATCTGTGTGTTTGGGACAGCAACTCCAGATTTATTTCCAGTTGCATTTTCAGAGGCTGAACTGCTCTGTGTCCACCTGTGAGGAGCAGATCCAACAGGTCAGTTTGGAAAATCTGATATTTTGGCTGTTCATGTGAGTAGAATTGCTGTGTTGGTGAGGGATGCTGTGTTTGAAGATGATGCTGGAGCCTGGAGTTAATCCAGGAAAACCTGAAGGGGCTGTAAATGTAATTCTGTCAGTTTTACAAAAGACTGATTTTTCTTGGTGTTTGGAACAGGGTTGTCCCACCTCTGGCCACTGACTACTTCCTTAGTCATTAGAAGCAGCAAAACATGTTGTAGCAAGGATTTGTTTCCCTGCAGGACTCAGAACACTCAGGATACACTAGGCTCTTCCTTAGTCTCTGCCTTTTTGTTAATCCTTGTCATCCACTGACAGTTCTCATTAGTCATATAAAGAATATGGGAGAAGCAAATTAAGTTAAACAGGTGCTACCATTGCAGCCTGAGAGAGGATCCAGCAATTCCTTTTGTTTCTTTAAATTTTATTTTTTTATTATTACTATTTTTTGGTTTCTGGCAAAAAAAAAAAAAAAAGCCATGGGAGCAGCTGGAGGATCCCATTCTCTGTGTAGGGGCATGTTTTGGGAGAACAGAAGTGCTTCCAGAAGTCAAGATTCAGTGTCTCAAATCTGCAGCTCAAGAAAGAGGAACGATCTGGGGTAGGATTTTCTTTGCACCATTTATTTGGGTTTCCCAGCATCATGCAGAGATGCTGTGATGGAAGTGAAGATGGAAGTCACTTCTCCCATGCAGCTGCCTCAGTCAAGACCTCACCAAACTTTCTTGTAGCTCCTTTCTTTAATTTTCATTTCTTTGGCACCACTGGTGGTGGATCTTTGCCTTTGGTAGCATCTCCAGCTGGTGAGGCAGGAATCATGCAGGCAGGAGCTTTGTTCACTGCATAGCCCAGGTTAATAGGTTAATTCTTTGGATGCTGATTAATTCCCTGCACAGAAAGTCCTTTGACCACAAGGGAAAGAATAAGTGATCCTGTTATTACTCACATCCTAATTCAGTTCCTCCTTCATCAGAAACGTTTGTAACATTTTAGGAGTAACTAGTTTCACAACAGCTTTTCTTGCAATTTTTTTTAGTTGTTGTTTTGGGGGTTTTGGAGTTTTTGGTTTGTTTTTTGTTTGGTTTTTTGTGGTTTGTTGCTTGGTTGGTTGCTTGGTTGGGGTTTTTTTTCCTTCCCGTTTTCATTTTGTCTCAGCTGAAAGGTCTGGTACAAGCTGAGAGATTTCCACAGGAGATGCATCAGCAAGGATGTAGTGAATAGCAATATCTGCACACATCCCCTGTTTCTAGAAGAAGAGGAACCACTGAGTGATTGTCTTACCATAGGGAAATACCAAAACCTCAAGACAGGGTGATTCCAGGCTCTGGAAGGGATTATTATCCAATGAGGTGCTTTATGCATCCGTGGACTTGTTAATATCAGTATCTGATTAAAGTGTAGGGGAACCAAGCCCATCTCTGAAAGAGGAGGAAACACCTCAGGTGCCCAGCAAGGAGCTCCCAGGTGCCAAATTGAAACTCAGGTGTCATCCTCCACTATAGAAGTGAACAGACAAGGAGGTGACAGAGTTGCTTAAAGTGAATAAAACTGAAAGACACAGGGAAAATCAGTGTAACATGACTTGTATCAAATTTTTCAGGCCATAAAAGAAGCTGTTGAGATCAGGAACGACTTAGAGAACACTTGCAACCTATTTTAGTTCCAGTGTGGGCAACTGTAGGCTTTAGGGAGCAATTTACATAGGGTGAGCTGTGTCACTGCTTCTTTTGTGCTCTGGGAATCCCTCTCGGAGGCTGAGGAGGCATCTCTGGCTGTACAGGCATCTTTACCTCCAGAAATATGCCCTTCTGCTTGAGGCAGGATGGTTGACACTGACCAAGGGTTGACACTCCTGTTATTATGGTTCTTGATAATAACAGCTAAACTCCAGTTTACAAATCTCACTTGGATTGGGAACATTGAGGAGATTTAACTCAAAATCACTTGGGTTTGCAGGAAGTGAAAGGACACCAAATTTTTAGGTTCACTCACATTTTCCTTGAACTCTGAGCAAGACAAAGCAGGTTTAGCAAAGGATAAGAATTTCTTTCTTTCAAAGGAATTGGGACCAAATGGAAAATTTTAAGAATCCCCCAAAACAGTCAGATGTGCCATTGTGATGTTTCTGCCATTTCCTGTGTGTCTTCGCTGTTGGTGCCTGTGGGGTTTTGTTTTGGCTCAGTGCAAGGTCCAGCAGGGCCCTGTGTTGCTGCAGAGCTTCTGGGTACGTGTCTCCACTTCTGCTTTCATTTTCTGTTCTAATTTAAGTTGTCTCACTGCTTTAGCATCTTGCTTAGGTGCCTCAGTCCAAATAAACTGCTCTGAAATTCAGCCAAAAGACCTTTCTTCTATATGAGGACAATTCTGGAGTACTTAAGGGGTTTTTTTTTCCCCCCCATACAAGCTTATCATCCTTCAAGAAGTAAATTTGAATTGTGATTACAAATCAAGTTGAAGACATCCCTGCTCATTGTGGGAGGGTTGGACTAGATGAACTTTAAAGGTCTCTTCCAAAACAAACCATTCTAAGATCTCTGTAATGCTTCCAAATCTCACTTTTCCTGTGGTAGAAATTTCGTTCTTTTGGATGAAAATTTTTGAGAAATTTTGCACCACGCCCCTTCCCCACAGCAATACCTGGATGCATAAATCTGTGTCTTGTGTACCACCACCTCCTGCACTTGCACATGAGGCTCTTTGAGAGGGGCCCACATAGGTAATTAAGTGACAATAATTATTTTTCTCTCCCATCAGCAAACAGTGGGAAGAGAAAAATACAGTGAGCATGGAAAAGGAAGATGATAAAAGGAGAGGGTTAAGTGTTATGTAGATTCTGCAAGGAACTGACATGTGAAATGGTGCAATGATAACCAAGACAAGACGTTGAGCTTCCACCTGGGTATTCCTCCTGTGTGTAGCTGGCACAGATGTGTTGATCTGGTGTCAGTTTTTATGTTACCAAGGTGTTATTTTGGGTACCAGCAGCACGAGGCTGTTGGCTGCTACAGGAGAAACATCCAGAGAGCTCTTGTGCCCATAGATTCAGATTAAACAGTGAAGTGTGTTTAGATTGGCAGCTTCTTCATCAGATTTTATAAATTTATCTATACCAGGAATTACTGCCCTGCACGGTGTGTGTTGGGAGGTGCCAGTGGATGGATAAATCCAGGCTGTACTGAGAGCAGAACCCTGAGGATTGGGAAAGGGGAGAAAGTTTCCCTGTTTCTACAGTCCCTTGCCAGATTAGGGGATGTTATAATAAACTCAGTGAACTTTGCTTCCAGAATTGCCCCTTTAGCAGCCTCAATGCTGACACTGATCCCTGTTTTTTCCAAATCATTCGGTATTTGGCAAACTCTGCACATGATTTCAGGCTTTAGCTGTCACACATTATTTATGCCGGGTTCGGATGCTTCCAGTGGACTGTTTGTTTTGGATTTTTGCCACGTGCTGCTAAGGTCCCTGAAAATGAACATATTGAGGCTGGTCTTTCTGAATGTGTATTAAACTGTGATCATATAGCAAAATATCACATAAAATGTAAAAATCAACCAGTATTTACATGTTTAGTGTCTCTACAAAGCCTAATTGGCAAAGTTTTAGTCTTTTTCTGTCAACCTGTTAATAATCAGATGATTATTGTCAGTTTTATCAGGACCCTCTGAACCTTCCCCTTGGAAATAGTAATTGATTTTGTTATGTAGGGGAATCCAAGTAATACAATTTATTTGTAACCATGTTTGGAGATTTTATGTTGGAAATAAAATTATGTCAGTGTAGTAAAATTGGGCAAAGTCAGCATTCAGGTTTAATTTGAGAAGAATCTTCATTCAAACACAGAAAATGTAAAAGGATATAGAAAATATTAGGCTGAAAGTATATTGTCAGAGGGCTGGAGCCCCACTGCTCTGGAGCCAGGCTGGGAGAGCTGGGAGTGCTCACCTCGAGAAGAGAAGGCTCCAGGAAAACCCCAGAGCCCCTTCCAGTGCCTAAAAGGGCTCCAGGAGAGCTGGGGAGGGACTGGGGACAAGGGATGGAGGGAGAGGACACAGGGAATGGCTTCCCACTGCCAGAGGGCAGGGATGGATGGGATATTGGGAAGGAATTCCTGGCTGGGAGGGTGGGGAGGCCCTGGCACGGGGTGTCCAGAGCAGCTGTGGCTGTCCCTGGATCCTTGGAAGTGTTCCAGGCCTGGTTGGATGGGGCTTGGAGCATCCTGGTCTAGTGGAAGGTTTTCCAGCCCATGGTGGGGGTAGAATGAGATGAGCTCTAAAACCTCTTCCAACTCACACCATTCTGTGATTCTGTGTTGACTTAAAATGCCATAAATGTTTCCTTTCATAGGCAGGCAGAGTCCATTAATTTTTGACCGGAGTGTTCCCAGGAGCTTGCAATAGGCAAAATGTATAAATGACTGGAGTGTAGCATCATTTTTATATGTTTACCTGTAAATGTAAGCATGTAGTGACTCAAAAGGCCTTTAATTAAAATAGTGTATAGAGCAAGTATTAATAGGTGGCAAAATACAAACCTTGTGTCATTCTTTTCACGTTCCCATTTAATTTTATATGTCTAAATGCAAAAATATTAATTTTTCAAGTCATATAATAGCTAATACAACAGCCTGCTGGAATGGTGGTTGTTAGGAGAACCTTTCTCCCTGCCATATGCCAGTTACCTTAGGATGGATATTTCATTGCATTATTTTCTCCAAAATGCTTTGGAAAAGCTGACTGCATGCACAAGGTGTGTTGGATGCTGAGCCAGGGCCAGGCTCATGTGCAGCAGGGCATGGGAGACCACAACCAATTAACTTCATTGACATTGCTTTGACCTCCCTCAACACTCTGAGCCATGTTTGGGATTGTTACCAGTAAACCCTGTGGAACCCCTGGGATTTACAAAGCTCGATTTAACACCCCTTTGCTTTCTGATCTCGGAAGCTTCTGGTCTTTGAGTAGTTTTGTGAGGAGGACTTGGCTTTTCTACGTCCCCAGAGCTGATGAGGCTTTTGGCATCTCCATAGGGTTCACACTTGGCTTGCAACCCTGATGGATTCAAGTTGTTTGGATGCAGAAGGCACAGTGTTTGTTGTTACCAATTCCATGCAGAATGAACATCTCTAGAGATGTTTGAGTGGGAGGGGTGGAGTGGCCTAGTGCTTTATGGTGTATTTATTGAGTGTGCAGGGAGGGAGGAGGCAAAGTCAGTTTGCTCAAGGTAGCCAACTTAAAGTCCTGTTTGCACTTCTCATGTGAGTCAGCAGTCTTGGATATGCTCTGATAACATCAATAAAAATAACCAGCCCTCTTGGCCTGAGCTTTGAAGTAAAATCTGAGTGAGGAATTATCGAGGTGAAGTATAGTGGGCAGTTTGCTCCCCCCTTCTTGATGAAAGGCTGATCCTGGAGTTGCAGAGCTACACAAAGCAAGCCCAACCCAGCACTTCCCTGACATCATCCCTGTTGCATCTGTGCCTGTAGTAAAGCCATAGGAAAGCAGCTGGAACACTTCCCAGTGTGTAATGTATGTCCTGCTACCAAGCAATGCGCCATGAATCCCTGCCAGATGTGTTTCACTGGGACACATTAATTTCTGTGCTTTGAAGTGCACGGGGCTGGGGATAATATACTTAATGAAATATTGGAGTGAGAAACAATACAGCATAAAATAGTGCTGTTCATTTGAGGGCCTCAGAAGTGAAACAGTTCTCCAAATCCCAGCCTTGGAGTGGATGAAGAAGATGAGGGTGGCTGTACTTGGACTGAAGGACCTGGATCTGGAAACTTGGGAGAGACTGCAGGAACAGGGTGAAATTCTTTCCCTGAATACGCTTCCCAGCATCAAATATCTGAAGTTCCCTGAACCTATTGTGGGTTTTGACTTCATGTTTTTTGACCCTTCTTGAGCATTTTGTTGATGCCATGAGGGAGCTGTCATAGTTGTCAGGTCTTGCTCCAGTGGGGCAGTGCTCAATAAAAAGCTCAATGTTACAAATAATATTAGGATGTGCATAATGTAAAGTTTAATAAAGTGTATAAAGTATCACTGTGTAAAGTGTCACTGCCACCTGATTGCCAAATCCTGGTTCTGAGGGTCCTGCTTTTCTCCCTAGTTCACATTTGTCTTTCTATTGCAGTAACTCTTAACATCTTAGAGGGCAGTTTGGAGTTTGTTAGAACTGGTGGAGAATGGAGGACCTATAACTCTGTATTTGCTTTTATTTGGGGCTGCTGGTGGTGTGTTATCTTCTTGTAGTGGTGAAGTTTGAGAAATGAGCTGCACATTTGATGTTTCAGTGCCAGAGATATGGGTTTGTTTGGTTTTAAGCACTACAAGAGAAATAAAAAGTGTGCTGTACAAAGGAGTTGGTTGCAATAACTCATATCCATCTCTGAACATCTCTGAAAAACGGTGACTTGGTAGGGGAAAAAGTGCTGCTGATTAAATCATCATGGGTTCAGAATCTCCTGGACAGGAAGGAAAGGAGTTTATCTCCTCTTCACTGCCACAAGGCCATGAAAAAATGTGTCTGTGGCAAGGGCCAGGTGTGCAGGGGAAGGTGATGGTCATTTTATTTTAGCAGCTAAAATTTGTGGCTGCTGAGTACCACGCGCCCATGAGATTGATTCAGGTGGTTGTCTGGTGTGTTGCTCACAAAATTTTCACTGAAAACCAGAGGCTGTTTCTGATACTTCAGACTGGGGGCAAAATTAGCAAAAGGTGCTGTGGGAGTTACATCTGAGTAGGGGGAGCCTGTGTTGTGTGTGTAGTGTTTGGGTGTTGAATGCCTTTATCTGCTACAGCTTTGGGGTATTTGTAGGATAACACCTAACCTGGTTTTATTTTGTTTTTTGTCAGCCTTGCTAACGTGATGACCTGACAAGATACAGCACAGTCCTGACTATGCAGCACAGGGACTGATGGGAAAGGATCCAATATGAGTGTAAATGATGTTGGAGGCAGACGACGCTTTGAGGATAGCGAGTACACGCTGCACATCTACCCTGGGAGCATTGCAGAGGGGACAATCTACTGCCCCATCACTGCCAGAAAAACGTCCACGGCTGCCGAGGTGATCGATTCGCTCATCGACAAACTCCAGCTCGAGAAAACGAAATGCTACGTGTTGGCCGAAGTGAAGGAGTTTGGAGGGGAGGAATGGATCCTCAACCCCACGGACTGCCCCGTGCAGCGCATGATGCTGTGGCCGCGCATGGCGCTGGAGAACCGCATCAGCGGCGAGGATTATCGCTTCCTGCTGCGGGAGAAGAACCTGGATGGCTCCATCCACTACGGGAGCCTCCAGTCCTGGCTGCGGGTGACAGAGGAGCGGCGCAGGATGGTGGAGCGGGGCTTCCTCCCCCAGCCCCAGCAGAAGGACTACGATGACTTGTGTGGTCTGCCAGACCTGAACGAGAAAACGCTCCTGGAAAATCTTAGAAACCGCTTCAAGCAGGAAAAAATCTACACCTACGTTGGCAGCATCCTCATTGTTATTAATCCCTTCAAGTTCCTACCTATTTATAACCCCAAGTATGTCAAGATGTACGATAACCATCAGCTGGGGAAGCTGGAGCCCCATATTTACGCTGTGGCAGATGTGGCTTACCACGCTATGCTCCAGAGGAAGAAGAACCAGTGCATTGTGATTTCAGGAGAGAGCGGCTCCGGAAAGACACAGAGCACCAACTTTCTGATTCATCACCTCACCGCCCTCAGCCAGAAGGGATTTGCCAGTGGAGTAGAACAGATTATTCTTGGAGCTGGCCCAGTGCTTGAGGTAAGATGGAAACGATAGTAGTGTGGAAATGTTTTGACGGTGAAAAAAAACACAAACCTGAGTAGCTGGAGTTTTATTGTGACACTTAGTCTGGGGTTATCTGCTAAATACTGTTAATAAAGTGACAACAGCGTTAACAATGAGAGAAGGTTGTGTTTCCACCTATAGAATCCTACCTGCTTCCAAAAAATAGAGGATAAAAGTAGAAGTACAGTAAATGGCTTGCTGCCAAATTTGTTAATGCTTTGTTTTCACTCAAATGTTTCTTAATGATGGTTTATCTCGGTGGTTTCTCGGTGGGAAAAGAGAATTATCAGTAGCCATTTTCTAGTATATTGAGAAGAGAATTCATTGCACACAATGTACTGATAATGTTGTATTTATGGAGTTTCTGTGCACTCACCTTCTTTGAGCTGGGAAGAAATGAAACGTAATTTTCATGGTCAAAATTGTGTTTTCTAACCATGAGTAGTTGATTTGGCCACTTATTGGTTACTTTGAGGACTCTTCCTGTGTATTAGAGGTTAGATAAACTGTGCCATCAACTTTTCAGGTATGAAACTCTGAAGTGAGATACCAGCATTCATTAATTGTCTTGAATTTGCCCCATAGTATTTGAGATGGTTTTCCTTGGAATTGCTAGCTTTGCTGGTTAGAATTTTGTTGGTTAAAGCCCATCTGCACATGCGTGATGTGTCTGCTTCAGCCATGCCATTGTCCTTGGAAGCTATGATATATGGAGGTGGTTTGGTGGCTGCATCTTCCTCTCCTCTCCTCTCCTCTCCTCTCCTCTCCCCT